>VYXH01004831.1:17995-32576 GCA_013397275.1 Burhinus bistriatus
AAAAAAAAAGATGAAGCCTTCCTGATCTAGGAAACTGCTGGGATAGCAACAGTGGAGAGGAAAATAAGAGCAGAATATTTTTCAGCAGTAAATCATTATTTTTAAGGGGTCTAAGGGTAACCCTTCTTTGCTTAGTAGGCTCCTTGACAGAGGGCTCTCTGTGAGGAAGGAGAAAAACTGGTTATTTGGTAATTTGGAATGAAAAGTTCCAAAGTCTCACACAAAAAGTGGATTTTCAACAGATGATGTGGCATCTTCTTCATTACTGAGCATGCAATGCTGATTGAAAACAAGGTCAAGATGACTCACATCTTGACAGTCACACAACATATGTTCATTAAAGGAAAATTTTGCCAAACAAGATTGATTGTATTTTTTTTTTTTAAAGAAAATGAAAAAGTTGAAGACTAAAGAAATGAATTGGAGACAATTTAATGTTTATAGATTTCAGTAAGAAATCTGATATACTGCTGTTTGATATCCTGAGGGAAACCATTAATTAAATTGGCTTGCTCTGAAATGCAGTTAAATTGATACAAAGCAGGCCACAGAGCTTCAGAAAAAAAAGTGTAATTGTAAACCAGAGTCCTCCTAGCATCTACCAGGGGAAGGAGAAGGTTAGGTCCTTCTAACTCAGCATAAGGGACCTGAAAAGGCAAGTTGGGAGAAGTTTCTGATTTTGAGTACAGACAGTGCTAAATACCCAGGGAACCGCGAAAAATGAGAGACCTCAAGGTGGCAGAACTAATGAAGCAAGGTTTGTGTGGGACGTTGCCTGCACTAATGTGTCAGGGAAACAGGGACTCTAAGTGGTACTCTGTCAATCTTCAAAAACAGTGACAGCAAAGACAATCTATCTGGCTGTGACAGCAGAGAACAGATTACATCCCCGTGCACAGGATGACGCTATAGCCAAGTAACTCAGAAACTGAGCAGCTCCTGTTGCCGTCTTTTGATGATTTGTGTATCCAAGGTCGCCAGCTAACTTGGCTGAATTTTACTGATTTGTGTATCCAACGTCTAACACTTTCTCTAGTACATACACGCATATCTCTGAAAAATGGATTTATGAGTTTGAACCCATACGGCTGTCATCGACCTTGCAGTCAGCAGTCAGGTTGCCAATATTCAGCTGTCTGTCAAAGAACACTCTCTGCAGCCCAAAAGGCATATAATTGGAGAACAAATGGGTGAACTCAGCTATTAGTACCAGCCCTAAACATCTGGAGACTGGTTTATTGTTGAACTAAAGCTGAGCCAGTGCCTGAGCTGGATACGGACTGGCGAGTCCATGAGAACAGATTTCCTATCAGAATCACAGAATTTCTGTTTTGGGCTCACAGCAGAAACAGGAGATGGAAAAACTATTTTCAGCATTTGGGGACTTTATTTTCTAGCTCAAAGAAAATGGGGAAATACAGAAACAGTAAATGGGAAAGGAATGCTATGCTTTTCCCCCCCTAACTTTAACATATATTTTCTATGGATATGAGAAAGGCTTGTACTGGCTTACACTCCATTTGAGCTTTATGGGCTTAACATGCATTTAACACAAGGATTTTTCCTGAGTGAAGGAAGTTGCACAATTCTACCTCAACAACAGGTTCTGTGTTCCTGACCTACACTCCAAAGCCTTTGACATCCGATTCACAGTGCATTGGCAGCACAACAGGAATTTGCAGCACCTTTGGCACAGAAACGCTTGTGGCAGACACCCTTTACCTTTCCCCAGACCTCATCCAGTCACCCACAGAACTCCTCCTCCTCACCCAAATGAATCCTTGGCTGGAAGCTATCACTCTGGACCACTGCAGCCCTTCATCTCCCAAACAGAGCAGTTCTGTGCCATACCCACAGAGTCCAAACTCTTTGGCTACGGGACTTTGGGTTGGTTTCCATATTTCAGGGAAAGAGCCTTTCTGCAAAGGGCAGTGCTTCTGCTCTGCCCAAGCATTACAGTGGGAATTTTTCACTTCGCAGTTGAAGAAGAAACTGACTGGGCTACAAAACTGCTCAGATCCCCACAGCTGCCTGAAGGAACAATCACAAAAACTAAATTCACCCTCCTGGGAGGGTTTTCCCCAACAGCCCCGGCAAACGAGGAGGAGGAGGAAGGCAAAGCAGCTCCCCCAGGGCAGCCACAGCCTCCCTGCTCCCTCCACCTGGGACGTAGCAGCCACCAACTCCCTCCACTGAGGGAGTTGTACCTTGGGGAGCTTGGCTTTGATTACAAGATTAATTTCACTCACTTCTTTCACTAAGGCTTTAAATACTGTATGTAAACCAGAACACTTTAAAGTGTTCAAAACTTTTTTTTTTTAAAATGGGCTTTTTTTTTTTTTTTAAATGTATATATAATGGGCTTTCATCAGAACAGAGAAACAACTGCTATTAAGACATCTGTTAATAGCTTATTCCTTCTCCTAGGGATATCATTTCTTACTAGTGCATGCAGGGTTGTGGCTTCAGGTCTATGAAAGCTTCCCAGCATGTGGGGAAAACTAGATAAAAACCAAATGGACCAGAAACTTTTTTGTGCGTGAAAAAGAGTTTGTACAATATTCATATTTAGTTTTTATTTTTACAAAAAAGACTTGTGCAATTTCAATTATGCAGAGTATTTCAAAGGAAGGAAAATGCACTATAGAAACTTATACCAAAGTCCTGATGAAACACAGCATTTTGCACTCTCAGCTGTATTATGAATGACAATAAAACTGCCCTGGCTGACAACACGGGAATTTGTTTCATCCTTGACATAATTTCTGGAAGTGCAGCAAGTTTCCCACACAGACCAAAGTGTTTTCATTGTTAAGAGTAAATGTTTTTAGAAGTTGTGAGATTACTGCATTAGTGCAGTACACAATTCACAAAAATCTCAGGCAAGAAGAGATCTCAAACCTCAGAGCTGCTCTGAGGCTTCACAAACACCACCACCGTTGCTCTCAGCAACAAGGTAAGAGATGCCTCCAGCACTTGGTCCTGCATCGTGGCTTACACTGACTCATGCCCAGTGATACTATTATGGTGATACCATGTTGGATGCAGGTCCTCCAAAGCACGTTTGCTTTATAAGCAAGTAAGTTTAGTGGCTAGTAAATGCCTCTGCTCAGGAGCTGCCACTGCTCAGGGCTGGAGCAGAAAGCACAGGCACACCTACAGCAAGAGCAACTCCACCAAAATGCACCACTGAGGTCTGCGTAACGAGATTTAAGTTTCTTGCATCCTTACTCTGTAGGTCAAAAAACCTTTTCAGAACTTGCTGTGTCTCTACAGGCCCTAGTGTCTTGAAAATAGCTGTGCAACGAACAAGTAGTCGCAGTTAATCAAGCTGCTATTTATCTAAGTGCCTCAGATTGAAAGGCAAATGCAAATATTTTGATGATATTGCTCCTCTGGCAGAAATCTGCCTAGTAAGAGCACATTCCCAGCTTGTATGCAGACAGAAACTAGTGAAGAGACATTTGATAGAAATTTTAAGCAGAGAAAAGCTTCTGTGTACACCAGTTCCCAAGTTTTGCTTCATTTTAATTTCAAAACAATACATAATTTTGCATGCATGCTAATTTGAAAAGTCTTCATAAAAAAAAACAAAACAACAAACACAAACCACCAGTTGTGATTCTGCAATGTCTATTAGTTCAAAATAATTCTGTAAACAGCAGTAACATACAGGGCTGCTGAAATTTCATATCAATGGTTTAGTTAAGCTGTCATTCTCCAAACATGCACTGAACAAACGGTTTTGGAATTGGACACAAGGAAGCTCAGACTAAGCTGAAGGGAGGAAAAAAAATTCAAGCCATTCTCGGATTTACTGGGGGTAGTTTGTTTTGGGTTTTGTTTATTAAAAAAAAATTTAAAAATTTCTTGGTAGCTTATTAAACACATCAATTTATTATATGAAATTTCATTCTGTTGTCTCTTAGGTTACTTTACAATAAGGATGATAAAACAATGGAAACGCTCACTTGGATGAGAAAACCCTCTTATAGCACCAACATCTTCTAAAAAAGGGAGTTCATTACTGTGGAGACAAGTCCCACTTTTTCCTGGGAATTAAGCGCTTACATGGTTTGAAAGCTGTCTGGCAAGTTTCTCACCTAAGCAGAGGAACTGAGAACATTTTTTTTTTTTCCCTGCTTTACAGGAAAAAACCACCCCATCCTTACAGCCATTAGTCACGCAGTTTGTCTGATTTATTTTCAGGCAAATTCGCCTTGTAAGAAGGCCACCATGAAGGTGGGGAAAACAGTGGTGTAAGTGGCATACGAGACATGTTAAAAGTAACGAGGTAGGTTTTTTTATACATACATATATATATGTGGGTGTTCCCTGCGACTTGGTGAACTAATTTGATTTTTATTGTATGGGCAGCCTGAATTATTGTACTAAGGATGCAAGAAGGAAGGAAGCACACATTTGACTTTTGCTGGAAGGACTTGAGTAAATGCTTGAATAGGTCCTGGTTTTTAATCTTTCTTCAAGCTGTAAATGCTGGAAGAGGGGGCCTGTTGCACCATAGGATTTAAAGAGCACGGGAGGATTTGCCCTGCTCCCAGGTGAACAGCAGCTGTGTGGTCTCTGGCAGCCTCTGTGCCTTAACGCAGCACCCTGGTCCTGTAACAAAAACTGCCTCGCAATTCTGCAAAATACCAGCTATGATGGCACATGGGAAGGGCATAAGGAAAGGAGGAGAGGAGAGCAACAGGTAAAGTCTTGTCTTTTTGACCTTAGCTTTACAACATCATCCTAGGACCAAAACTTTGAATTTACTGGGGCCACAAAAGCCACTGGCAAGCTCTTGCCTGCACCTCTGTTACCTGCTGTAAGCTAAAAAGCCTGCAGTTATGGTTATGGCCCTTGCTGCTGCACTATCTGTGAGTTGCAACTTCCATTTACAGCCCTGGGATGCAACTGGAGCCAAAAACATTTCAGAGAGCTCACAGGACTGAAATCCCCGATTCTCTCAACTCTGAGTCAGTTAAAATCCTGCATCAATGCTGTGCTCTATGTATCCCGATAGGCTGCAAAACCTCCGAAATGCTAAATTTCATGTCCAGATCTAGATCAAATGCTTTGCAAAGCTGTAGTTATCTCCCACTCAAATGTGGAGAGCAGGAACACACAGCACTGCAGTCTGAGCATCAGTCATAGTTACAGAAGTGCTAGGCCCATTAGAAATTATTCAGGCAGACAAAAACCGAAAGCGTGATTACAGTTTTAGATAGATAGGATATGATGGTCAAAGGGGAACAGACCCTTGCATGACCCAAACAATCTGGGGTCAAATCCTTTGGAAATGACCTGCTTTAGGATGCAGAACAATTCACTTCTGCTTTGTCTATTTAGGTGCTGAACAAACCCAAAGCCTATTGTGTACTGGGAGCAGCAGGGTATTTTTCTTGGTGCAGATTGAGAAATGGTGTAGGTTTTCTCAGATTCTGAAAACTCCAAGTTTCTGCAAGCAGAGACCAACACAGCTCCATTAATAAACCTAGGTGTGTGTTTTTGTCAGCCACTTGACGGGTGCTGCCCTTCCCCTTTCTCATCAGCCTTCTTCCCCTGTGCTTTTCTTTGGGACTAGGGGGACACAGATACGCAGCTCTGCAGCGCGGGAGCTCAGCTGTCCTCCACGGATGGGCTGGCCCCGCAAACGCAATGCCTTGTGCACCCTTTGCAATGCTGACAGAAATCAATACCAAGCAATGCTGTGCCTACAGCCTTACAATGGAAAATTAAAAATAAAAACTAAAAATCAATAGTCTAACAGACCCTGACCAGTCCTGGTCTGCTGGAGAATAGGGACGGAGAGCTCGAGCACAGGGGGGCCACTGCAAAATTAGCATTTTTGCAATAAGCAGAGCAGCAGGCTGGCTCAGTGAGGAACCTTGCTTTGAGAAAGGCCAAACATCTGCAAATCTCAGCACCCACCGCCAGGGAAGCCATCACAAACCAGCACTGCTCAGAAGGAGCATAATAGAGCATTTTCCTAAGGCAGAAACAGCCCTGATGAGCTTATGGGAACACACTCGAGATCCACCTCTCAGCTGGCTGCAATAATGTCTACTTCACTGACAGAATTTTAGAGAGGCACCTAAGACAAATATTATAATATAAAAGTACCTAATAAAATAAAGCATTGGAGCTTAAATTTAATTTGGACTGTATTTGGCTCCCTAACAAGAGCCAACACATGCCAGGACCAGTTTAATCAGTGAGGAAAAGTTAACACCCTAACAATTAAAATTTTTCCCATGCTGATATTTTCCATTTGTTCCTTAATGGTGGAAATAACCGTAGTGACTTTATAGTAATTTTTCTTCTAGAGCATAGGAGCGAGAGGTCACATGCTGTCCTTCCTCAGAAGCATCGTGATGCTTTTGTCTGGAAAGGTAAGCGTCCCCTGGCGGCTGAACAGACGTGGATGGGCAGTATCTCCTCTCTTGTCTGGCCAGCAAAACAATGCCAGAAAACAGAGTTTCTCTTTACAGCCCTCATTTAAAGATGGGGTGAAGCTTTGCTCTTCCTGTGGTGAGAGAGCCAGCTCTGCTGACGGCAGCGGTCAGCATCTTCTTGAGGAGCTGCTGTATTTTCTCCTGCGTCCAAAGTCATCTGTTTATTTTGAAACTGTGACAAAGTCTCTGCTGCTCTCCAGACAACGCCGTTGCTGTGTCAGTACAAAACATCCCCCTCTCCTCTGCCTCTGTCTGGCCACCCCTCCCTGCATCTGCCTGCCTGCAACGGGTGGGAGGAGAGCAATTTCCTTTCACTAAATTATCCCTCTAAAACCTTACCTCAGTTGTTTCTGGACAAGCCTAAAATTGCATACCTCTTCCAGCCACATGCCTCTGCTGTTTCCTGAGCTGTGGCTTCATGTTCTGGTCCATGAGTGTAACCCCAGAGCGCAACATGCTGCCCGTGCCATCCCAACTACTCGACACCCACCAGTTTTTTGAGCTGGCGAGAGCTTCTCCAGCTGTTCCTCCAGCGTGCACAAAAAGGATCATTCTGAAGGTGAAGGTCAATGAAATGATATGCTACGTGAATATTTTTTCCTTATGTTCCTAAAATCACTCCATATACAAGGGGTGGGGGGGAGAAAACCTTTCATGAGAGCAACTTCTGTCTATTACATTTCCAGTGCTGAATTTGTGGGTGTTCTACTGAGACAGAGATCAGCGCCCGAGAGAAAGAAGGCTGGCAGAGCTGCCAAGCCCTGTAAGAAACTGCAAATGAGCAAACAAGATCACTGTTACATTTTTCAAATGTTACGCAGCTGGAAAATAGAGTATTTAAATGACTTAGAAAAAGGTAAAGTAATGGAGATTTCCATTTTCGATTGGCAAAGCCAATGTGAAAAATCCTCCTTAGGAGTCAGGGTATAGTGTTTGCAGGTCTTTTTCGGATATTATATCACAGGACACGCACTGTTCTATTATTTATCACATTCCATAGATTTATTTAAATGACAAAAGTGAACCAAAGCTAAAGCTCAAGCAAAAAAAAAAATAAAAATACAGCAGTCGTACACATTTATTGGCCAGTGGGATAGGGCAAACTGAGCCTCTTCCAGAGAAAAACATGAGCTGGGCCAGAGCACAGGGGCTGTGTATCGGACCACACTGGGCAACAACACATCCCACAGGTACATACTGCTGTCGTAGAATTTACATACATCACTTAGACACCACTCCCTAAATCACCCTTACTGGAAGCAGACAGCACTACTGTTACCCAGACTCCAGGCAGTAAATGGCAAAACACTTCACATGCATCTCAATGGAGTTATTTTTCATATTAAGTATTTTTCATATATTTCACCATAGTAAAAGAATGACTTCAAGGTTGTTTTTTTCAGGGATGAGTTGGCTCTCATGTGCCAGGGTCCTGACTGCCGTCAGATGCGGACAACCCAAGGTGCCGGATTCGCGTGCAGACCTCCTCTCCTTTCTGTGGTTGGCCTGTGTTTGTCCCACAGCTCTGCCCTCATGGAAACAACCCCACCACTGTTGTCAGGCTCTTTTTTAAAAGCCTCCCCACACTGTGCAAGAATCCTTTTCCCCAAGGGAGAAGGGGTCTGCTACAGGAGAGGATCTTGGCTCCACACCTGCAGGCTCATAGCCATCATTAGCAAAAAGCTGTGCAGCCTCTCGTTTGCACAAAAGTCACCTTAAGAAACACTTGTGCACCCCTTAGCAGATGGCCCTTGACCTCCCCTTCAACATCCGCTCCCCACAATAGCCTCAACAAGGACTGTTCAAAATCCAGTTTCCACATTGCGAGAGTTTCTCCGAGTTGCATGCAGGTACCCAGGGACAACGGGATGCCACTCTCCCAAGGCTGCGCAGCCCTGGAGAAAATGCAGGGCAGTCGGGGCCGGACTTCAGCTGCCTTCCCCAGTGCAGCGCAGCCCATCCTCCTCTCGGCAATGGCAACAGAAGAGAGAAATTCAACACCAAGAAATGCTAAACCCCAGCCAAAACCAAAAGCCAACAGAGCAGGCGGCCAGCAGGGTCGTGTAAGTATGCGATATGTGACAGCATGCTGCGTTTTATTAAACAGCAGGCACCTCGCAACAGAAGAGCGGTCTCCAAAACGTTAATTTTCCTGCAGTTGATTAACTGTCCAGCATCCAGACTCACATTACCTCCGAGACTGAGCAAGTGTGGGAGGGAAATTGGCAGCAAGCGCAGGAGCGAGTGCCAGTGTGTGATCGTGAAGTGCTCTCACACCACGTTTGGGACTATTGCATTCCTCGGGGAGGTGCCAAATACTCCCCCCCAAGTTTTTAACTTCTTTTTTGGTGGATGGGGATTAGGATGAGAGGAAGTCAGTGCCCATGTCTTTTTCAATCCAACGCCCCCCCTGCCCCGATTCTTTCGGGCAGGCTGACAGATACAGCCATACCGCCTACCCCCTAAACACTTGGGTGCGAGGCTCTCAGGAGCCTCCTGGCTGCAAACATCTCTTTTTAATGTAAGTGATGCCTCTTCAAAGCTGTCTTGCCATGCATTTTAACACAGAGAGGTCCCTCTCAGACAACAGCTTTTTTGTTTTGTTGTTGTTATTCATTTCACTCTACAAACAGGAAGGGGACTGAGCTGTCCCTGTCTCCCAGAGCATGTGGCTGCCACCCACAAATGTCAGCCTGTTTCCGAAGGCCAGCGTGGAGCAACAGGAATGATGTTGTTCCCGTAAGTCAACAAACAATGTTTAGAAAGGTCTGTGCTGTGGGAGCGTTTCCTAACGTAATACAAGTCATCAGACTTAAAACACATGCCTACTCTGGTGAAATTAATAAAGCAACAAGGCTGCATAGGAAAACAGATACAGGAAAACAAGAACTTTCTCCTGATGACTTCACCCCACAGGGGTCAACTGCAAATCAAGGGCAGTGTTGGTTGGGAAGGGGAACCTCTGGAGATTTCTTGGAGAACTTGAAAGGAAACTTGTAGAGCTTAATAATAAAAACATTTTTTTTCTGCTTTAAAAAGAAAAAAAAAAAAAAAGAACATTTTCCCAGCATTGTACCATGAGAGCATCACTCATGGGGAGAGTGTTGCAACCTGTATAAGCAAGGAATGAGCCTGGCCTGAGCCACTGAAGAGGTTTTTTTGCCCCTTTTTTACTGTGTGGACAACATAGGAGCGTGTGGACAACACTGCCTCCCACCACCACTTTTATCCACGTATTTTACTCAGGCAATATTAGGGTAGATCAAGAAATTAGGTTTACTCTTTTAAACATGGGAGAAAAACAAACAAACAAACAAACAAACCCCAACCACAAAATCCCAAGTTACAAGTTTGTCTTAAGAAACTAGGTTAAGGTTGTGGCAATAGAAATTTGCCCCTACCTGCAAAGCGGGCAGAGAGGGAAGGACACCCCAGAAAGGGTTGGGTTGCCCCAGGTGGGCATCCAGGCTGTGTGCTCCTCACACACACACAGAAAAAAAAAAAATTTAGAAAATTAAATGTTGGACCTTTTTTTCATGTTCTCAACATAACTATCAAAATGAAAGCTGATCCTGTTGTGCGGAAGCCTCTGAGTAATCTGCTGGAGCCCAAGAGGAAATCCTAGGGAATATTTATGGCTCTTGGCAGCACAGTCCTGGACTGGACAGACCCTCACCTACCCCAGCGCAGCTGTTCCCAGGTATGCCATTGTCTGCTTCAACCAAGCAGGACTTTACAAAGTCATTTATTTTAGTACATAGAGCTGAAGTACTTGGGCAGCATACCGTGGTTATAAAAGTTTTACCTCTCCTCTTTCCATTACTTGGGGAGCACAAATGTGTTTCTCATTTATTACCAGGAAGATCTTCCTCTCTACAACTTCAGGACCTCTAAAGATGAACCATCAGCTACTTTCCCAGTTTAAAACAAGACAAAAAGTAGCATGTTGCAGAAACCTGCATTAAAATCCCACATTTAAAGATGCATGCAAAAAATATGTTTCTATGGTTTAAAAGAAAAGAAAAAAAACCCCACACACTTAACTCCTGCAATCAGATTTTGTCAAAACACTTAATCTACCTTAAGCTTTTCTGCAAACAACAGGAGATGCACTAAGTCTCCCATTTCCAGTACTACATTTGATTGAGTAAAAACTGCTGAAAAGAGTAGGGATAAATATACACAGAACACCACCATCACCACCAACTCCCTGTGACTTCTCAAAAAACAGCTTCCTAAAAGCTAAAGTTATTTAGAATACAACACAACACTCACAGAAATGAAACACTAGTCATTGGCTCCCTAACCTCATCTCAAGTCTTCTACCTGCCTTCCTGAAGTTACATAAATCATATGCTCAAATAAAAAAAATGAAGCAGAAGTTACTACAATTCCACAAGCCATATAAAATACAGAGCTATTCAGTATTGAAATGTCTGAACTACAGAAATGTTTAAGTTACTTTCTTCTCTTTGGTTAAAAAGTAAGAGTAATAGCTGAAGTACATCAGTGGTGTTGACCACAGAATTCAGAGGATGGAAGGAAGTTTAATAAGCACTAGGCAATTTTCCTTAGACTTTGCTAGTTATAAGACCTGTAAGCATGTGATGTTTTTATGTAATCTTGTAAAAGTACATTTTAAATTCTTTAGTATGTGTAGCTATATCGACCTAATGAAGTTTATCATTTCAGCCAGAACGATGTTGTTTTGTGAGGCTATTACCCGGCGAGTTTCCAGACTCTTATGAGATACAGCTGCTTCACAGTTCCTGACGAGCCCAGACGGTGCCTCTGGGCACCTCAAACCTCAGTGGCAGATTTTAAAATACAATTCCCAGGTCACTGTCCTCAGACAAAACTTCAGCTAGATATAAGCTTATTGTGCTAACAACCCACCGAGTACAATTTTAACCTCCTGTAAATCTTACATGCAAAGAAGAAAAATCTTTCACTTGAACGATTAATCAGTGTCACTCACAGGGAGGTTTCTTTTATTGCTTCTGACCTAAATTTGAGCTGCAGCTGTCCCTGTGCTCCTCTTTGACACCAGAAACTCCTTAGCCTCCCATAGACCAGTCTAACAGCACAGTGGATGTGCTCTTCTCATTGCACCATACCAGAGCAACCGTGAAGTCCCAGCACGCTTCTCTACAGCTGCATTAGGAGATTCACGTCTGTTCGACATGCCAGCCCCATACCTACCTGAAGAAACACTTTTTATTTCCACAAGCTGGAGCAGAGAAGAAAATGCTGTAAATGGTTTCCCTTTAAACATACTCATTATTCAGCAGTACAATCAATCAACAACTGTTTAAAAACCCTCAATTTTTGAGCTAATTTATTTGGGAATCTTTTAATTTGTGCTTCTTAGTTGTTAAGAATATCCTAGAATGGTTTGTGTTGGAAGGGATCTTTAAAGGCCATCTAAGTCCAACCCCACTGCGACAAGCAGGAGCATCTTCAACTAGGATCAGGATATCATTTTAAAGCCCCGAAAAAATAACAACCTAATAAACACAGGCCCCAAAAGTGAAGATTTTCACATACTTATCTGACCACTGGAATTGCATTTTCAAATACCAGTTCTACAGAGATTGCTTATAAAAAGACGGTAAACTTTTATAGTTTTGGATGGGTTGAGTGAAAACAGGTTGCAAGAAGACATAGGGGGTAGATAATGCATGATGTAAAATAAAAACTAACCTAGAAGCTTTCATAAAATTCATTTTCTACCAGCTCTGAAAAAATAAAAGTTGTAGCAGAAGAAAGGTGGTTTCATTTTCTAGCACAATTAGACATTATTTTAAACACTTCTAATAACTGCTGCTATCTGCACTTGATATCTGAATGATATGCTCAGATATTTAAGTTTGATTTGTCCCAGAAACAACAGGAAGGTTTTGAAGTTTCCGAATATTTTGCAGAGGTTTACAAAATGCTGAAATGCCTTTCTTGGCATGCGTGTGCGCACACAGGTTAATGGAAAGCTGCAATTCTGATGCTTTGCCTTGGAAAAAGTCATAGAAGGTCAAAAAGCAAGGAAAACCTTAAAACACCATTAGGAGTTTTGCTACATTTTTGCGGTGCCTTTGGCATTCCCTTTCTTAGCATTTGTTACTCTTCCCTCAGCCCTGGCTGCCGCAGCGTGCTCAGCTCTGCCAACCCCGGCTCACCCGGCAAAGCCCCTCTTTCGAAGCACTGTGCGCTGTAAAAGTAACATCCTCCCTACTTGCCAATCTCTCCATCTGCTGCCACAGCAGGGGTGTTGGGAAAGCTCTGCTTAGATGTCACACTGCCTGTTGCTGGAAATTTTTGCCATCTGCTATTGCCTTTACTCCCATGCCTCACAAAAATATCAGTGACTCTAAATGGAAAGCAATTCCTTTATCAGATGTTTAAAAAATATTGTTAATTTGAATCATGACTGCTTTTTGATTGCTCTTATATTCACAGAAACATAACAAATCAGCACAGACTAAGGACTAAAGATGCAAGGTCAGATTTATATGGATATTAAATAACTAAATATATTCAACAGTCTACCCCAAACCTATTTCTTACAAAAAAATTTTTTTTAAACTATGATTTGGATGACTTTTGACCTGTGTGAACAACACATGATCCTCTCCCAAAGCCAAGCCCTAAATTCATCACACAACTTACCGCACTGGAATGGAACTTAAAACCACACAGCATCATACACAGCAACACACTGTCCCTGCCCATGCAGCACCCAGAGCTGGAGACTGAGCACGCAGCAGTGGAGGGGACCCTCCTCAGGGTGCTACTATTTGATTTAATATATTTACTCCCACACCTGACAAAGCAAGCCCTGGATGAGGCTAGATACGCAATTCAAAATATACCTAAAAGAAGCATTTTAAAACACGGAAAAACAAGCATTTTAAAACTAAAGCATTCTCTACAATCCTTCTGTGGCCCAAATAGAAGCATTGATACTCAGCTATACAGCCAGACACTAAAGGCTTTTAGGATGACCCAGCACGTAGACAACATATCACCTACAGGGACAGCAGACCCAAACCCCTGCTATGAAGCATCCCATCACGCATGCAACAGACAGCAAAGAGAGGGAACACGCTGCCCGGACGCAGCCGTGCCACAGGCAGCTTTGCAATCAACTTCTTTCTTCTATGTAATTTTAAGAGAGAACTTACCTTTGTGGGCGCTCCTGGTGCACCCACTCCTCCTGCCTTGCCTCTCCTCTCTCTGCTAGCCAAATCTAGCGTTCCTCGTTTCAGGGTAACTCTGGGAATAAAGGCATCTGCTTCACACACTGCTCACAACCCCAAACCACCATACCCAGGAACCCCATCCTGCCCTGGCTCTGGGGGAAGCTCGTCACCAGCAATGGCCTCCACCTGGACCTGGGGTGGCTCACCAGTAGCCCCTCCAGGTGCACGTCATTGTGCACCAAAACCATCACTCCCAAATGGCTCCCCACAGCTGGGCCATCCTTACCTTTGCACCTTAAACCAGCCTCGGCTCCCGGGCCTGCAGGCGGCTGAGGTGAAGGGGAGAGGTGGCTGCAGGGACCCTCTCTCTTCGGTTGAAGGCAACCACCGTGATTGCTGGCAGCATCTTCCATGTCAGACCTGGCTGGGGCTGCTCCCAAACCCACCCCGGGGAGAGGGAGCTGGGAGGGGCCAGGGAGGGCTTTGGGGCAGCAGCAGGGCTGAGGGGGCTCTGTGAGGAGAGGGCGGGGCTGCCCTGGGTGGGGCAGGGCCGGTTCCAGCAGGTTCCAGCCAGTTCTGGTGGCCCGGCTGAGCCCCTCAGCCCGTGCCTCAGGGGCATGGAGGTGAGAGTGACAGGCGGGAAAAGGGCACCCGGAGCAGGGAGAGGCGGAGGAGCGAAGGAGGGAGGTTGAGGTCGGGAAAAGGGATGTGTGTGGGTGTGTGGGCGTTTGTGTTAGTCTTTGTTTCTCACCATCCAAACCTATTTTAATTGTCACGAAATGAAGTTAATTGTCCCCAAGTTGAGTCTGTTTCACCTGTGACAGTAACAGGTAAGGGATGTCCCTGTCCTTATCTCCACCCGTGAGCTTTTTCACGTTATTTTCTCCTCTGCCCTGCTAGGGGGGGGGGGGGGGGGGACCCGGGACA
>VYXH01004831.1:32604-45076 GCA_013397275.1 Burhinus bistriatus
CAACCAGAGACACCTGGCCACAGTTGACGCCCCACAGGGGCTCAGGGTGCATCTTGGCCACTTCATACCAATTAAAGTAATACAACTTGTATGTAGCAGCATCCTGTGAGATACCTGGGACTGCGGCCCGGACAGATTATTTGGAAGCACTGAAAAGGGCGAGAGGGGAGGTAAATCAGCCGAGCAGTAGCTCCCCGGAGATGCTGGGGGGTAGAGCTCCTCCAGCGCCTACACAAGTAAATAGCAAAGCTGCGCTCGGAGCTGGCTGAGCGTCTTCTGGAGAACAACAGCTCCTCTTGTCACCTCGGCCTGCAGAGGTGGGTGCTCCAGGGCCCGGATCCTCGCTGAGCCCCCGCTGCCTGCTCCCTGGGCACTGCTCAGAGCAGCAGCCCCACAGCATGGCAGGGGGCAGGGCAGCGCTGGCACACAGCGGTGGTAGCACCCACCTATACAGCAAAGCATGAGAAGCTTTCTGGATTTTGCATCTATAAATACGCTTTTGTTTTAGATTTGAAATAATGGAGGAAAGAGAGCCAGAAGACTATATTCCAGTTTTCAGTCAAGCTCCACGTTCAGCGTATTTCAGGGCTGAAGGGAGCATGCCAAATCTGGGATGAAGTATCCCTGTGCCACTGCCAAGCTAGAGTACTGCCATTGTCTTAGGTACTGCCCAGGCTGCTGCAGTAATAATGTGTCCATGTCTGGTGCTCCCATTTCAGAAGGGGTCCTGAAGAACTAAATGGCAACGCATGTACAGGATGGAGAATGGGTTATAGAGATCCAGAAACCTTCAGTAAAAGATACGTGAACGCCATTTAGCTAACTTGCAGGTGCAAAAATCAAAGCATGACTTTATTACAACCTAAGTATCTCCTTGTGGAAAGCTGAGATATGATTTCATTTAATTTGTATGACAAAGGTTAAGACGTGGCTGGAAACGGATTCTAACTTTTTCTAGATTCTTGCTTAGAAGGGAAACTCACCATTCAAACATCTACTGAAGTTTGGCAAATCACTGAAAATGAAGAGAGTGGTTATTGTTGTTGTTGTTGTTAATTGAAAACTTTCAAACAGTGGCTCAGTAGAGGTATGAACCCACATTTATCAAAAATAGGCTTAGTGTTTAATGATGAGATATTGAAAACATTCATGAAACATTACCCCTCTCTCTTCAGAGCAGGGATTTGGTGACATTTCTTAAAAGGTGCATCATACTTCCAAACAGATGCTCTCTGTCCTGGTTTGAGGTAAAACAGGACCAATTTTGTTCAGTAACTACTTTTCAGCTAGGCCTCTTCTAACTGCTGAAAGTAACAGCATATTGTGCAGAAAACTGTTCGCTCTCAGAGTGGTAAGACCAATGTTTACAGTTGATGCCAAGGAATGGGATGCAGAGAGGCTCTTGCTTACGCTTATTGCTTAAGAGCCAAGGGCAGCCAACTTTAGTATTTGCCCTGTTGGAGGGTCAGAAGCTGAAAAGCGTAGGGGGGATCACACCTGCGGGGAGGAGCAGACAGGACAGGTGACCCAAAACTGACCAACAGGGTATTCCATCCCATCTGCCTCATGCTCTGCATAAAAACTGAGGGATCAAATGGTCAGCCCTCTTTCTTCAATGGCCAGTGTCCAAGGAGGACTCTTGTCTGTTTGTTTGCCTTTGATCCTGAATCCAGATCTGGAATCCAGCTCCCGTCCATCACTGAGTCCCATCTGGGACTTCCCCAGTGCCTGCTGGTGACATGATTATCATCCTGGGAGCTTGATACAGTTTTGTATGTATTTCGTTATTTTCTTTTTATTCTATTATTAATATTTCATTAAAGTACTCTAGTTCCTTCTAAACTCTTAAGTGTCTCTGTCCTGCCTCTCTTTGAAGACAGGTGGGGGAGAACATCTGTCATCATCCTTGGTGGCCAATCCAGCCCAAATCATGACATCCCTTTGCCTACTTTCACTTGAGATAAAGCTCTTGAAAATGCAAGAGTGCACAGTGCACTGCACAGTTGGTTTCCTCCTCTAATCATTAATCATTACCACTCCAGCTAACAAGCAACAGCAAAGCAAAGGTTTGCAATATTTTCTGTTCCTTTAAGGCCTGTTGCAGCACCTCTTCCCAAAGTCAAATATGGACACTTTCATCCACAGTTTTCCTAACAGCTGTTCATGTTAATCTTTGACCACCCAACTCCTCCCTGTGGTTATAACATGGCAATATTATACCTTGCAAATAAGAAGAAAATCATGCTAGAAGAGTTCATTAGGATGCTACATAATGAAAGTTGTGACTGCTGCAAAAGGAAAATAAACCATTAAGCAGGCATTTGCCACTGTTCGTTTTCAGTTATGGGTCCCAGTGGAGTAAAACTCACTTTTATGCAGACTTGAGTAGCTGCCAGGAGATAGACCGTAACATTTCTTTTGACAAATAACTACCTAACAGTGGCAGTCCACTTCATTTAACAGGAATTAAAAGAACTCCCACTTTCACAGAAGCGGCTTAGCCAGAGAGAGCTTTTATGGGAAAAGGAAGACCTGAAAATTTATACTATCTTGGTGTTCTGCCTTTTCATGCTTGAGCATGAAACATGGGCATAAATTGGTTCCCTTGGGTACACAAATTCAGAGCCTGTTCATCGTGGCACACAAGCTTTTCATCTCTGAGTAGGGGAACATGTAGCAGTTAGACATTTCTTACAACATATTACCAGGTCTAGAAGTCTGGAGAACTTGTTTTCAAAAAAGTAGGCAAGATCACAGCATGCACAGAGGAAGGAAGTATTGTTCTACCATGGACTTCTTTCCTGTGCTTAAACACAGAACTTCACTCGATTCAAGCAAAAGGAAAAGCTGACCTGGTGAAGAGTTAGAGGTCAAGCAAGAAAGCTTTCAACATCTTTTTGATATTTCCGCACACCTCCCATGTTGAATAGCAGATGAAAACATACCAGAATGTTTATCAGAAAATGATTTGCCTTCAGGAACCATAAAGAGCTTCATATGTCTCCTGCCAAATTTTGTGAGCTTGGAAAATCTTAATTAGATAAAAAAATGTTTTAAGATGAAGCACTGAACTGTTATCTGGTTTTGGGAAGGGAGGTGGAATGGACAGAGTCTCACCGATTCTTTGTCATAACGTTCTAGGTTTTTGTGTGTACACACAAATTCTAAAATGTCCATAAATTTTCACTTAAATTCAAAATAGACCAAGGCTACAAAAACCCTCCAATATTCAATTTCCAGTACAGCCTTGAAAAGACAATGCATTTTCATACAGTATTTAACACCCATTTTATCCCAGATAGTAGAATCACAAAAACCTGAACACTTGAAAGTGATTTAACAAACAAAACCAGATATAACGCATCTTGAAGCTTACAAATTTATCACATAATGATTAAGAGAGGACTTGAAAATATTGGGTTTCAAAGTTTTCAGCAGACCAACGTATCTGTTCAGCCTAGAAATTTTGTCATACCTCCTGACATGTTTACACAGCGAGAAGATGCACTAGGAACTAGATCATAAGTGATTCTGGTTTTGGGGTTTCACTATCGTGTCTCTGCAGCAGCTCCAGGACAGAGAATAAACACATACTAATATTCAACTGAAGAACACGGATGCATTGGCCCCAGCAGAAATACTACAGACAGATGGGAAGCAAGGAAGAAATATGCTGTTGTACTCCAATAACTAATGTTAAAGAGGAAATGGGTGGGCATTAAAGAATCCTTCTGTCTATGAATAATTATGTATTTATTATTGGTTACAGGAAGTGCCCTGTAGAGTCACTTTGCATAATCATTTTTAAACTGTAATAGGAACACCATGCAAAAGGACAGATGCTCCTTTCTATGAATGTATAAAAAACCGAACCAAACAAATAAATGGATGTTTCCTTTACTTATCCTCCATGAACATCTTCACCTGAAGAAGTTGTGCCCTCATCTAAACTGGCCTTGTAATCACAATGTTGTGCTTACAAATTTCATTCCTCACACTGGTCAATGATGACCTTAAGCATCTGTACCTTCACTGCCATAGTTTTTAAGTTCAACACAAAAAGCAAAGGAAACACAAGTCTGCCTGAAAATTTAAAATGCTTCAAAACTTCTCAACAGTATTTGTCTGAAACTTGACTGCTCACCAGAAGAGAGCAGAAACTAGAGCCAAGTATAGGAGAGCCAAGATCTAGGAGAGGTGAGCAGACACCACCAGCAGCCAAGAAAGACAGCAGTGCCAGAAGTGTTATTTCCAGTCTCTAGTCATGACTTTTAAATCTCTTCAAAAAAAGTCCTTCAAAGCTCTCATCCACACTAGCGGTTCTGGATACTCTCCACGTTAATCACTCGCAGGAAAAGAAGTGAACGTTGTGCTTGTGCAAGCAAAAAGCTCATGAAACTGCATGTAAAATTTAAAAACTATTCCTTTCTAGCATTTGGAGTCCAAAAGTATAATGGAAAGAGAGCACTGAGTCAACAGTGGAGCATCTGCAACCACTTTCAGTGAAGATGGAAGATAAGCCAGTGCTGGAGGCATGCTCAGGAGGAGCCTTCCTATGTGACAGAACCCTTCAGCATTCCAGCTTGCTGGCTATTGTCACCGTTTGGTGCAAGGAGAAATACTGCTGGGACAAAGATAATTTTAATACAGCTGCATAATAATATCTATTGGCCCATAGAGATTAGTTAGCTAGTTGTCTCCCTTTCAGTTTCCATGCAAGATTCAAATCTGTCAGCAATTTAGCCTCACCATGCTAGCTTTGTTTGTACTGATTTCTAGATGGACTACATAAAAAAATAAATATATATATCTCATTACCAAAAGGATCAGCATTTTTAGTACTGAACTGTCATTGCTAAGCATCCAGTGCTGTATTCAAGCTATTTCGGAGTAAGGAACTTTTTGGTACCGTGCAATAGCAACTTCACATTGAGGTGAGCTTAGGCATGAAGATAGAGGCTTACTGTTGAGAACCCAAAAACTGTTCTGCGGCATGCTGGAAAGATTCCTGCTAGAGCAAAAGGCTGTGAATGTTTTGTTGAATCTGAACTTTAATATTCTTTTGCTTTAAAATGGATTCATTCTTGGGTTCCATCTTCCTTTTCCCTTACTACATTCATATGTCACATACGGCAAGATGTACTGTCTACTGAAAGCCTCATGTTATCCTTCCCTCAAAAATCTTACATCATTTCCACTTCTCTTCTATACGGTCCATATACAGCATAAGATTGCCATAACCTAGTGGCGTGTGCATTTCAGGCCTCTTCAAATCTTCTGTCCTTCATAGATGACAAACTCTGATTTTTATCATAGCAAAAAAGTGTAACAATATCCATATCAATTCATGGTCCTAGGGTTATTACATTAGTGGCAACATTATTTCTCAAAACATTCATCACCCATTGTTAGAAGTGACAAATTTTTACTTCATTATATAATTGGTTCTTTTTCTTATATTATGTTTTGCTTTTTCCATCTGTTAGTTTCCATGAAATTGCAACACAGTTTTGGCGCAAACTAGGTAATTTCCATCACAATGTATTCATCTTCATATTTTTGTCAAACATCTGGAATCGTTCTGCATTTCTCAGTAGAGCAAATATTGCCCAAATCTTACTCCTTAGAAGAGTGAAGAAACTTGATACTAGATGATGCTTTGACTAGAGCATAAGTTTCTGCATCTTCATAACCAGGTATCTTCATTTCCCAACGTAATTCATATCGACTCTGATTCCATGCAACATCAAAAGAAATTCACAGAATACTTCTCGTAATTATAGCTCAAAACATTCTAGAGTACTGGGAATAACAAAACAATACACTGTAAAAATACATATAATTCCAAAAATTTCAGAGTATTTTCTGGACTATTTATTAAAAATACAACCAACAACTTCAGAGTTTGCAAACCATTTTTTTCCTTCAAGGCTGAAAACTGGCTTTTTGATGAGAAGTCGGAAGTTAATTGTTTCTGCTTTTCCTTATGGTTGTTTTGCTATTAAACCTTATTACAGTAAGTACTTTATTAACATTTGAGTCTGTTCTTTAATAGTATACTTTCTTCAAAGTGAGAGGAAAAAATAATCTAATTAACAACCACTAGCTCCTCCTAACAGTTCTGTCAATATAAAAAGCAGCAAATATGACTCTTCTACTACTTTATTTTGGTTTATAGAATAGACTATTTCAGTTGGAAGGGACCGACAACGATCATCGAGTCCAACTGCCTGACCAACTCAGGCCTGACCAAAAGTTAAAGCAGGTTATTAAGGGCATTGTCCAAATGCCTCTTAAACACTGACAGGCTTGGGGCATCGACCACCTCTCTAGGAAGCCTGTTCCAGTCTTNGCTGGTTATACTGTGTTTAATGCATCCCAGGATGCCATTTGCCCTTCTGGCTGGCAGGGTACACTGCTGACTCCTATTCAGCCTTAGAAAATTTATAAAGTTTGCTTTGTTGATTCATGAAATCATGTACAACATTACAATCAGGAACACTATAAATAGAAACTTCTGTCTGTACCACAGGAAACAAAGATAATACCCAAGTTTTCCTTAATACAATGGCAAATCATAGTCTGAAAAAAGTCTCTTGTAATTTCTGGATTTAGTTTTCAGATACAGAAATGCCCCAGATAGTATCTTAAGCTGTAAGAAAAAGAAAATAAATTTATACCAAAAGAATGAGTTTATTGTGTGGTGCTTTTTGGGTTTTCCTCACTCACGATTACCCCCAATTCAAAATAAGAGCTCATTTACCTTTTAATGATTTCAGGTATTCTGTAAACACTTTCTCTAGCTGTTTACATATCTTTACAGTTCTCCACTTTCAGAGAAGCTGTCAAAAGTTTTGTAGACATCAGTGATGCACACTACAAAAATTTCTAGAACTCCATTTGCTTTTCCATCTTCTCAAATCCTCAAGAACTTTGCAGCAATTCCAAATAAAAGCCAAGCCTTTCTTTTGCTCAGATGTCTGTGACACAAAGCAAGCCGGTTCTTCAAGTATAAAAGGTAGCTCCAGCAGTGTCCAGACTTGTCTGGAATCAAATACTTTTTGGCTTACTTCACAGTGCAAGCACAAGTTTCTGAATATCCTTGCCTGCCACACCTTTCCTGACCAGCCTGTAACAGTACTCATTCATCTGTTGTAATCAATTTTTCCAAAGTCCTGGAAAACTTAAGTGTCCTCCACCAGGCGTTTGATTGGACTGGGGTCAAACAGTAGGGACAGATGTCTCCCTGTTAACCTTTATATAGCTTGGAGAATCTTTTTTCTCTTGTGTATCGGCAACATTTCTTAGTAGACATCTTCCTTGTCAGACTGGAAGTCACCAGTTTTGCTCTTCCGACTGGTAGCAGAGAGAGGTGATGAGCTTCTGGACAGTGAAGCCTCTTTGTTCAGGGAGCAATCCTGTTCATGCCATGCCTCGCCAGCTGCTGGGAACACTGCTCGCGCTGCAAGGAGAGCAGCCATCTAGCTCTGTTGCTCCATCACCGTTCCTCCTCTTTCCCACACCAACTTTACCATTCTGCTGACTGAAGCCACACAGTCATCCATTAGAAGCAATATTCCCAAGTAAACGGTCCACAAAGGAAACGATCTTGTTTCAGACCTCTGTAGTTCACTATTGCTCAGGCATCAAACACACTGTGCAATTTGCCAGTCCACCTGCCTGTCCAATTTGCACGCAGTTTATGCCAGTGCCTTGTGAGTTGGTACTCGGCACCATACCCTTCAGTTGTCCTCAACAGAAGAGTTTGTTGATCTGTCCCCTTCCCAGACTTGTTCCCACATCTGCAATTGCCAGAGGTATTCAGAAAAATAACTCACAGGTTTTTAAAAGGTCAGTGAGCCAGGAACACTGTAATTTAAGTGGAGACCTGTGTCTATAAAATTGTTAGAAAAAAAACACATTAGGCTGGAATAATGAAATGCCTGAATGCACTGAGTAAGGTAAGTAATATTAAACTTGCATCACTACACATCAAGCAAACAGACAAGACTGATTTAACATCATGTACGTATTACCTCAGTGTGAAAGCTATGCCTCTTGCTAGATTCTGACTGGTTGCATGGCCAGCATCCCAAATAAAGAATCCCTATTGTTTTTTTCCACTTCTATACTGGAAATGATAGCATAATGACCATCATGAAAGAGTACATGCTAACCACAGCAAAACATACACAGCCATTAAAATGGGAAGACCAGAGAAAGAATAAAACTCATGTAAGCCAAACCATTAAAAACTGCTAGGAATTGAACCTGAGATAATTTAACTCCTTTCATATTCATTTCTAAGGAGAAGTATCTCAAAAAAAGCATTCTCATTTAAAAGCCAGAAAAACACAATGTATGTGATATAAAAAGAACAGTAAAACACACGGAGCATTAGCATGTGAAAGAAACATGTTGCAATTATGTCAAATACTGCTTTTTATATTTTATTAACAAGCAAGCATCCCTGGAACTGGGTCTATATAAAAAATACTTCATTAACCAATAAGAATACAAGGGAGTTATATAAATTTATTTTATGCAACATTGATTAGTTTTGAAAATTCCCATTTTTAATGTTTTAATTTCATCTTTTATTTAAAAAAAAAAATCACTAAAAGGACACAACCCACAAAAATACAATCTGTATCTGCTCTATATTTACAGATAACTGGTCACTATTAAGGCACAGATTTAAAACTAACATTTTTATGTAGCAAGTCAAATATTTGTGCATAATATAACATTAACAATACGGTATACACTGTACTGTCATATTCCCTTTGTGGAATCAAAATAAGTGAGAATCTTTTTTCTTCCAGTGTGTTCTTTTTTTGTGAAGCCCTAATGAAAAATAATGTTGTTAATGGGAAATTCTTCACTTTGGTGTAGATGACATAAGCACTGCTCAGCAAAAGACCACATCAACTTAATACTGTAATAAAATCAGTTTCCGAGTATAGTACTGTCTAGATACATAGTATGTACTTATGAAAGACTAAAAATCTAAGAGTGTAAAGGGTTCTTGATGCTTTTAAGTTTAGGCAAGACAAGCAAGAAGGGGTTGCAGAAAATTCTGTACAAAGTGTTGCTGAATATTTCATTAAAAATATTTTATAAAATTAACATGACTGAATACAATTTGATTTGCAAGCACTGGTCTTGCAAATGCAAACATTTAAATGACAGCTTATTTGTAAGCACATAAGTAGTCCGTGTGAATGGAACTATCTACATGCTTAGAAGTAAGGACAAGTGTAAATAGTTTTAGAATAAGAAGTTGTGGCTTCCACGAGGGTTTCCATGAAGTTGCTCTTGCCCGTGTAATGCACATACACACAAATATCTCATAGATATGTAGATATTGACTTTGGCATTTGAGCACAGTAACTTTGACGTGAACAGCTGTGTGCGTACAAGATGCAGTTTTATCCATTCGGATCTCTAGTACAATTTTAAAACCAGAGGAAGCTAACTGCTACTTGATCAACAGAGGAAGTCACCCAGCTATACACCATTAAGTAGATATGGCTGAAATGAGTACTGAGCAGGTTTTTTTTGCTAGCCGCAACAAGACTTTGTATTATTGCTTGATCATCTATGCCCTCAAGTAGTAGATTCTTTAAATTCCCTTTGTGTGTGCAAATTTCTCCATACATCATTTTGTATTCTCACCTTAAAAGAAAGAGTTATCCATGGAAAGTGTCAATACTATCTCTCACCCATTTTTGCATAAAAACCAACTACTGTAAATGTTATTCTAATGCCTTCTTTTAAGAGCACTTGACAGTGGTTTATGTCCATCTCAAAAGGCTTGTACACGGAACATAAATAATACATTACAGTAGAGGTAATTCACAACATTTCTTATGGGAATGCTTTTCAACAAATTAATGCTTGGAAACTTCATATTGCATTGCAGAAAGAGGCACTTTATGAATTCCTTCATTATCAGAACCCTTCATAAACCCATAACAAGACATCCTTCAAGACAGAGGAATAATATTGCCAAATTATTTGGACTTTCACAGTATAAGAATGCAATAGTTAGCTCTAGCCACTTATAATATGGACTTTTTCTGTTGAACATAACTTGTTTCAGAAATAGTTCATCTCCAGAGTTTTAAACACTTCTGCAGCTGACAATTACAAATCTAGACTGAACAAAACAGATGTTATTACACCTATTTTATGTAGGTCGCTTAATTGCTGCATGCATAGTCATGTAAGTAATATGCGTCATTTGTTAAATGGCAACAGTGCTGTCTTGTCAAATTAGATTAGTTGTCTGTTTAATCAAACTGACAGCCCAGAGCTCTAGTTTGATGAATGCCTTTCATTCTCTACCATAAATCTGCAGTAGATCAGTTTAATCTGTTACGTATTGTAGGTGTATAGAATCTAAAAATAAAAGTCTGATATAAATAAGTGTCCTTTAGTGGCAGGGTACTAAAAATAGCCCTTTGCTTTGAGACAACCATTAAAAACAGTTTTAGCATAACAGGCAGCAGTTAAATATGATCACTGCAAAGGGTTAATATTGCAAGGTCCGTTTTGGTCTTTCATTGCATCTGTTACAGTGAGCGAATATGACTGCAAGCAGCATTAGACTGCTTCATAAGAGTGTAATAGGACTGGTCCGCTACCAAGTGGCTTGATTTTGGAACAACCTCTTCGGATAACTACCGGGGAGACAGAGAGAGGGGGAAATCTGCCTAAGAACCAGTTTCTAGTACCATTATAGTGAGATGTGACTTAATGCAGGAACACCTGAAAAACATTTGATTAGTGCCAATATAAAAATTGATATGGAAATGAAAGAGAGAAATAAATTTCCACAGGACAAGAAATCAGAACATGTAAAGTGCAGAAAGACCTCAATAATTATTTTAAGCAGTACCAGAAAAATCCATCTTGATAAAACCAAAATCTATGCTCTCTGGCATCCCAGCTCTTCATTCTTCCTTCATTCAACAAAGTAAAAATTCAGTGCATACATTAGAGTTATAGGTAATAAAATACTAAACAAAGAACCCTATATTATTATTATTGCAAATTCTGTCCAATCTACACGAGTAAAACGTAACCCACATTTGGTGTTTTGAAAGACAACAGACAAAAATGTGTTTTCTCTTCTTTTTGGCACACTATTGTGCAGACAAAATGCTTTGGTCCTTGACACCCAAACTCCCAAAGTGCAGAGGGTGGTGTGCAGTGAAGGCTGTCCACAGGATGGCCATGTCCATCTTTACTGCTGACTTTGAGCCACAACTTACTGCTACCAGCGACCGCTGACGCTAGCAATGTCCGAATGATACTGACGCGGCAGTCTTCCACTAGCTCCACCTTCCAGGAACGAGGCACGTATGTTTGATGGGTCAAAGAGCTTTCTTCGGTTTTTATTCAGTTCTACAAAGGCCACACAAAAAAAAAAATCTCTCATCAGAAGTTAATTTTAATATTTTGATCTAAAACAAAAGCAAAATTTCCATTTAAGCAACCAAAATATTTTTGACGGAACAGTACGCACTGAAAGGTACTGTGAGGTACTTGTTCAATTTAGTAGTTCAACAGGATAGTAAGAGTGACAGGTTAAGACTCGTAGAGGCTACTTGGGATGCAGACATCTATTTGGTGCTATTCTTAATTGGCCTTGATACAGTGTGGAGTAGATAATATTTTGCAATATTGATTTAGATCAAATTGACATAGCTGAAACACTTTAAAAAGGTTCAGTTATAATATTTAAAGGCTGCGATCTTCCTCAAGGTACACACACACAGAATACAGGGCTGCAGCACAACCATGCAATGTGAACTGAGATGACAGAAAAGCTCATTAGCAACTGGATCATTTAGCAATGCACAATTCTTTATTTTAAACACAACACAGAAGCAATATTTTAATAAGGACTTTTAGTAAAAACAGATGCTCACCTCTCATTCAAACATGCATCCTAAGCTTGTATTAGCAAACGCTCATTTAAAATGTTTTTCCTTTCCCCACTTTTCTATTCTTGTAAACAAACTCCATGATAGATACAAATCACTGAAAAATTACAGATTTTCACGACTGCTATTGAACTAAGTACATTGCATTTTTACCCTCTTTATGCCACCCTTTTAAATTCGTAAAAAATATTCACTAATGGCATCAGCAAGAAGAGATGCAATCAGGAGAAGAGTGATCTAGAGTTACAATGAAGCATCTCAAGAAAACTATTCCTCCGATACAGATTCATTGCCTAGACAGTGTAATATGAAATCTCATTTTATTTATTACAATTAGAAAAAAATCTAGTTAGGCATTACATACTACAACACATCGCAAGAAATTATATTTGTCCTTCATCTTTCTGCATGTAGGGTACAAGACAACCTTTTAATTAAAGTGGGTTTAGAAACTCCAAGAGTTACGTGTTTCTTTTCAAACCTATACATTTTACAGAAACAACAGGTCTTGGGGGGGT
>VYXH01004831.1:45126-86707 GCA_013397275.1 Burhinus bistriatus
CCCCCCCAACCACTCAGTGTTTCCCAAAACGATGATTGCTCTGCTAATCAATAAAGTGGAGGACAAAGAACCTAAAGCCTGAAAACGCCAGTTCCAACTGTTATGTAGTGCCGTTCAGACTCCGCAGAGCCTGTAATCCCAGAGCTTCTAGGACCCACAGTTTTTGGGCATAAAACAAAGTTCACAATCTGCTGTGAAACAAACTTTCTACCAAGCTCCAACTTTACAAGGGGACACAGGATTATGCAACTGAAATCTTATTCAGTAACGTGAAAGCTCTATAAAGCCTGCTTTTAAGTGCCTTCTGATGGGATCCAAGCCAGTATGACCTCTGTGGACTAGATTCTTACTTTTAAGTCTTTCCGAGATCCTTTGCCAACTGTAAACACGCAACTCAAGTGAGAAGAATACAAACAATACTTAAAATCAACAAAGTATAATCTGTGTTATTTACCTGAGATTGCAAGCAGCATTTTTCTTCTGGCACCAAAAGTGGTAATTCCTAACTCTTTCAAATCTTGATCAGTAAGAGTAAGGAATGTCTGCAGATCAATCTACAGAAAAAAGAAATAGGAGAATTATGCAAAAGTATTAAACCATGAATGTGGTTCAGAAGAGCTTCACAATTTTTTTTCCTACTGCATTTTACAGTTACTCTGCCAACCTATTCTATGCATGTAAACAGCAATCATTGCTTTCTAATGGCTTCTTCACACAGTGGCTCCATTTGCTACTCTGCATTTCTGACAGATAAAGAGAAACTAAAAATTGAGCAGTTTTAGAAAAGCACAGATCAATTAATCTTATTTATTTGTGACTCTTGAGGTTTTGAGTATTTACTACAATTGCTACAATGTACTTGGGAACAGTCTGGTATACACGTCTGTAGATATGGTAGGTGTGCTTCAGATTATAGTAGGCACAGAGGATGATTGACCCAACTACTGGTGACACATTTGAGTTTAAGCACTGAGTATTTCATAGCATTCCAAAGCATGTGCAACCATATATGTTTGTAGGTTTTTTTGCTCCCAATACAATTCGTAGAAACACAGTGGAAAATTGTTTAGTTTTCACTCTGGCCAAACTACTTGGCTCATCTCACACCTAATCAGCAACTCTTGAGGTAAGAAAAAAAACCCCACCTGTCAAACAAAAGCCATCTTTAGTGTTACAAACCAACGCAGCCACGTAGAAGAGTGGCTAAGATAACAGGAAAGGATTAATGACTGGACAATATGGGAACTATGGAACATGCAGGGGAGTACAAAGGAAATAAACCTGAGGAACTGTACACAGAATTGAGGTGCAGCTGGATTTATTCGCTCAGATTAAGGATTGACCTTGCCACTTTCAAACTGGTTGCAAGCAAACCTATGCTGGTGTCCACCCCACACCTGCCAGTGCTTTGCAATCCACAAAGAGTTCATTATCTGAGGCACAGCCAGTTCCCAAGCACTTTTGTACAGTACTGCACAGGAATACAATTCCCCCACAGCACTTAAGCAGCATGATTACAGAGAGACAAGAAATGCTGGCAGGAAACGCAGCAGATCCAGCTGCCCCTGGGCTGAGACAGCAGCAATACACTTCAGGGGACACAGGCCGATTCTATGAGCATGTGTACGAGTGCCTTAGTGCACAGGAGAAGGTATAAATTTGCCTCATGTCTACCCTTGGAATAGTGTAGCGTGCACTTCAATGTGCCCTGCTGTGCACAGTTTTCCTCTCGTGGAAGCAAATCTGAAGCTAAATATTGGCACACTAGAGCAACTCGTGCAACATGAATGGAAGGTCCTCTTGGAGCTTGTTTTTCATAAATACATGCATGGTTCTCTTAATGACACAGCAATCTGTGCAAAAACCCACCTTGTGTGGTCTATTAGAAGAAAACACGCAGGTGCAAATCCAAGACCAGCAACTGGTGCAGACCTCACTGCGCATAAAGACGCGAAGCGGACATACGGGTCCAGAACACAGGAAGATGCCAAACCCAACAGTGATCCTTCCCCTCTAGCACATGAGGTACTGACACAACCCACGTGGACATCTGTTTTGTTGCCTAGTACACCCTATTCCAGCGGTGTGACACACACAACTTCTCACATACAACTACAGTGCTTTCAGGACAAGCTCAGGGGCTCCACGTCTAAGCCAGTAAGTCTTGCAGCTGGGCTCACTGTACTTTTGTGACACAGTTAAATCCGTCACTGGAATAAACTACCTGCAGATAACCAAGTTTACTCTACCTATATAGTATTCTACAGATATTGAAATACTACCACTTGGACTAAACTGAGATTAGTTGGTGCGGAGCTGGAAAGCTCAGAGATGACTGAACATATCTCCCTGTTGGGAGTGGATCAAAGGAAGTCAACTGGCACATAGGGGAAGAGTTGAGGGATGAATGTATGTGACCCCAGCGTCAGCCAAGACAAGGCAGATTAGATTTCCATAACCTATACATGAAGTTGACTAAAAGCTATTAAATTCTAGTTAGCATCCTAGTTTACAAGCAGGAGCCAAGGTTTAAACTTTCTTGAATGAAAAACCCCCACCCTAGTTTAATTCTTTGTTAAGTATAAATCAAAGGTGCAGGACAAAATAGCACTCATGTCCAGGCTGGCTATCTGGAAATTGACAGATGTATGATACAGCTTTGAAAGAACAGCTCACGAAAATCCTGTCACAAAGTGAGACTTCTTAGTGGCTTTGGTCACGAGACTGAACAACCACTGCTGGCAAATATGCTACAAACACAAAGGTGTCTTCAAAAGGAATACTAACCTCTTGCTGTTGGAATACATCTGTATATTTGCCCAAACCAAGTTTGCTGAACAGCTCAGGCAGATCAGATCCCTTAAACAAACTGTTCAGGTTACAGCCATTGCTTCCTGTCAGCGAGGAAATGCAGTCCATGTAATTACTGCTACTGAGATAGTGTTCAGCTGAAAGGGAAGAAGTGCACTTTTTAGTCACGTTGCAGAAGTGCACAATTTTGTCTCGTATCAACATTGTATTCAATTAGACCATTAAATTAACAAAATATTTAAATCTTTATTATTCAGAAAACAAGCCTCTCAGTGGTCTGAGAGAATGAACAGCACAAAGCAATTTTTGTGTGAATTAAGTTCCAGTGTTTCTTTTCTATAGAAAGACTAAAATCACCTTATGTGAAGTCACATGTGTAGGAGTCAGGAACTCATACAGGGGAAAACGCTGCAAGACCCCACTGCTTTTCCTCCTCCTAAGTTCTCTCCTCTTTTATGCAGTGAATATTTTGGAAAACACCATAAGACACAAATGCAACCAGCCCTTTTTAGTCTGGATGCGGGAAAACCATGCTAGAGCTATTCCTGGTAAAGGAAGTACCTTGTAGCCATGATTTGGCTATTATTTTAGTACAATACAGACAAAAAATAAATGCAATAGTTTTATAAAAGACTAAAACTGGAAATACACTCCCTATACAATTTTAAATTACATTCCTAAAAGGTCTACCTTTAAAAAAAGTTTCCAGGGTGAGGTTCTTAAAAAACCCAAGAAAACTGATTCAGCAGTGCAATCCCTTTCCTCTGTGCATGCATACTGATAGTATGTAATCACATAGTCCATAATTATTTTTCCTCATGCTGCGTAAGAAAAGAATAGCTCCCAGGGAGCGCAACAGGCATTTGCGTAAGTGGGGCCATTGTGAGTGCTCCCTCCCTTGTTACAGACACAGGAAAGAGTAACAGTGCATGCATAAGAGGCTTGCAGGAGGTAAAGGATACTTTCCCAGGTGAGTAAAATTAAGAATGCGCTGGAGATTTATGCTATGGCCTCCACTATAGAATGCCAATAGGATGTGAAAACTGCCATTTTTCACAACTGGTTATGCTATGTTTCTTATTTTCTGGGCACAGACTAGTTAGAAACATTTGGGATCGGATTTACAGAGTTTATAGACTTTCTATAAACCTCAGCTCCATTTTGGAAAAGAGTTTTAAAATACAGTAAACCATTCAGTGTTGAAAATCTGAACATTAAATTTGACAAATGAAGCAATAACTAAATTGATTTTTTAGACTTTAAGAGGTGGTACTTCAATTTCTTCACTATTGGAGTAAGATAACACTTATTTATTCTGATTAACCTAGAGCTTCCATTTTCGTCCAATTAGCTTGGAAACATCAATGGCTTGATCTCAAAGATAAACTTTTCATCTCTTTTATTCTGTGAGTACTTAGAATACGGTATGCAGCCATCCACAGCTGAACTAATGTGCTTTTTAAAATCATAAATCATTACAAGTATACCAACCATGAGTCTTCACTCTAATTGAAGCTATCCTGTCTTAGGATATCCAGCTTTTACTATTTGTGTAGTTTGCAGCTGATCTGGGATTTAGGTTTTATTCACCTTTATAAGAAAAACGCAACAAAGAAGTAAAACCAGCCACAGTAGTTATTTCCCCATAATGCAGCAAGTTAGTATGGACTAGTATTCTCTACTTCCGTTTTTCACTCTTCCACAAAAGGCATATATTAAGTTATTAGGAAAAAAAAAAAAAGAAATTAAGTTTCAAAGAGTTCAACTTAAGTAAAATTTTAATTTATAAGTTTAAAACGTTGCTTAAAAAGGAATTAAAAAATTTACAGCATGTGTCCACAGAAACCAGTGTTTAAAATGATGTGCTAGGCCATGCCAAACACATGGACAGTCTGATTTTATCACCATAAAGAGAATCATGCTTTAAAATTCAAGATCAGATCAGACTTCACCAGCGAGCAAACAGCCCAATAAAGCTGCTGTTGTTGCATCGATAACAGAGCAGAACAATGGTAGTCTAGAAATAAGCTTTTTATAGGTTTGTTTTCAGTACACCTTCAGTACAGCAAACAGCTTTCAGCAAGAACGTCTTGCATTTAAAAAGTTTCCTTAAAAGTTTTCCATTTGGACTGTTATTCATATATCATGTTACACAATCTTGCATATTCTTTCACTTTTCAATTTGTATAATAAGTTTACTTTGCAGGTGCCAGTAATTTAAATCCCTAGTGATGACAGGAAACATTTATCTTAAAATAAATATTGATTGATATCAGTGTGATTTTTTTTTTTTCAATTCGATCTTAAGAAATTATTAACCTGATTTATTTTGTTTCCGTTTGGGGCTGCCAATTGAGGAGACAAATTCATTATGAGCTGCAGGTCCAAGCCCATTACGGTCTCTCCAGTTATCGGATTCACTGCCACTTCCCAGGTGCTCCCGACTGTTGGACCGTGAGAGAGACATTGATGAACCCTGCAAATCAAAAAAAGAAAATTTGGGCAGAAAACAGAAGTTTCACTGTGACTCAGATGTTTTCTTTGAAGCAGCTCAGTTAAAAAAAACCCAGCTTTTAATGCTTGCAAACATTCTTTTGGCAGTTGATCAATAGTCAAATAATTGCAAACCAGACAAAAACAGCAGGTGTGCTTAAAACATATGCCGTTTACAGATTTTAAGCAGAAGTTATTTAGAGTCCATACTTCAAAATAAATTGCTCAGTAGTTCCAAGTTTGTTTCCAAAATGTCCCATGGCATCAAATTCCCACACAAATTCTAGACAAAGCAGTCTATCGACTATATCCCTTCATGGGGAACAGAACAACTATCTGAAGATAAGTGCATCAAGTACACAACAGTTGACAACAATATGGTGTACAGTACAGCAACAATTCTGCAGTGGTTTGTGAATTTGCAGATTTCTTTTTTTTTTTTGAACTAGATTTTCATATTCCCGTAAAGTACTAATTATCAACTCTCATCGGTGTGGGTCAGAATGGTCCAAAATACGGCAACAGCACTCCCTGAAAGCAGCAGTTAACTATGGAATTGGGTGGGGATGTACCCAAAAAAAGATGGACATTATTGGTACCACACACTTACATGAACTAAAAAATTGCGGAACCAAATGAACAATTTAATTCTATACATGTGCACCGAATTCCAATTGAAAACTGTTAACTTAGGAAGCAGCAATCTTTTCTACTGTTCAGGAAAATTGACACCACTGAAGTAAACGGGGCAAAAGCTCCTTGTCATTGGCAAAATCAAAGGTGTGAGCTATGGTTAGTATGACTTGACAAATGAAGAAAGGCAGGAATTGACTTCAGGTCTTACAGAAAAGTGAGAAGAGACAGGGTCTCTACATTATGCTACGTCATAGTCATGGCTAAGGGTTGTGAAGTAAAAAAAGATGTCATCCAATGTATCTGAAAACTGAATGCACGGTAAAACATCACAGTGGAGATGAAAATGTTTGGGGAGCGTATTTGACAAATTAACTTCCCAGACATTAGACTACAATACCACTGCTACGTCTGTTCAAAGACTTCAGCACATGACTCTCATCACACATGCAGAGGAATTGTGGTGGTACTGTCCCTAATACCAATGATGAAGACTGCGAAGTAGAAGATAGATACAAGGAATCCAAGTTTTTTTAGCCTCTCCAGATGCTTCCACAATAGCTCATACCAAACAATGGAAACAGGAGTCCTACCGTGCTCTCATTTCACTGGAAAGAGCCAAGCCTGTGGTTTGCACATGGGCAGACTCCGAGTGACTAAGGTACAGTGTTCTTAGCCAGAATTACATGCCTGCTTAGAGACTTTCAGCAGTATTTTGGGGAAAAACCCCATCCCAGCTCAATCAGTATAGAAGAGTATGTAAAAAAAAAAAAAAAAATCACAGATTTTTCTGTCCCCCTAGTTACTACTGCAAGCTCATTACATCCAAACCTATTACATGTAGTTGAATGACACAAAAAGTTTGCATGTCAAATAAGGAACACCTCTTCCCCATAGCTGCTTATTTCTTTTGCACTAAAAGATAAGTATCTCCTCGAGAAAAGCTGTATGAAGTCCTAGTCCTGAAGAACCATACCATTTACATTTTATATAAGTAGGACAGAAAGAAAAAGGTGTCTCTGTGGAAGCTGGGAAATATTACAGCAAGGAAACACACTGAAAAGCAACTTCAGAATGCCTTTGAAAAGAAAGGAACATATACTCCTTGCAAGATTCCCATGGTGGGACTCTGAAGAGACTTGCTGGACCCTATGGCTGCCCTCTCCCCGGGAAATTTCTGGGCCCAGTGAATAGTGCAAATAGAGCAGCTCTTCCAGTTCTACAGCTTTGCAACAGAAGGTAAGCTGCAGCCATTTCTTGTTCAAATGTTCTGCTCCACCATGCCGTGATTCACATTATATAGCTTATCTGTTATATACACATTGTTTTAATTAGGTTACAAAGTTTCTACCAGTTGTCTACAACCATTGAGACATTTGATCCCATAACTTGTTGTAAGTTCCTTTAAACAAATATATTTTCAGGAGCAGACTTCTATGAAAGTAAATTTATAAAAAATTTATAAAGCAGATACAATTTTGTGTGTTGGGCTCAATGTATTCCATATGCTTTAATATTTACATAAGAAGTTTTTCACAATAAAAAAAAATATTTAGAACCCTAAAAGGAAAGCTAAAAATATTACCTGCAAGACTTCTTTTTACAAAAGTTATAGACGTTTCTTATGAGAAACAACTGTATCATTCACTAGAAATAAAATTCCCATTACAGTATAGCTTTTTTATACCTCATATGTAGTTGTCATAGATGGCTTGTATGATACATGATTCGCTCTTCTTAGTTCCTTGATAGTTTCTGCAGGCATAGATTTAGAGAACCCCAAACCACTCCATGTATTTGTTGGAGTTCTCACTTCTGTTACAACTGGTTTCTTTAACATAGCTGAAAAAATACAGACAAATTAATAAATTTCAACCTTAGTAAAGGTACTGAGATGATAACCCTGAAGTCATGTATGCTAATAGACTTCAGCCCACAAAACGGTAAGTTCTAAACACCTCCACTTGCTACACAGCTTGAATCGTACCCTTCCTTAAGGCAATTTACTGTCAGGAGATAGTTAAACCCCATGGGGCTGCAAGGAAGCCAAAAGAATCATATCTGTTTCAAAAGGAAGGGTTTCTGGTTTTCTTTTGGTGTGGAGGTATTTGGTTTATTTTTAACAGAGTCAAAGATATGATAAAGTCCCTGATCAATTTTGGAACTTAATTTATCCCTGAAATAAGGTGCAACTTTGCCAATACGACAAACATCTTAAAGTTTAATTTGCATCCAAATAACATCAAGTATTACAGCTGTGAGGTCTCTGAAAACAACATGGATCATTTGCATATGGATATACTCACCCAGAGAATATCCCTTCCGCAAGTTATTTATACTCTATTTTATACTATTTTGGTATTAAGAAATCTATGGAACATGAAAACTAACATAAAAATGTTTCACTATCAGCTTTAAATTTTATTAAATATCAAATTACAAAACTGAAACTTCAGAAAATTCTTTCAGCCGTGTACTAAAAAACCTTTCAGAAGTCACTGTTTATCCACATACCTTTGGTTGCTAGTAGCTTCTTCTGTTCATAGTCAAATGCCTAAAAATTAAACATGCAGAAGATAGCTTAATTGCCATTCTAACTAAATGTCATTCCAGTACTCAGCTCTTTAACAAAACAAAAGTTTTGAAAGTGGCCAGTGAATACATCTAGGAGAAACTTGAAGTACTGCACAATAATCTGACAGTAGCCCAGTTAGAGCCTTAATTACTTAAAGCATGCACTCAAACACAGATAACAGATTTTAAATAACTATCTGATATCCATTTGAGTGAGGCTGCAGCAGTATTTGGAAATTGTTTAGGCAAAAGTTTTCTTTTTTTTTATGACATTTTTTCAAGCATAGTTTCTTTTCCTTAATCATCTGTTCTTAGCATTTAAAACATGGTTATTTTTAGTAATCTTTCAAGTTTAGTTCTTCTCCATGCACTCATCTTCTGACAGGAAAAGAACCTAAGTTTTCAGAGAATTAAAAAACCCCTTGTATTTGCACTACCTATGACAATGGAAGATTTGAAATTTAAACGTGCCTGATTAAATAAGTTACACTTCTTTGAATTACAGATTATCAAGCATAAACATACACCTAGAACTACAAAAATGCAGTATTTAACCTGAAGCGTTCAATTCACTACTTGAAATAACTAGAGCTCTGATAAGGAAAAGGGGTGCAAAACACTGACATTAATCTTGTTCCACTACTCCATGCAGTCTAGTTATGTCCACGCCGATAGACCTATACAGAAAACTACTCTGTTACTACTGCTTGACAAACAGTCAAAGGGGTGTCTCTGAGGAGATGTGTATTAACATGGAAGTAGTTTATAGTACAGTAGTCAGCTGTAGTTAACAAGTAGGAGCAGTACAAGAAAAACAAAAGAGTACATGTACAGATCCATATTTGTAAATCAAACCCAGTGTATTTACTCCAGTAAATCCCCCTGGATATGAAACTGAGGCTATAGAAAAAAGTTGTGTTGACACTGCTTATGAAAAGTTGTAAAATGTCTTTTGTATATGTAATTATCTCTTCTCAAAGCAATGATTTCCCCCTCCCTCCCCACAAGTGATGCTTGTGTAGACCAATATAGCCATGCAATTTATTCTGTACTTAAATTTTTCTTATTCAACAGAAGCATAAGGGCTTTTTTGTCTCGAAGACTTTTAGTTGACAACCCACTCTTTAGTTGAAAGAGTTAACAACTTTGCTGGGAAGTGCCTTTACTGAAATGGTAATGGCAAGTCAGTCTGCTGGTCAAAAGCCACCTTTGCGTGACATGGCAATTTCACTTTGCAATTATCAAATTTTGCACTAGGTTTTGGGTTTATTCGGGGAAACATACCTGCATATTTACGTATGATGGCTGCGGAGCTAGGCGTGCTCTTTCAGAGTTCTGCTGGGCAGCTGCTGCTCGCTCTGCGGCCCGTTCGCTTCCGGGAGCCTTTTTATCAGCCATGGGACTTTCAGAAGCACTTAACTCTGTGTCTGAGAGCAACCTCTCTGTGGTACTGCAGGAGCAAAGTCAGTATTAACTCCAGTCTTCTTTTTCACAAGCAGTGAACATTCAATGCAATTTTGATAATTGAGCTTTACCCTGAGAAGTTTGGCAGCAAAATTCAAGAAAAGCCAATACAGAAACATCTCAGCATTTTGAGCAATATTTCCAAAATCTCAGCTTTTCTTTACCTGTTTCTGTGCCAGTGAAACCAAGCGTGTATTGCTGCTTCCTGTATTACCAAATATGAGGCATAGTTTACAGATTCAGATTTGAGCTGTCTGGTATGTGGAATTATCACATGCACTCCCTACACAGTGTGACTTCATACTGTTTAAGTCTTGCCCAGGCCAACAGTTGAAACAGACCAACAGTAGTAGGATAAACAGAGATGCATAACGGGGACTAAGAAAGTTAACAGGGGTCCTACTTGCTTTTTAAAGCTTCAATAATTGCAGTCCTACATGCCAAAGCATATCTTAATGAAGTCTCTTCTTTCTAAAAATCGGCCAGATTTTATACCTACTCTAGAAGAGTATAAACTCTTACTTCAAAGCAAAGTGACTGTGTTTTAGATGCTGTAGACTACCCCGGAAAAATGCCCCAAGGAAACTGTGAGTGCTATATCCTCAACAAAAAGACAAGACATACAAACAAGTGAGTCTGGTTAGCAGGAATCCTTGGATTTCTAAACTATGAGAGCAGAATTAATGAAATACGTATTATAGCTTTAACAGTGTAAATAAATTAGGTAAGAGCAACTATGCATCTCAAAAGCCTGATGATAAACAGTTCCCAAAAGGAATAGTGAAAACACTACTTAAAGTAGATCGGACAAAACATTGTGTTAGGCACAAAACCTGTGTTGCCAAGCCATAGTATGACTCAGAAGAGCCTTTCCCACTGCTGGCTCTTTAAAAAAACCCAACCAAACAAAAAAAAAATCATTGAGACAAGTTTTTGAAAACATGCTGTTACACCCTGAATAGTGTTTTTCTAAGAAGAAAACAGCCTCAAGTACAGACAAAAGGAAAAAGGCTGTCAGTTAGGAATTGTTCTCAAAGCAATCAATAAAAAAGGAAAGTGCGAAAATGTATCTTTTAGAAATAGGTAATGAAAGTTACTCTGAAGAAAACCCCCACTCTTTTGTGGGAGAGGAAAGGCACTTATTTTTTTTCCCAAACCAAAGAAAAATACTTAGGATGTACAAAAAGCATTCAAAGTTTGCAATTATCAGACAAACCAGGGGATACATTAATGCCCAATTTGATTAAAGAAAAAAAAAAATCAAGCCCAATTTAAATCAGCTCTTTGAATATCTTATGACTGAAGCACCCCTTCTACCTACAGAAACATGTTATGTATTTTTGCATGGCGTGAGTTCTGTTAATCTGTATTAGCACATTTAACTTACTGTAAATGAGAATTTTTGGTGCCTTGCAGTAATTCAACCGTTTGTCTCTTAGCACAGCCCTGTTTGGAAGAGCTCATCATCTGCTTCAGATCACTGGTATTTGCTGAATGGGATGGACTTCTTGGCATGCCCACTTCTACAAAAGCATCATTGCAACCTACAACACCAAATAGAACAGTTAAACAAAACCCTTCTTATGTTCTAGTGAACTTACTGAAGGAATGATAACTATAGAACAAAACCTGCTCTTCCTCTTTGCAGAATTATTCTAGTCTTCAGGGATAACAACTTGGTCAAGTTTAAGGAGTCAGAAATGTAAGTTCAAATACACAAAAAAGGTGTCAGTATTCACATGTATAGTAGACACACTAAATATTTTCTTTTTTAAAACATTATTTTGAGTAACATTAATTAATATTAAATCTGAAGACTGACAATCAGAAATGACAAAGTATTTAAAAAAATTTGATTTTTTTTGTCTAGTTTTAATAAACCTTGCCAGGTGCTCAGATAACTTGCTGGAATAAAAGGTCCCCACTTAATGTTCAAGTATCTTTAGAATGTGTTTTTACAACTATTTATCACCTTAATTGGGCAATTTACCTTTTATTCAAATCAGCATTTCAAATGACCACAGCCCTTAATAAAAGAGCATCTCCTTGTTGATCAGTACTTGCAAGGGAAACAAGGCCTTTACACTTATTTGCTCAAGTTTGAAGTAGAACTGGCTTTCCCTCCGTCCAAGAATGACGGGAACAGTACATTAGATCCTTTAGCTCCTAAAAGGCAGCATAACTGAAGTGTTGTTATAAAACACAAAGAAATTCTGTTTGCCAGTATCATCTAGGTTTGATTTACACATAATTTTCTGCAATAACCTTCTCAAAAGCATTAATTTTTTCATTAAAAAGCAAAAATACATCATTTAAACCAGCTGAGATTGTTTTAAGCAATGAAATTAAGCTGCTGTAAAAGATACTAAAGTTTTCAGAGGTTATTTCCCTCTGCTCTTAAGGAATAAACCTTTACTAAAGGTGTGTCTATCAACAGTACAGCTCAGATACTACAACTTCTATTTACTTTCACTGACAACAAATCTGGAAGATCCAGCAGTATTTTCCTTCAACATGGCTGCAAAACCAATATACAGGCAATATATTTACATTTTTGTTTCATGAACTGTACATAGACTACAAAAACACTACCAGACAAAAGAATAAAATTTTACCTTCTGCACTATTTGACTTGGCAGCTACTTGTTCTGAGGCACCATGAGTACTTGTTTGTCTTACTGGATCACTGTGGTTTGTGCTCAACACATTTTCTCCTAGTGATGTGGCAGACAGTGCAGCATACTTGATATTTGAGGTCTGAAATGATTGTCAAAAGATCACTAAAGTGATTGTTATGCTTAAGGAAGTATTGAAAGAACTTCCCTTTTCTGCCTGTGCAGGAGAACAAGAAATTCATTCCTGATATAGGATAACAATATGCTTGAATGCTCCATTTTCCAGTCTTTAAGTCATATTTTGAAAACTCCAATGTTTTATTTCTAAACTTAGTAGCTTTAAGAATCTAGTAACGTAGCTAGTTTTCTCTTTCAGCTCTTCTTAGTAGAAGTTTATTACTGTCCTGGTTTGAGGTAAAACAGGACCAATTTTGTTCAGTAACTTTACTGGTTCTCCAGAGATAACATCACTTACCTTTACATGACCATTTAAAGAAGGCGAGCCTTTTTTACTCTCTGATTGCATGCCGTTGACGTGGACTTCAACAGGAGTCAAGCCTGGCGGTGGAGATGGAGTGTTCTGACTATAACTAGGTACCCCAGACAACAGAATACTAGTTAAAGTTGCTTGGGCGGTAGATGGTATCATTAGGTGTGGAATAGCAGAAAAACCTGTAACAAAATTCAGTCATGTTCTGGTAAGTTTCTAATTTAACTTTTTCAAGTACTATAGTACTTTTATATAAATCTCTGTGTGGCTTTGATACATCACTAAACAAGTTTCCATTGGAATTGCATGCCAAAAATGTAATGCTTTATCTAACCAGTACTTTGTAGGTTAACACAGTTTCCTGCACGTGACAGCAATGTCTTAAGTTTGTATTAAATTGTAACTTTAAATTTGGATATTTATTAATATGTGTTAAGATAAATGTAAGAAATAAGGGTCTAAAGAATGAATGATTCTGGACATTTCAATTGTCATTCTAACAACTTGCTATTGCACAATTCATTTAATTTACATTTAACTTCTACCAACCTGTGGCATTCGTATTAGCAAGAGATGTTGCCCATAACGTGGGACTAGGTGTGCCTGAACTTGGACTCTGCAAAGGACTCACAGAGCTATTCAGGGCATTCAACAGAGAGTTTGGAGCAGTTGAGGTGTTGACTGACAGGGCTGTTGGACCTAGAAGGCCTGCAAAAAAGTTATATAAGTGAATATTTAGGTAAGACTTACAGAAAGACATTTTTACAAAAGTACCTGTTAAAAACAAAATCCCACTAAATGGCACTAACATGTATTTTACAAACAGATTTTAACATTAAACCTGCTGTTAATTTCATGCAGAGAAAAAATTAAGAACAAGCATTCTTAAGCTAGGTATCATATATCCAAGAGGAATCGTAGCACCTCGTATGTCCTTCTACTGGACGCTAACTATTGTCAGAACAATAGTCTGCACTGGCTGCTTCTCAGCCCCACCATCCCTTTGTATCCCCTTCATTACTTCCGTCAGTTTGTTTCAAAGAAGCATCACTGACACAACGAGAAAGCAACTGCACTTCATAACCTTACTTTCATTTCAGACAATAACCTTTTTCTCAGAAGCTCATATGAATGAGCCACTACTTCCAAACTAAGAACCATTCAGTTCCTTTTTGCATCTTCAATACTGACTGCAAATCATGCCCCAAATGCATTGCTTATTCCCAAAGCATTCCCTCAAGCCAGCTCTTCATGTAAGAGCATTCACAAGGTAGTTCATCACTACACTCTAAAGAAGTAGAAACACAACCCCAAAGCGCAGGCATGGCAAGAAAGGCAACAAAAGCAGCATTAAAAACCACAGTCAAATGGCACAAACATTTGCCTTTGTGTGAGCCCCAAGAAAGCATCTGACATGGAACTACGCAGCACTCCTGGATGGCAGGTCGCAAGGGAGCATGGTGGTTACATGAGAACTCCGAGTTTCAAGAACCAGTGTCAAGATTTGTCCCTGAATTCTTCTGGGATTACTCGTCTTTCTATGCATTTCTGGTAATAGGGTATTTGCAGAACTTGAAAATGAAATGGTCGCTCCAGTCTGGACTATGCACTTGTTCTATACAATTACATTGACAGAAAGCGTACACGTTTCTGTCCTAAATTTCATACTGATAAGTAACGTCTAAACTAGTAGCACGTGCATCCCTCAATTACAGAGGGATACAGCCAGAACTGAAACGTGGTGTAAGCTATATTAACTTTCACGGTACTGTTGATGCTACCCAAATTCAGGACAGCCTGAGACACCACAATATTACCAAATTTCATTTCAAAGAGATTCTTCTGAAAGCTGTAAAAGCAATGTCCTCCTTCACCTGTATTTCCCTCCATTTCACTTTCAGCTGAGTGGTTTGCGAGCTTCCGGAGGATTTTCTACAGAGATGAGTCACTTGGCTGATTACGAAAGCCTTGGAGGAAGTTTTACAACAACAAGTCCTTTAAAGGCCAGATGCTTTTGGAATTCTCTAATGCTTTAACACGATTCCTTATGCAAAACACACATCTGGTCCTTTTTTCTAGAAAAAGTGAATTACATTTCAAACAAATATGTATCTATAAAAAAATATAAAGATATATGTAGAATAGAATGCATACCAAGCCCAGTGAGTCCTAGTCCTGCTGAGGACAAGATATCCAAACCAGGACAAGACAGACCAACGGGGCACGAGACAGTAGAGGGATTTGATGCTATGGTAACTCCACTACTTTCAAGTCCCAAGAGACATTTCCGTGCCTCATACATATTTAAGGCATTTCGTTCAACACTTTTTACAATCACAGACTGTAGGGAAAGAAAAAAAACAACAAAAAAGGAAAACTAATGAGCAACACAACTATGGAGCATGGATCTGCAACACATACAACTCTTCCTAATACTCCCTCATGGCTATCAGTAAAATAGCCGTGAGGGACAGCACGAGATATTGTCCGTTAGCAGCTGCTCATGTTCAGTGGCCTTTACGGTAAGTTTAGGGGTTTTGTATGCACTTGACAAGGAGAATGATGAAAGTCCTTTCTGTCTAATAAAAACAATTATTGTAGCTTGGTGCTATTTACTATATCAAATCTTAAGTGCCCCAAGATCTAGAGAAGTGAACCAATAATTAAAATCTTCTCTTTTATCAGAGGTTTATACCTTGAAGTGGACAAAAAAGTTGTTCATATTAAATTCAGCTAATAAATTCATAGCTGTTTGAGAATAAAGTAACAAATGCCTGGAAAATTAAATGACAAAAAACCATTACTGTTTCTTGTACATTCTCTATACAATGTTTCTTTGTATTGATTTTATATATCCCTACCCAGAGAAGCTTACCTATTGACACAATGAAACGGTCATTTAATATTTTGAAATTTTTGTCTGTTATGGCATTCTATACAACAATGCAGATAACTGTGAGAGTCTCCTATCCATACTTGCCTGAATATTTTACAATGAACATCTCCCATGAGAGGTATTTTGTAATTCTGTTTCTTGTGGTTCTTTTCAACATCTTGTGTAGAACAGTCAGATTTTTCTCATAGTCATGTTATTTGGGGGTTTTTTGTTTGTTTGGGGTTGGGTTTTTTGTGCCTTTTTTTTTTTAATTCTGATTGCTAAAGAACACTGCTGTTATGTGGGGGAGCTGCAATTTAAGACAAATTTATTTAAAAAGAAGTCAAGAGTAGTTCTAGTTAGATACAATTTATCTCCTCATAGTTGATTTCTTTTATCAGTATCTGCCATACAAAAGGTAATCTCTGTATTGTCAAATATTTGATGAAAAGACAAAATTACCATAAAGGACAGCTGTTGTAACATTTAAATTGACATTTCAAGCAGAAAATATATATGCCTTTTACAAGTTTATGATCCATTAAGTTAGGGAGGAGGAGCAGACACGTCAACTCATCAGCTCTGAAAAGTTGTCACGAAAGCCTGAAAAGAATATATTAGCTTTTTACCAACCTTGCTTGGTTGCTTTGGCTTTGGCTTAATACTTATGAAGACATCTAACTGCTCCATTAGCTGTGTTATAAACTGTGGTTCTACTTCAATTTCTTCCTTCATATCAAACATGAGCACAAGAGGAAGGCAACCCTGAAAAGACAAGACAGAAATTCATAAAACTTATAGCCTACCTTTTCCCCATGAAAATGTTAGCAATAAACTGAAATATAGAGATTGTAACACATATACATCATACAGTAAATTCAGATAAAATAGCAAGGATGAAATTTTAAGTAAAGCCATTTCCTTGTACCCAATAATACAGATGTATCTTTCTGCCCTGGGATTCTGAACAGTTTGGTGGTATAAGGGTGAAATGATTTGTTGAGTATTCGACATTCCAGTCAGCACATATGCACCCCATATTAGCTATTTACACAGGCTTAGAGGAATCCAGAGATCCAAATTCAGAAACCACTATTACCTACTAAATCAGAACAACATATTGCCAGGAACTGATAGCAGGGCTCTCACATACTCAAATGGTTCATGTTTAACTATGTTTGAGATAAGGAAACTTAATTCTGAAAAAATTTCTCTCTAAGTCACCATTGTCTAAGTCTTAACTTTTACCTTTCTCTTCTCCTGTCCTATATCACCTAGGTATTTTCCAGTGCTATGGATGACATCTCTGAAACACTTGAAATACTAAAAAAGTTAAAAAAAAAGCATTCCTAAAAATAGTCCAAACCCCCAAAGTAACAAAAAACTCAACAGTCACAATATCTAGACATTATTAGATTGCTGCTTCTCATAAAATAACAGAAATAGAGCATATAAAGTCAGTGAAAACCAAATCTTACTTTTAGTTAATTTAGATTCATGATAAAGTAAACATCGTATCACATATATCAGAAAAAAGCCACAGAAAGATACATTCAAGAAAGCGGTCTTATGTCATCAAGTTTTCTGCTTCTGCTTCAGAATGAAAAGCAGCAAATTGGTATATTTATTCTTCAGATCACTAGTTCAGGATCATTTTATACTTAAACAGCACTTCTCAACAGTACCACCTATAGCTACACAGTACTTCCCAAACTTAAAGTAATTTTAACTTAAGGAAAATTAAAGCAAGGCATCTTAATGATTTTGACTTCAGGAAGACTGACAAACACAGCTTAACTCCACAAAGTGAACTTGTCTAAACAGAACAATTATGAATAAAGTCTGTTTAAAAACACTGAAATCAATAATCAAGGATTTTACAGTAACAGAACTACTGGGAGTATTGCATACTTGGACATTCCAGATGTTTTTGTAAAAAAAGTTACAGAAAGTAATATCAGAAAGTCTCACTGAAAGCCTGCTGAATGAAAATGCAACAAAAGGTTAACGGGAAAAACAGGAAAAACAGAAACTTCAAAGTTGAAATGTCAGGTTTTATAGGCGTATTAAAAGGCTTGGTTTTTACACTACTGTTTTGTTATTGTATGTTTACAGCACCTACGTGATGACGATAAGAGGAACAGAACCAAATAATGTTCTTTGACAGGGAGTGAAGAAAACTAAGTTGTCAATGTTTTCTGTAATGAAATATAGTACAGTCCTTATTATACAGAAAACTAACAAAAAGTCTCAGTATTTTTTAGTGATCATCAAAATACAGATGAAACCAAAAGGTTTGGAATAAGGGGAAGACATTGAACAAGAACATTTTAACAAGACTCCAAACCCCTCTCACTTAGATAAGTATTTAGTTTTAAATCACTAGGTATTCTTTCTTCCTTTTACAATTTGCCCTCATCACTGCTATGAGCATCGTCTTAACCACCACATTGAATATATTCCTGCAAGTAATATGCTGATGACTAGAAACCGAGACTTGAAATGATTGTCAGAGATAAGGGATATTCACAATTTCTACACCACAGAATTCATAGCCTTCTCAATGTAAGTAATTACTAGTTGATACTAAAGTTTCCATTTACACATACCGCTAAGCAGTTTTTAAAGATAGCATCAGTACATTACACATGTCCTACTGTAAGGTATCTATGCGCTGCATTGCATTTTCTGTTGATACTGTAAACTCTGCCTCAAATTTAGACTCTGATGAAAATTACAGATCACAACAATTTAAGAGCTCAGAAGAACATTATGGGTTTTTTTTCTTGGTTCAGATGCTTCTAGATAGTTATTCCTAGGAACTCTGCAGAGATCAAATCACTATTTTTAAATCACCTCTCCAATTCCATAGGACAGTTGTGCTGCCTGGCTGTGCAACAGCATCAGCTGTTATTCTGACTGAATGAGAGGAGCTGGCAGGAGATAATAACAACGGTGACCACAGTGAGAAGGCCAGCACGCAGTCACACCTTGTGGGAAATCACAACACAGAAGTCTCATCCCACTGAACAATGCCCAAGAAGAAAATATGTCAAGTGAAATTTACTTCAAAAGAAGCTGAGAATGACTACAGCTAGCTATCTGTATGTAGGCATGGCATGGCTGGCATATTTAAGTTTTTTTATCTGAAGCTGAAAAATACTAGTCTTACTAAGTTAGGAATCAGAGGTAAGTTTTTATCTGGTTAGTGACTTCTTCCCTCAGCTTTTCAAATTTTTGTTGCCTAAAAAGATCTAGTCCTCCTTTGCAAAATTTGCTTTTAATACTTGTTTTATCTACAAAACTGGAAACAGTTTCAGGACATGTAATGCCTGTGAGTCGAAACAGACCAAGTCTTCTGGTCAGTACGGTTCTTAAAGGGTGATACAGCGGATGCGATGTAGGATACTAAGTTGCACTGATGCATTTGGAATTAAATCAAACTTCAATATTTCAAAAAAATGGCCCTTGCATAATTCTAAGTTTTGAGACTAAAGGTGTACTCCGACCTTCATAGGATAGCTTGTTTGCATTTCTTTCTAATTCATGAACCTGCAGAAAAGTACTACTTAAACCTCACCAAGGAAATACATAGAATAAGTATTTATCTTAGTATTTACAGACAATAATATCCTAGAATATAATAATCATGAATATAGTTGTATAAACAGAAAGACACCCTGTTTTTGTTTTCCACTACACAGCAAGGCACTGTGCAACGTAAGAGAGATGTGGACTTCTGCAATTTAATAGTATCATGGTTTATCCTGATACCAGCTTTGAATTGCATTTGAGCCCAATCTCCCCATGTGTTCATAAATATCCATATGTATAAAAATACACGTACAAACGTTGTTACTACAACAACCCCTAAAGGCTCCTGTGAAGCTTAAAGACCAATGTAACAAAAATCTGTACAAATAATAATATTCATCCCCAGAGCTATTTTTATAAAAGGCCTTATAGTACTGAGGCTATGATACTAGAAAGAATGTAAGACTGCAGAATAATTATTTCCTATGGTTCCCCAATTTCCTTGAAAAGTTGCCCACGTAGGAACTAAGAAATTCCTGCCACTTGCCCCCAAAATACACTTGCTTACCTGACAACATGGAAAAGGCAGGTTGACAAAACAAAACGAGCCCACCACCCAACAACAACAAACCCCTCCAAAAAATCTGCCTTCTACTCAGCATATTGTTATTGTAAATTTAAATTGCTTATGTTGTGCTTATATTGCCAAAGTCATTTTTCAAATCACGATACCAGAGATTACAAATATTTTAGATAGCTAAAAACACTCATAAAAATAGAGCACTCAACTGAATCAGCTTTTTGCAATGAGTAATAATACTTCCTCTCTAAGGCTAACTTTCATTTGACCCATAAATACATGCAAAATGAGCATACTTTCTATAATCTGGTGCTTTTTTTTTTTCCAAGCAAGTTTCACTGAAAGTATTTACCATGAGATATTGCCTGGCAAGACAGACAGACTCAATTGTGCCCTGGAGGTAGACAGTGGATTTCTTCTGTGGGTTACTAGGGTCAGGGAAGTGGATCTGAGCACCAGTCCTCTGCATGATATGTTTGATGTTACTGCCATTTCGACCCATCATAAAGAGATGATGCTGCGCTGCAATGTCTAGTTGTGTGCTCACAGGGATTGCTGAGGCCAGGCTCCCAGCTAGGTGTTCTAAAAGCATGGCTGTTCCTTCCTGCGGGAGAAATGCAAGAAATGGGTGAAACAATGCTCACAGGCATACAAAATGACATTTCAGACCGTTTCCTTACTCGTCGTACATTCCACATTCAAATTTGGTTTAAAAACCTGACTGATTTCTTAAAGGTAACAGATGGACTAAACTCTACCTACTATTCCCATTTTATGACCAAATGCAGTGTTTAATTGCCATTGTAAAAGCCAGTAAGAGGATGTTGAATGGTTTGGTCCCAATAGACCTTCTGTGCCCACATATAGCAGTAAGAAAGTCAACCGTTTTTTATTTGGGTAGGTATAATTGCAAAATTTATCTTTCAATTTTGGCCTAAGATATTCTTACTGTCTTGAGATACACCCATCTGAGACCATATCAATCTGTCTCACTGCCAGTTGTTAGCAAGCAAACATTTTCATTTTATTAAGGTAAATAGGCTCACGGCAGTTCCTTTACTTGACTGTCAAATTCACATCTCCCAATCCTGGTTTCACAAGACCAGTTTTATTAACTGTAAGGGCAACTTTCAGGGTTATGTAGTTGAGTGCATGTTGAGAAGATAAAAGCATGAAGAATTCATGTCGTGTGTGTGTGGTTTTTGTGGTTGTCAGTGGTTTTTTTTGCAAGGGGGCGTGGAGGGGGGATGTGTGTGTGGGTTAATTAAAAGATGGGTAAGATTAGCATATATTCCAGAATTGCTGGAAACCCAAACAGGTGTACAAGAGATGAAAAACAGATTAAAAGCTTAGCACAAACAATGCTAAATCCTAAACTGAAAACTATTTTCTATGCATTTTTACACCTCACCTATAAAAGTTTAAAAAACCCACAAACCCTCAGGCTTCAAAAATGATTATACAATAACAACATGTACTGATGAGGCAGGATATAACATTAATATAGTTCTTAAATACATTCATAATTTAGATACTTATGACATGCAGAAACCCACTTAAGAAGACACATTACCTTCACAGCACTACTGTTATTTTGTGACCCTCTGACAATGACTGTAGCACCATACATTCGAGAGCGTTGTTTAAAGGAAACTGAAATATTGTATGTCTGACATATATGCTGAATTGTGGGAGAATTAGGATCTGGGATTGGTTGGAGAATTCCAGCAATAGGCAATTCAAACATCAGTACCAATGGAAGCAACTCCTACAACAACATGGAAGAGCAAATACTGAAAACCAAAATCATACTCACTAAAACTACAACAATTTTATTACTGAATCATAACGTATTGATCAGTGATGATTAAATTGACATAATACATCCTCTGCCCAGGGTTCCTTAATAAAAATATTATCATATCTTTAGTTGGAAGAAGGCACTGATTTTTCCCAAGGACGTAAGAGTTGTTTGGTTTGCATAGGCTTTTTTGTTTGTTTCCCCTCCCTCCAAAAAATACCAGGATCTTTTGCAACTATGTAGCAACAATAAAGCCAGGTAATTTCCCATACTTATCCATGCAGACCTACAAACCAATCAATATTTGTAAAACTTCCTAGAGAAGTCTCTTTTCTGTCATGGATGAATTGGAGCTCTGAAGTCAGCCACAAAACTACGTTAACATCAGCTTCTTTCATGACTGTCAAGACCAAGGTCGTATTAAGTGACATAACCAACTACGACAACTGCAAAGAAGTTTTCATAATTTATTAGATTTATAATTATCCACGCCAGAATACAAATCCAAATGAAAGCTAGAAAGTAAAGACAGAAAAGTGCTACAAGTGGAGCTGAATTCCACCAACTTATTTGCACAAATCATACATAAAAATGGTTAAAATTAAAAGGGCAGCAATTGCTTTTCCTAAGTCATAGATTCACACGGGATGCCCAAGCTTCTACAGGCCATCTATGAAGGGTAAGTTAAGATGTAATTTCAAACACAGTGTGGGATACTTACATCTCATTTATACTGAAGACTTCATGTTCAAGGTCCACCTTGGGCTAGATAAAACTTTGGCCAGAATGCGAATCACTGTTTTTATAATACCCTTTGCATTTTACTCATACGGATACTCACGTTTGTTCCTGTATTTCTGCTTTCATAAGACAGAGCCAGACAACCCTAGGGTTCTCAAAACTATATATTTTTTTTTTTCCCCCTCCTTTCAGGTATTTTCAAGGGAACACTATACTGAAATAGACTATTACCCGAATTCTAACTCTTGCTGACTCCACTCCAGCTGGCTGTCCTGCAATAGACACCTGAAAGAGCAAGAATATAGAAAACATAAAATCACATTTTCAAATGAGGCATTGGAAAAGTTATTCAGATACCTGTGTTCCCTTTACTTTTTTTTTTTAAATCACCACTTATTTTACACCTAGTGACATCCTATGTTTTCTCTAAACAGTAGCTGAAAACTAAAACCAGTTTAAAAAACAAATCCATGAATGTTATAGTATCTTGGGTTACATAGGCTTAAGCAAGTAGAAAAACATTGATACATCAAACAGTACAGCTGTTTGGATCAAATAATGGAATTTCTACTGTATACACTTGCTCAATGCTAAAATTCAACAACGGTAGGTTTTCTTGAATGTTTTGAAATTACTGTATTTTGCTCAGCAGCTGCTAGGATGCACAAGGGGGAATTCCAAATACAGTGATGAACAAGTTGAAAGTAAGCATTCCAGTATTAGCATTAGAGAAGATATACAATTCAAGTTCAATGAATTACTCTAATAAAATTGAACTCTTGCAATAGGACATTCATTTTTGCTTCCTATCCACCAAGTTTAGTTTTCAACTAAGTTGTATCATAAGCCAAAAGCACAAAGAAATTAATCAATACGCTAAACAAGTCAGGTGTTGAACAGGAAAAAATTTACGAAAGCAGTATTTGTCACACTGCTTCTCTACCATTCACATTAAGTTGTTGACTTCTGTATGCTCAGAATAATTTTAGTGTAAAAAAATTAAAATGATTCACAAGCCATCACAAATTGTTTCCATCTGTTTTTTAAAGATTTGCTCACTTTAGAAGTCCCATCCTTTCCACAGAATGTAAATACCAAAATCTGTTTCCCTGAACATGAACTCACCATCCCCAAAAAACCCAAATTGATGAAAGAAGTTTAGAAATGTTTTATACTCTCAGGAATTAAAGTATAAATGAGTTAAATATTAAACAATACTTACTTGATTGCTTTTCTCTGCTTGATTATTCCTATTTGAGTCTGGAAAATGGATATGGCATCCTGTTTCCTCCATCACTTTTTTAATATTATTGCCACCTTTACCTATCACATGAGAATGTTCTGTATGCGAAACATCCATCTTCAAGGTTACCCGATTGCTCTGGAAGTCAAGCACCCACGATCAGACTTGTACACAGCAGAACTTGAGTATTTTAGAGTAACATAACTTCAAGAATCACATTCCAAATTTTATTTCCAAAGTATTTTTGCCACAGCTTAACTTCTACTCAAGTAAGATGTTTTTAATATGGATCACAGTCAGATGCTAAACTGTTCACATTTTCTTTCCAATGAGGAAATAACATGGAAATAAATACCCCAAAGATACATCTTCAAAAAATGACTAAGGCCTTTAAAACGCACCCTAGCTATTATCAATTGTCACTTAAGTGTCCCATTGCCATCCATTCTAATTTATTTTAATTCTGTGTTCTTTCAGTTGTCTGATCTGAAAGGATCATGTGATGAAGACTTTGGCAAATCAAAGCCATGGGACCTAAAATAACAGGGTCTTTCCTCCTTTAACAATCATACCAAATTTTTCTGGTGCATCAGTTTTTAAAATACAAAACACTGCCTACAGCTGTTCTTAAAAACTATATTGTTAACAGCCCATAATAATGTTGTTAATAGTTGTTCAAAAAAATGGCACTTATCACTGGAGTGTTCCTTTTGACAATCTGTTTAAAGAATCAAAAAGCTGGCACACAACCATGCAGAAGCCATACACACTGCCCCAAAAGACTTGCTATTGGATGAAAAGAAAATCTGGTAAACATACAAGACTCCAGTCAAAATCTAGATGTTTTTTAGAAATTCTCGTTCTAATGTTTCAGAGAATGTAGTAACAATTAAAAATAGAACCGCATAAATGCTCCTAAAATTGAACTTCAAGCAGAAACAAAATTTTAGGTTTGCAGTGAAGCTCTATTTCAGATTTTAAAGTAAAAAACCCCAATCCAATGAACAAACCCTGTATGCTTTTAGCCATATGGCTGGAAATATTATTCTACATAGTCCAGATTTGGAAAAAGTGCTTTAAGCAAGAGTTTTCTTGTAGCATGTTTAAATATTTGTGTATACACTGAATATCAACATCTAGAAGGAATATATTGGAGACTTTGCTTTGGAGCATCTATGAACACCTTCTGTTTAAATGAGTCCATTTAAAGAGATCAATGTCACCACAAGATTAGGGGTTAAGGTGTCATTCTAATTAAGTTCTTACTTTTGTGTCCAAGACAGACATGATTTTCTCTTTTGCTTCTTTAACATTTTCCTTTTTTCCAGAGACTTTAATATGGGGATCTATAAAAGAAAAAAAGACTTGTAACAATAATACAGTAAAATATATATCGCAAATTTCCTTGTGGCTTAGATAAATTTGAATCCGTTATTTATAATTCAGTGATAAGCTGTACCACCAACCTTTGGGATTCAGCTAAAAGCCAAATGTATTGTTCCATCCCTTCAGCCCCGCAATTAGGATTACCGGATGAGGTTATTAAACACGATAACCAACTTAAAATAAATAGAAATCAAATACCAAATGCACATCACATTATTATAAATGTTGTCTGCAATGCAATTATGTAGCTAAGCCATCATGTCATCTCAAATATTAACAGATAACAACTAAAAGCTTTTTGACAGCCTTACTCAGGCTTAACACAATGCCCATGAAAAACCCCCAAACTCAAACCCACCCTCATACCCACCCTCATCAAATTTAAACTATTTTAATTAGTCTCTAGAAATATCCTTTGCAGTTTTAACCTGGCAATAAAGGTGTCTCCACCAGAAGTTTTCTGACTGAAGTTATCAAATCAAATCAAATTTAAACGAAATTTAAGTGATTTGATTTATTAAAGTGCTAAATATATAAATTAAGATTTACTACTAAGCTATATACCCAGGAGGAACATCAGCTGATGGTAGTTTTTGCCCATTGAGATCTAAAATATTGATTCTACAACACACTTCAGTTTACATTACAATTTTCAGACTATTGTCCTTAAACAGCAGAAGGTGTTGCGTTGAGCTATCAGGTACAGTTCTGCATCCTGGAATACACACCTGGTCAGAAAGTACAGAACTGACTTTGGAACTAAATCAAGTACCAATTACTCAAAAAAGTGTGAAAATTACACATTAGATAGTTTAGCAGCACCATCTGGTGTCCAGAATCATAAAGTGCCAAAATGCAAAATTACTGTCAAAACATTAAATATAGGTTCAATTAAAAAAAAAAAATCCCCAACCACCAACCAAATTTCTAAGTATTAGAAACAAGGATATGATTTTGTAGGTGATGCCTATTTCTCCTTCCCCATTTCTTGAGTCCTCTGCCCTTTGCAGTGTAACAGTGCTTTTTCTCCTGTGATGGGATGAACTGTTCTCAAAAAAAAAAAATTCTAAACTGTCTTCTGGCTAATGAATTTATCTAATTCTTTATACTAGACAGATACATACATCTTAGGGTATATAAAGGTAAATATATTGTCAATGGCAGGAGAAAACATAGCTGTAACACAACATATCTGCCTTTCCCATCATCTCAATGATTGAAATCACTTCACTGCTAAAGAAATGCCAAATAATACAACTTTAGATTGTAAACCTGTTGTATTCAATTGAAAATTGAAACTGTTTAAACCATGTCTGGATACTCTCTTCGTTCCAACAATAAAAATCTCTACTCTTTACTGCTGGAAGTTCTGAGCACATTCAGCTGGGGATACAGAAACTCCGAAGGAACACAAGATTCACTGCCAAGTTTCATGAAAGTCAAGAAAAATTCAGCATTTTGACTTCTGAGACACAGATATATTTCATTTTTAAAAATGGAAAAACTGTAGTTGCAAAAACATGGTATGCACATAGAATCTACAGAAGCTCCAAAAATCTGCTGCTTCAGCCTTTTCACAATGGAGCAAAGTAAAACAAAAGAAAACAAAAACCAAAAAACCCCCCCACCAATATAGTCTTAAGGGCAATTTTTCTTTTCTTAAGTTGACAGTAAGCCATGTGGTTCTAATGTGTTTAAGCTGCGAATGATATTTGAAGTGGATGTCGCAGGCAGAAATTCCCAGAAGCAGATTCTAGCACACTATGTATGCTCCAAGCGCTCTTTAGAGGCAACCAGGAAAAACACAAAACTAGACCACCACCACTTTGGGGTTGATTTTCACATACTTGTAAACATTGTATTTTAATACACATTCAGTCACAAGTATGAAAAATATCTGAAATCAAGCCTGGCATCCTATTAGTACCAAAGACGACTACTACCATTCCATAATACTATTTGTTTAGCCGTGGATTAAAATACATTTCAGAATATCTATTTTTTCCATTTCTCATCTCAGTTGGACTCCTCTTTTTTGTTGATACTGACAGCTTCAGCAAGAAGTCACGTATTTCTACATTTAACCTTTCTTTGTTGTTTTTAGAGGGAAAAAACCTCAATTACTCACTTTAAAAAAAAAAAAGGCAAAGAAGAATCCACAAAGCAAAAAAGAATCCACTGATGCCAGTGACATCTAAAATATGCTATGAAATCTTTCAAAATTGGTCTTAAGTACCCTCTCCTTTCTTGACTTCTTCTCAATGACACAGTGATTGGTAATGGATATGAAGCAACTTGTTTTTAAGTTAACAGAATTCTTCCTTTGAGACTCTCTCACTCTTTCCTGCAAGGAAACACAATCTAGATGTGATATCCACATCAGAATTTTGCGTGAGAAGAGTTACTTGTAACTAATAGAGATTGAGTTCTTTGAGCTGGCTTTGCAGGAGTTGAAAGTACTTTGATATTATGTATGATCTACAGGAAAACCAACAGGCACCCAGATACTACTGAATCAACAAACAGATAACTTCAGGAATTAAAAATTCAGAGAGGCAATTAAATCATATAATCTGATTTTCTGGATATTACAGACCCTTACATTTCGTAAATCTACCTCTCTATGGAATCAATTAGCTTGTTTGCATTGCAGTTCCTCTGGAAAATGTGGAAAAGTGGAAAATTGTTTACTCTTAACAGTTCATCAGTTCCAGCTTCCCAGATTTGTGACTGATTTGTGACACTTAGGCTCATTGGTTCTTGTTCTACCTTCCCCACCCCAACCCCACCACCCCCTGCCCCCTCGAGATTAAAGAGCCCTTGGTTTTCAACAGCGTCTTCCAGTGAAGGTCCATATATGATAATCAAATCACCATCATTATACCAAGTCTTTTTCTGAGCCCAACCCTAAATGTTCTGATTTGACCAATCATTATGAAAAATGAGCTAGAGAAGCTGCCTTTTTTTTTTTCCCATGCCCAAATTATTTATTATCAAAGTAAAGGACTTTCTGTTTCTGTTTTATAACACTGTATCAGAGAAATTTACCAGGAGATAATCAAAAGGCAAACTTCTCCCAAACTTCTTGGAAGTCCAGTGCAGATCAGGCTGCATTTGACCTCAAACAACTAACTGTCTGCTAAATAGAGAAAACCTGTCAGTAATGGAATCAGCATTTACCTTCAGTTTCAGCTTTCTACTGAGTCTGAACTATTTTGTGGAAAAGACTGAAACTGGATAGTACCTGACAATTGTTTTCAGGATCTCGATCCGAGTAGGAATGAAATGACCACGTAAGGTCTTCGTGCATCAATACAAGGGAGTAATTAAAACAGTTGACTTAAGCTTTCTAAATGTTTTCTGAAGCTGTTGCCACCAACAGGGAGCCAAATACATTAAAAATGATTCCAGACAGTTTGTTACTTCTTGGCACCACAAACTTAGGGTGTTCAGTACTTGTGCATGACAAATGATGTCTGTTTGCTATTGTATTTACATTAGACTGGGCTGATCATAAAACTTTTCCCTATCATCTATTTTCCAGGTGCAACTATTTATTCCACGGATTTACAGTTACAATTTTAATTTAGAGAAGATTTACTACCTTGCCTTAGTACTAAGACAAAAATATTTGTTGGATAAAGCTCTACATTTAACATTTGAAATACCTTCAGGGGGTCATTGTAGCAATGCATTCTCGACAAAGTCCAAAGCAAGATAAACGGCACTCTTAAAAGTGTGAAGACGTTTATCAGGCATAAAGGTATATAGCAGGTGTAACGTAGGTAGAGTACCGTCAGTACAGACAAGCATAAAATCACCCTCCAGTCAGCACCCAGACTGACACAATTGACCACAGCACCTGCACACAGCCTTAACTGGAGTGAGACCACCCACTGAACAAGACCAACTGTCTTGCCGAGACAGGGGCCATTATAATGCCATTTTTGTCCAGATGACAACTGGATCAGATCACCAAGATGTTATGCCATACTCCATCCCTGAGGAACAGTGGTTTTGGTACCTATTTTGACTGGGAAAAAAAAAACCAACAAACCATTCCTTTGCCTTTTTTTTTTTTTTTTTCTACCATGAATGAAGAAATGAGACACCAAAACTTTACAAACTATTTGCAAACACAGAACAGGGTCTTCAGAAGAAGTCTGTGTGCTAAAAGCACGTAAGGCTCTAATGCTCCAAATACAAGTGTAGCATCAGAAACTGGAAAAGATTTTGACTCATAAGAAACTACATGATTAGTGTCTTCATTGTATAGTAATCTGTCTTTTAATCAATTTTGATGGGCAGTATCTTTTTCCCTAAGAATGGAAAAGATAAATTTAATTTTAACAGATTCTCCCCTCCCCTTCTCAAGAATAGGGGAATATTTACACAAAATAGAAAACTAAAGTTACACAACAAAGTGCTGGAAATTTTTCTCAACAGTCTTAATTTTGCTAGACTCCTGCCTTGAAGTGGCCTTTTATTGCTCCTGTCCTCAAATTCCTCACTCCACACTTTGGCAGAGCTTCCACCTCCTCGGTCTTTGTCTACAGCTATACTAGCAAGCCTCCAGCTTTTTTTGCTACTATTGTGTGCAGCGTTTCAGTAAACAAAATAAAATTCCTCCCAGCAAAAACACGTTTGTGCCAGTGCAAATGCATCTACCCTGTAACTTTTGCCAGGCAAGAAGCATTTCAAATAAGAAGACATTGAACTGTGTAGACCTCTCCTGTGAATCAGACATTACATTTAATGTCTGGGCAAGCTCTTCAGACCACAGCTATGCATCTAGCTTGTTTACAGGACGAAGAGACTGTACTTAAGTTACAGAAATGCCACTATTCTAAAAATAGCTAGACAACTGGGCAACACCAGGGCAGATGACAGTCATTCTTAATAAGTAGCTGATTAGGATCTGAATAGCCCATGAGTATTACTGAACTTGAGCCATTCAAAGAAAAACAAAGACAAAAGAGACCTAGCATTTTTAAGGACAAGTCATGGAAATATCTGCCTCAAAATTACTAGCAAAAACACACTAAGCTATATGAGAAGTTAAAATAAAGAGAATGTCAAAGGAACACATCTAAGTTGTTTTGTTCTCAAACGGAAGAGCGAGTACATTATTCACCCCACAACAAAAAAGAGGTCTATAAAACAAGTGAATTAATCATAAAGGTCAAGTAGGACTTACTATTAGTATGGAAAAGGGATAACTGAATTGCAACAATTTACTTAAGGCTTTGAACTAAATTAGGAAATATTGTGCATCCAGTTGTTACAGTGGATATTCACTGACCAAACTAGATGGATTGATGATAGCCAAGATAGACTTGAAATAGGCTCAATCTATGCCCATGCAGAAGAAAACATTAAACCTAAAAGCATGCAGCAAATGCTCACGATTAAAGGCATCTGCAAAGTAACTCGACTGAATAAGAAAGGAAATTTGTCACTTTGTCACTTCTTGCTGTTGGCTTATCAGTTTAAAAGAATTCTCACTCTCTCTCCAATGCACCTCAGTCCACTTAACTTCACCTCCCAGTACCTAAACCACAGAAGGAAAAAAGCTACTCATGTATTAAGGTAGAATGCAATGGGCCATTTCCTACTGCAGACTCCCATGTATCCTCACACATACCACTCAACGACATGGGGCTTTTGGTTTGGGTTTTGGGGTTTTTTTTTGTAGTTTAATTTAAACTGCAGCATCAATACCTCTGAATCATATTTCAACTAGCTAACTAGCCCAAAACATGGGCTGCAAGCAATTAATAGTGTCTTCAGAGTAGACATATCCTGAGGCTCTGGGCATTCTAGGGGATCTGCTTGTTGTGGACAAACAGCTGATTATGAAATGTCCTTGGGAAGAGCCAGAGCCACTGCCTACATGTGCACACACATCTGAAAGACTCTTTGCCTTCTCAGAACTTTTTGACTCTTAACTTTCCCCTGATTGGCATCTAACTCCATATTATCTTCAGAACAATTTCTCTTCTACATCAAAACGTGAGAAGGAACCTGAGAAAAAGTAAATACTTGTTGCACTGCTTCTGCCACAGCTGCAGGGAAAGCAGTTTACACACAACCCTTTGCTATTTTTACGTTTTGGTTGCTGTTTTGTAGTCACCGGAGGAGCATTAAATATCATTCAATCCTGCACTATAACAACTGTATGATGGTGAAGCCTACTATCTCCTCCTTACTTCCCTCCACCATTTATAAAAATACATATGTATATATGCACATATACAGACACACAGATATATTCATGAAGCAGAGACTAGGTAAAACACTGACCTTACACGAACAAACACACCAAAACAAAGAAATGCTGTGCAACATCTGGTAGAGCAGAGCAAAGAGTCTTGTTTCTCAAGGATTTCATAGTGTAGTCCAAGAGAAAACTTTAAAACCTGTAACAGGCTACTTCCAATAAAATGGCAACTTGAAGTAAAATATCTGTTTGATGTAGCCTCACAAAGAGGAGAAATAAAATGAGAGGCACTTCTACATCAAGTCATAGCTGAATCCCACATTTCGGTCTCTTGTCAGCCTTGAAACATCCCAGCAGAAAACTGAAAATTAACATTCAGAATGCCCAGAATTAAGTGAAAATTACCCAGAAACATCAGATAAGCTTTAAAAAAATAGATTACCTGTACAACTTATTATTTTTGGAGAAATAAACTATTGATGACTGGATTTCGGACCCAGTGACAGAGGAAAAGAAGTTGAAAAGACTTCTCTTAAAGCATAAGCAAAGAGGTAAGACAAGGAAGAGGTAACAGAAGTTATGGCAGTTTAAACAGAAAAGTGACCGGATTTGAAGGGAGAAGGGGTAGGCCAAGGTGGAGAAGAAGAAAACCTGGAAAGAAGAAACGAGAATGAATTAATTGTAATCTCCCAGAGACTCCATTTCAGTTACACAATTTCAGTTTCTTACCACCATAATTAGCTTAAATTCATTATTTTACTTTGTCTAAAATAAGGGCATTAGGGACATTTTATAAATGCATTCAGACACTAAAAGGCACATGCCATGCTGCAATTCTGCTACTTCTTGGGCATTTGTTCTTCAGCCTTTAGCCTAAGCAGCCGCCCCAAGCAAGGCAATCTCTCAGCAGGACACAGTCTGTTATGTCTTATTTTTTCAGCATGGAACCAATGAATTCACAGTTCATTACTTAAATGTCTGTTGCCATCGTACCTCAGAGCACAAACACAGAACCACAAAGCCTGGGAAAGAAAATAAGAAATAAAGGGAAGAAAAAGAGCTATAGCATTATAAGATCAACTTAATAGAGGACTTACACAACACACAACATTCCTATCAAAAATAACACCATTGTACCTTCACTGTACACAGACTCATATTCAAGGTTACAATTTTGATGCATAAGCCTCGAGATAGTTTTAGTTTCTTAGACATACATTTGCAAAAAAGTCATTGTGGCCATGTTTTGCTAAATAAAAAGCATCAGAATATCTGACTCATAAGCCTGAACGCACACCTCAGGCTCAACCTTCTTTTCAAATTCTCCGACATCCAAATCCACTACACTTACTTTGCATCTTCATGCTTCCCAATTACTGCTGCACCTTTTAATGTCTTATTGCTCTAACTGACTGTTGCACTGTGTGAGGTGATTTTTAGACAGCCATTGGAAAGTATTGATTCTGTGGTTGGAACAGGAGGATGCAGCTAGTCTTCAGCAAAGACTACTGCACTAGAGACACCTGAGTGAACAGGACAAACAGAACTGTCCTCTTGAGAATTGGTATGAAACGAAATGTTATCAGAAAGACAGAAACAGCTCGTTCTTGATAGGACATCAGACACCTAGTTACTAAAGCCAAAGACAGCTAAACAGTATTTTTGGTTACCGTTACAAGTACTCTGTTACTTTCTCTGCTTTAGTATCACACTTCTTCGGAGTGAAATAGATTCTTCCCAGAAGTTTCCCTTTCTTGGATTATTGTTTTCAGAGGTTCTTATTTCAGCTGTGTTCCTGATGAACATGGTGAATGGGTTTTTTGCTTTGTTGGGGTCTTTTGTTTTTTTAAATAAAGAGGAAAATGAAAAGTCCAAGAAACATCTGTACAGTTTTCTTGAGAGCTAACCAAGTAACAAGAGCTACATGCAGTACATGGAAATGATTCTTATTTCAAGTTACAGCAAGGCATAGGCAGATCACACACTGTGTATTTGCCTTTCAAAGAGCACCTCTAAGCTTCCCACCCTAACCCAAACACGGCGGGTATAAATGCACAACATCAAGCACTTAATCAGCTGTCAAGTAAAGATCTGACATGCAACGAACATAGTGCAAAGATGCAACACCCCACAGAGGAGCAGAGCACCCCAGTGAGGAGATCCCCAGCAGCAACCAGCCTCTGCAAGAGCAGGAGACTACAGGCAGGTCCCGATGAGCTAATAATGGGGGCAGAGCAAAAAGCAGCTCAAAAGCTGGAACAGGAGGTCCGTGAGCCAAGGCGAAACACAGACTGGAGCCTGCTGGGGCCAGAAGCAAGAATAGTTGCAACTGGGGAACGTGAATGGTTACGTATCACCAACTGGCAGGTGGTAGAGAGATGTTTCTGGCCACTGCACTGTCAACAGCAAAATTTGAGCAAATATTGCAAACACTAAGCATAAAAAGCCATATTAGATGGTTTTACTATTTGCATTACAGTGACGTATTGTTAGACAGAGTTTAGAGCCCTAACTTTTGTTACTCATCTTGAACATACATTATTTACAGTACTTACTTTTTCTTACTTACAATACAAATAAGACCTGTGTATTTAGAAAAGTCATGGGCTTATTGCTCATAAATCCTAGTGCATGACGTATCTGCTTCAGCTACCTGCGTGGCGTAGGCACACAGAATAGGCAAACAGGCAGAGGCATAATAAGGACTCGGAGCAGCACAATGCAGGGGTTTTCTTAGTGCTGACGATCCAGTAAGACTCTAGTCTAACAGTCCACAGTCCAATACCGATTTAATGGCTTAGCAGTCTCTTATGAAAGAGAACTTAAGTGCAAGCAGATCACATTCACTGCCTATTTTGTCTTTTAATCTACTAGATAAAAATAACATTGCTTACAATAGATAGATACTACAGAAGAAAAACTGCCTTAACTCTTTGAAGCTATAGAGGCAGCAGTCATTTTCTTTTTGGTACAGAAAGTTAGATCATTGCTAGCTAGATTGCATTTCTACATCTTGGGTTTGAAACTTGAGATGTTAGATATTAATACATATTTTGAAGTTATGATAACATAAAGTGCCTGAAATTTGACTCAAAATTGCTATGACTTATCAACTAGTTTCTGCCATTCATTGAATAAGATTTTTTTTTAATTATTATTTTTTAAAAGCACAAGGTGCTTTTTTTAAAATTTTTTTTTCCCTGAAGCCAGCATGCCAATGTAATAGCTTTTTCCATGCATCACTGCTGTGCAGGCTGTAATCTCCAGGAAGAAAAAAAAAGCAAATAGGGGAGGTAGTGTTTCCATCTTTGTTCTAAATCCATTTGTGATGCACCTGATCAAGAAAAAAAAGTTAGTCACCTAGTGGAAATTATTTACGACTGTTGAAAAATTCATGATGCTTCTATATAAGTGATTTTTGATGTGAATACTGAATTACACATTTTAATCATATAATAATCTACCACTTCTTGGCTTTTAGCATACCAATATTTGTATGGCACGGTAACAGTTGGATGTCTTACATTAAAAGTTTATTCTTAATCACAGATATTAAATGATTTTCTCCGGAATGACAGGAGTTTGCAGCTGATCTGGGAAGTGAAACTTCATCTCCTGAAGACCACCGACCTACTTAGAAGCTTCTGCTTTTCTTTTCAGGGAGGGGTTCATAGCAAGTGAACACCACACTACCCACATTGTTCCTCTGGCAAGAGCAATTTCTTTGTGATATGCTTAAAAAAAAACCCCAAACACTTGAAAGATGTCAAGTGTTGCCTTTTAAATGAGAAAGTCATCCCTGAGCTCTTCTCAAACGAGTTTTTCTCTGCATCTTTTCTGTCCACGTGTCTCTCTCTAGTATTAGACCAATAGCAAAAAATCACCTCTAGAAAAATTAATCACCTGTTGAGCATCTGTGTGATGTGAATTTCAGCAGTCATTCTGATAAATTGCTTTTTCTGTGCGCCAAAATTGAGTTTAAGTAGACGAATAGGGATCACAGAGTGGAAGATTATGTCAGTCTCTAGTTTACATGTAAAGGCATTGCAAGGTATCTGCTAATGGCTAGAAGCTCCTAAAAATCCAAAAACAATACGTCAGCTAATTCCAGTTTTTGCTGAAAGACTGTGACAAATTTGTATTCACAAGTAATTTAATTACAATGATAAGAGTTCATATTACTACATTCCAGGGCTTGAAATTTCAGTTTTTACTACAGTAACTGCCAAGCACTGTCGCTGGATGTCGAGCCCCTTGGTAATTTCCTTCATATTACAACTGTGTGTGTATTTTGGCCCTCCCTTATCTGCCTGAGCAAACTGCTGTTCTTTATGGCAAGTACAGCAAGCCCTAATCAAAAACTCGAAAAGCCCAAAACTTCATTCCTCCTCTTCTTACAGGAATGAACACAGTTCAAATCACTCTGCTATAAACTTACTTGAAGTACCACATCCACCTGCTGGGTACTTAAAATTTGTTTCCTTAAATCATTCAGACATATGACCATAAATGTATTTTATCTTTCTCTGAACTGATACAAATACATGATTTTACATTTTTGCGTAGAACCAGCACTCGTTGCTGTAGGCACACACACCCCCAGCACCGAAGAATTAACGAGCTAACTGCAAACAAGACAAAAGGCTCAAGCAAATGTGACTTTCTTTAAAAGCTTTTCTCAGTTGTCACCTACACTGCACGCAAAGGGGGGAGAATTAATTGATCTGGCTGGTTTCTGAAATGGTAGCAATCTGGAGGCTCGTTTAAATAACCCCGTAAATGAAGTATTTGCTGCCAGCTGCTGGCACAAGGAATGCTGTGGATTTGTGCGTGTCTAACTGCTCAGACTGAAGGGAATCAACATGAACTCCTACGGCCAAGTTTTGAATGGCCTGGGACAGTCTTCTGTTCATTTATTTATTGCAAAACAGGGAGGAGTCATCTATGCTTGGGTCAGCTCCTCCAGAAATAAAAGAAATAAACGAACTTGTGATCTAAACACAACGATTCTTTAATTTTTAAAGTACACAATTATAGGGTTTGGGGAATTTTTCCTTTGGAATATGAGAACCAGTATGCACTGACAGTTTCTCATTTACAGAGAAAGTTAACAAAAAGCAGATGTAGCTCATAATACAGCGACTGCAATACATGCTGTAATTAATCTGGAATTCCAAACAATAAACATAATGTCAGCAAGAGACTTGCTTTAAATCTTTAAGTCAATTATGTATTGATTGCCTTAGCAACACATTACAGAAAATATTTACCATTTACAAAGTTGCATTAAGATAAGCAATAGTTAAAAAACTGCAACAGGTAGTCTGTAGGTTAATTAGGAAGCTTAGCAACAACTACTTAAGGTGCACACTTGGAGAACTATTAAAACTACAAAGATTCTTTTCCTTGATATGTTCATAAGCCAAACATCATAAACACAGAAAGCAGCTGAACTTTTCCAGCTTTACATCTAAGCCTGAGGAGAGCAGCTGCTCACAAAAGACAGACTGGATATTTTGTGAGCGTGCATGCATTTCAGATTGCAAAACACGAAAATATTGTCAATCTTGGCAAATTATAGAAAAACTAGACTAGCAGATAGTGAGGTATATGAAACTTGGGCCTTCAGGTAGAGAATATGTCCGCTTAGAAAGCAGCAATGAGATACTGAGGAACTCAAAAGTCATCTTTGTTTCAAGTTTTATATTCATAGTTTAAAGTAAAAGAATTTCCAGTATTAGTTTTCCACTTATTGTTCCTCTACAGAAAAAAAAAAAATATACAGCCCCTTTCCAGCATCTACTACAAATCTGTCATGTCCCATCAATTCAAACCAGGAAAACGCAGAGCAACAGCTGTGGACAAACAACGTAAGACAGCTGAAAATTGTCCCCACAGTTTAGCTGTCTAAATATTTGTGGGAGAAGACAAATTTTCCATTAAGTATAGAAAAGTCACAAAGTCAAATTCTAGCTCACAAGTATAGCAAAAATAGTAAAAATTGGTAATTCATTCAATAATAAATTTATGTCATATTCAAAAATTTGCCTTCAACTGATTTTACTCTGACAAATTTCAACCAGAATTAAACAAAGAATTTCTGCAAATACTTGGTTTTGGTAATTGTTAATACCAGACATGAGTCACTCCAAAAATTACCTGCAAACATAAGACTTAGAAAACAAAGACGCTGCTTGAGAGAAACTAAAAAATATGACCTAGCACTCCCCATATGCTACCATGCCAGTTTAACTCCTGAATGCCAATGCGGGGCATAGGGTTATGTCAATATTTTAATTATCAGCTATGGTCTTACATACCTCACTGTCTAAATAAAACTTTAGCCTGCCCATGACTGAAAAAAAAAAAAAAACCAAAACTGTATCATTACAGTGATTAAGCCAGTGGCAACTGAAGAAGGTCAACAAGCGAGGGGAAAAAAGCCCATTTTAATAGCAGGAAATAGAGATTTGCAACATTTTCAGAACAAAACTCTTCAGTGGCAAAAATACAAACCCTCTGTCTCCCAGAAGTCCCAATTTAGCCATCCAACCCTCTGGAGTCCCACCTTCTTTAGGAGAGGCATGGTAGCTTTAAAAAGCAAACTGTCCATCCTCTCACAGCAGTTTCAGAGCCTGCCCTTTCAACTGGGCGCAGATCAGAGCTGCTTGTCCCACAGCTTCCTTCTCCTCTGCTTTGGCGGGTGGTGAAGCATGGACACGCAGAGCTGTCACATGCCTCTTCATAACCACTCACTGATCTGCTCCAAACATTTCCTCTGTACCTGACCGGCTTTTTGCCACCTAATCGGGCAGTGAAAGGCCAGGGCAGGCACAGCTGAGCCGCTGCTCAGAACAGCCTTGGTTCAAAAGACACAACATAGCCGGGTAACGGGCCACCCACTAGCAAAACTGGCTGGGACAGCACAATATTCACCGCTTAGTTTTAAATACTAAGGCACTGCTAATGGCAGAGTACTTGTGAAATAATACAACTACACATGGTTGGTGCTGAGGCAAGAAGAGTGACAGGAACTTAAAAAATGCCAAAATATCCTGCAGAGTCTCACCTGTGAGGAATGCCACCCCAGCACTGACTCTCACCCCAGCTCTGTGCTCACATCTTTTCCCTGCCAGCAGACGAGAACAGAACAGCAAAGGACATCGCTTGCAGATACAGATTTAGGAACCTAAATTTAGGCACTCAAATATAAGTTACCAGGGGTTCATTTTCAGCTGCTGAGGTCAGTGATGACTATGGTTCAAGTTTTATTTACTAAAATGACAAAAGTGGAAGAAGCAAAAAATAAGCAAAAAAGAATCCCTGTGTGTCATTGTATATTGGGGGGTGGAGAAAGAGTTACTTGCCAAGAGTCTCCTACTATTTGACAATTTCTTCCTTTGGGGTGATATGCTATTTACACTGCTAAGTAGTATTTTTTTAATATAATGAGTCTGCTGATTAAAAGCATAATCCATTTTGTCATAAGCTTATAGAACTTCTCTTTTGCCCTGCATTTTATCAATAATTTATGCTACAAATGGCCTTCTCTATAGTAATTTTTTTTGGTTTATTTTTCTTCTAACCCCTTCACTCTGGAACAAACCCCATCTTTACTTACAGAATCCAAAAATCTGCTCCCCTCCCTAAGTGCACAGATGTGCGCTGTCATGGCTGTTCTATGTGCATTCCCTCTTGCAGCGTCCTTCAGTAAGCATCTAAATCCGGATCAGTTCTTTTAAAAAACTCTCACAAGTGACAGACTGAACTATTACAGGTGTCATTTAAGCCACCTTTGTGGCAGGATCTAGTATACTAGAGCATTGTTGATAGTTATTTAAGCTGTCCTGAAAAATCTCCACTAGTACACACCCCAAAGCCAATGCAACTTATTACAATAATTAGCTATCCTTGTCCTCCCTAAAATCCAAGAGAAATCTCTCCGATAGAAATGTTTGTATTTAGTCCTGTCCTAAGTAGACACTAATAACAATCACCTTTTTCCTAGTCCCACACAACCTTCATTGTTTTTTTCATTATATACAACATGACATTTTTTTCAAGCTCTTCCCAATTCTTGTTTTCAAAGCATCTCCTTTGCTTTTCCCTGGGTTGTCTTCAAATGGTCCAAACTCTGAAGATCAGCACTGGTAACTGGTATGATTTCATAGGTGAAACCTCAGCAGTACTAAATTGCACAAAATAAGTCTTTCTTTTCCTTACAAACAATGAGCCTGAATATACATCCCAGTTTGCTTTATGCTCGGATACAGCATCACACTCCAGTGGCTGTTTACTCTGTGGTACACAATGACCTTGAAACCCCCTTCTTCAATACTGTGCACCTGATCTTTCTTCTCCAAGCAGCCTGCGTTGAGCTACCACTACTGAGTTGTTACTAATTTTGCATCAGTTCTGCAATTTGTTTTGAGTGTGAATTATGTTCTCTGTCAACTTGATACCAGTTGCAGATTTTATAAATACATACTATCCCATCAATTAATGATCAATGAAAACACTGCCCAGTGTGGGACAGAACATCAGAATATCTAACAGAAGGAAAGATGCTACATTTCAATCATTTTAAGGATGGGAAGTCACTTGACTTCCTTAGGTTTCACGCAAATTTCCTGCAAGCAGAAAAGAAAACAATAAATACTGCACACAAACAGTCATGTTGAGTGGGGTTTTATTCCCCTCCCAGAAAGTGTACGCTCATTCAGAAAGTTTGGATTTCTTTGAAGTGACCAAATGTGTACCTGTAGTATCTGTAATTCTCCACATGGCAGTACCCACAGGCAGAAAAGCTAACATGAACTTAACCTCTCACTGCACTCCATTACAATAGAAACGCGAGGTGAAAAATATCCACAGGAATGTATTTTGCACATGTATAGCTTAGTATAACACTACAAATTTATTGCTAAAAATCTTGGTGGGAACTATTTGGCATTGCAATATTTTAAGCAAGTTCCACAAAACAGCTTGCCCTTTCTTGAAGGCCAATATTTTCTCAGCTTACTTTCTTGGCTATTATTCTCCTCCAGCATTGCGAAACCAAGCAGTTTACACTCTTTGACATTACACTGGACACAAATCTAATAAGCTGGATGACAGTTGCACTCAAATTTAATCCTTTTTATTGCTGTCTTGTTTTACTTGCACACATTCTGTTTTGTGATTTTTAGCAGAAAGTGCCAATATTCTCAACTCCCATGCACTAGAAATTGTTTTGCGTTCCCAGTATTTTAAGTCATGCATATGTTTTGATGCAAGACAAGACATCTGTTAAATGTTTAACAAATTAAAATTGCAGTCATCTAAATTACGTCTTTATGGAAGTAGCACAAAGATACTAGAGTTGAGAATAGTGACATGTTAGATATTTAATTACTGGTCTAGGACAGTAATGAAAGTCTGCATCAATACAGTGGTATTTACCAGCTTTTCCTCAGGATATTCATCAAATAGAAACTTCAGAATTGTGTCCGATCTCATTTCCAAGACTAGGATATGCATTAGAAGTCCACGCCAGACACCTATGTATGCTGGGCTGTAATCTTCCTCTCCACTTCTTGGCATATACGTTTTCACCCAGTCCTTCCCCCGCATCTTCCTCTTTCCTTCCCATCTGTTTTCCCATTATCTTTATAGCATCCTTGTCATAGACTATTATTCTATTCCTTCAAAAGCCTCATTTCTTTAAGGCTCCCACTCAAACCTCATGTTTCCTGCCATTTATTTGCTGAATCACATCTACCTCTTTCCAACAGTCTTCAGTATCTTCATCAGTTTTTCATTTCTTCTCCATGTCTCTCACTTTCCCCATTCCACTTCATTCCCAGCTTTTTCCTTTCCCACAGCTTTTCTCCCATTAACAAGAGATCATTTCCCTTTCCCTTTCACAGGAGTTAATACAGGGAGTATACGTTGCCAACAGCCCTCAGCAACTAGCCTCGGTTAATAAACATTGCCAGATTGTATCAGTCTCACTAGTTAAACTACACCAATTCAACAGCTTCAATTGCTGCCACACAGCCAAAATTACAGGATACCAGAATTCTCAACAAGCATTTATCATAAAATAACAATTACTTTGTAGCTGCTAAAAATCGAGGGGG
>VYXH01004831.1:86734-135599 GCA_013397275.1 Burhinus bistriatus
CGGTTAGGGCGTGGGGGGGGGAGAAATCACAAGAACGCTATTTATGACCTGAATTTTTTCCTTTAGATCTGACTTGCTTTACAGGAAGTGTTAGTCTTGCCAAACAATCAAGAAATAAAATGACTAGCACAGTTTACACAAAGTTAAGTTTGTACAGATGAAAAGCTTAAAATTCTGAAAACCATATTATAGTTATTTTTCAGATATTCCCTCCTACTGTTACTCCAGTAAAATCATACGATTCAAATTACAGTTTCCAGAGGAAGTCATTAAAGAGACTTTCTATCAATGATAGTTTTGTATGTTTGCACTTGGTCTTTGGCACTGACTCCAGCCTATATTTAGAATGCACACTATAAAGAATGTTTGAAACCAAAGCAATTTAAAAAAAAATAATCAGAATTTCATTTAGAATACAAAGAGATCTGCAGAGAAAGGATGATACTCACATACGTTGTATTCCTAGAGAGTTCATAGGAGTTGCACAAGTTTGAAGAGGGAAATGCAGTAGCCAGCCCTACCTGCAAGTGCCACTGCCAGCAGGAAAGCCTGGAGCATCAGGTAAGGCACTGGCTTTCTTTGGAGAAGATTGGTCTTTGGATGGCAGTTATGGAAATACAGTATTAAGAAACTGGAAAGACTATAAAAATATTTTATCAGCTGCAGAATATCAATATATAGATATTATCCCTTCAGAACAGAAAAATGAAAAATGTAGTGCTCTCCCCAGTAATACTAGCGGGCATGATTTTTTTTTTTTTTTTTTTTTTTTTTTTTTTTTTTTTAAAAAAACTGTGACAAGATCCTTACATGGATTTCTGCTATATGTGCTAGTTTCTCCATGCTTTTGAAAGCTGTTTTGGAGTCCTGGCCTCCTCCACTCAAGCCATTTCTGTTCCAAATCCAAACAAAAACTTGAGTCATGTTTACTAATCTAACACATCATTACCATTCACTGACCAATGCTTAATGCATACCTGATGTGTTTAAATTAGCATCTTCAACTAGGCTTGCAATAAGTTTTTCATATTAGTGTCAAACGTTTACCTACAATAATGCATCAGATTGGCATGAAGAACTTCTCAACATCCCTTGAAACCTTCTGAACCATTTTGATTTAAACACATGAAAACAGGAGTGAGTTATACTTTAAAAAAGCTGTAACGTGACACTTCCCTTTTCTCAACACTTCTCCAACCAAACCCAGGAAAAAGTATGTGCTGAAAAACAACAAAAACATACTATGGGCTTCAACTGACATTTGACACCAAGAGCTTATCTTCTCTTATGGAAAATACTAAAGAGTATGAATAATCCCTTCTCAAAAGGGAAAGAGTATTAATGAGTGGTAATAGTTAACAAGCAGATACCACATAGCTTTGCATGCAGATAACTGCAGCCTCCTCAAGCCTGACAGACTAAAATACCTAACTGATTGACAGGAATTATCCAACAAACATTTTCTGTATTCTGATGATTGTCACTGACTATGCAGGCTATTAATGCAATTTGTAATCTTATTTCTTTTGAAAATGCCTATTTGATTTACGTCAGAGCAAGACCAAATCAGATAAACCAATTTTAAGCAATTCAGTGGACACAAGTTACAATCCAGCATAATTAGAGAAAGGCATAAAATAATTGAGCAAGTGCTTCTCCACCTTACAAAGAACTTCCCAAATGAAGTTATTCCGCATTTCAGATTACGTAGCTGTTCAGTTGTATTTAACCTAAGTTGCATGATTTTATGCAGCAATTATGTAGCATGAAAGCTACATAAGATGCCCCATTGATCAAGTTAATGCATTTTTACCTATGGGGAAATGCAAAATAGCATTAGTTTCACTGTAGAAAGGTCAAGCACAAAAATAAGTTTAATACCATTCTAAAGAATAGAAAAAACTTGCAGTTTCCCAGATCACGTACTAGATCTGACTGAAATTTTATTTTATAAAGCAACTGCAGATACAAGAAATTATCTTTTTTCCTCCCCTCAAATTGTTAGCATTTTGTTTCCTGATTCAACTACCTTCAACCGAAACATACTGTTGTGAAATTCATGTGCTTCTAAGATAGGAGCATAATTTAAAAAAACCTCTACTTATATACACAGTTATCAGCTGGACAATTGCTTAACAGGATGAATCTTTTTTTCTTGTTTTTAGTGAGGTCAAATAAAAGCTGCATAGGAATTTGCTCCACACAGAGAGCTGACACAGAATACCCAAACCAACGGTTCTGTTGTCATGGGCACCAAGAAGGAAGAGGCATTTAAATACCAAGTTTTTTACGAAAACCTTTACTGTACTGGTATAAAGTCAGACCTACAACTTTATACCTTGGGAACCAAAACTAAACAGCTTTAAGAAAAATTCCACTGACAAAAGAGCACAGGCCTCAATAAGCCAGCAGCCCTGAATGCCCTCTCCATCAGGGGTTTGACACCAGGGCATGCCAGGCTGGAGGGCTGAGCTGCCTAGCAGGTAGCTATGGAGGCAGAGGGGCAGACCTCAAGCATGCAGAGTAAGGCAAGAGATAAGACCACAACTGCGCTGTTTGGCAGCTGTGAAAACAGTTCTGTCTCCCCTGACTTCATTTCTAGCAAAAGTAGTTACTAGTCTTCCCTTTAGAAGTACTTGGAAAATGCACAAGCGAGTGCACCTTTATCATTATTCATAACATACAGAATAAGGCGGCCCTAGGAGTATGGTGGTCAAAAACTGTTGCACCTACTGCTATTACATGAAGTTGTCTCTGATGCCCTAGGATCCCGTTTCTACTTCAGATGGGAAAGACATGGAGTAACTTCAAAAGCTCATCTTATGGCACCTTTTTTGTGGACCTACATGTAACCCAGTGGAGAGCTCCTCTCCTGAGAGAGCAGGTTCCTACAGCACAGAGTCATCAAGTCATCACCTCCACCCACCTCACCTGATGGGTTAATGACAGGGGATTATTTCCCTTGCCCTGTGAAGGTGGTGATCCACACGAACAAGGGAAGGCACCCAACAGCACATCCAGAGCCTAAAGCAGTCCTCAGATTGGCAGCAGTGATAGCGCTGCTGGCGGAGTTCCAGCTGGTATACAGTATGTTCTTTCCTGTCTAAGAAGCAGCGTGATATTGGGCAATTTGAACCTGTATTTCCATCTACCTGCACTTAAACCAATGCTGAGACAACAGAAATTAAAACTTGATCATGAATCAATACAAAAGTTACCTTTGTCTTTAAGCACTTGAGCACCTAAGTACTTCAGAGGCTTAGGTGCTCTCATTTCTGCATCACTTTGTATTCCTAGTTAAAGACGATAGAACAGGTTGTGGTTGTTCAGAAGTGGACATCACTCCATACGTTTTCAGTTCCTATCAGAGTTAGGGTACAGCCTTGCAGGACAGTTGGCACAATTTTCAAAAGCGTCTTAGTGGATTAGGTGCTAGTTTTTCAAAGAGCTCCATATACCACTGCAGGTCTCAAAGGGCCTCATTAATTTATGTTTTCCCTCCTTTTCTTTTTTAAGTGAAACTTAAGGCTCTAAGCCAATTAAGTGGCTACTCATAGCACTGAATTTAAGGTAGGAAAATTAGTTGATTATATCCCATGTTCACTCTCTTCCACTCCATTTGTTTTGAGATTTTTTGTGAGAACAGCAGAAGCTACAATTATTGTAAGTAGAAACAGCACACAAAGAGATGAAAGTAGGTCAAGAACAAAAGTTGACCAAGACTATGAAAAATTACAGTTACAGAACTTGTCTATTAACAAGTCTGAAGTATTTGGTAGTCCTGCGATGCTGTGGGCTGGCTTAGCATTTAAGACTGACATGCAAAATAAAATTCAATGCATTGTTGTATTTACAGAAACACAAACTATGAACTCCTTTTCCAGTAATTCACAGTAAAGAGTATTTTTAAGCTTAAAGACTGATAAATTAGCTACACAGATATGTACTGGCAAGCACAGAAGCAATTCCAGCACATTAAGCTTTGTTTCCCATTATTCACCACATCATTTTTACACAGTTTCAGAAGTTATATATGGTTATGAATGAAGAGACTGTCATTGTAAGAGTGAATGAAATTATAGGAGGGCTTTTAGAACTTATGCACATGAAGACTTTTAACACACAATTTATGTGGGCATAATCTTTAGAAAAGCAGCAGGATTCACTTTAAAGAATTAAGATCAAATCAAGTGTAATTAAGAAATTTAGCCTTTGTAAGAAAGTGTTTTCATGCAACTTAAACCATCACTGAAATATACAACCTTTAATTTCTTTTGAAGAAAAACCCCACAAACACAAAACCCCCACAAGTTGATACAGTAGCTCTAGTTTATATGCAGATGTAAATTTCCCTTCCTCCTGCCCCGAGATTTAAGTCTCAATTTGCCAAGCAGACAGTAAACAATAAATACCAATTGATTTGAAACATTTCTGTGTTCAGGTTGAGGTCATAAACTATCTAAATCCATATAAAGAAGTCTGAGAATACTCTTAACTTCAGTGTCCATATTCACAGAAGAGAGTTGCTTATTTTCCTCCTTTATATATAAATATATGTGAAGGTGTGCATATACCTTTAACTTTCCAGACTATACTGATCTTCTCTATCAAGAATTCAGTAATGCAAATATAAAAAAAGCTGATATTACACTCCCTCACTACATTGTGCAAACAGCCAAGAGGTTCATACACAACCAGGCTAGCCTGACATGATCGACTCTTGAGTTTAACAGAGTACCAAAACAGGTTAGATATCTTTATCTGGTCTTTTCTTGAAGTGCCAGTTTTATATAGGTAGATTAATTTAAAAACAAACAAACAAAAAAACCACCCAACCAACCAAACAAGCAATTTCTCCTTACCATTCACTTCTAAGAATGCTTTTAGAAATGGTCTTACATTGTACAGAATGTAACCATTATTGAAAGCAATGCACAAGCACAGAATTTATTATAAAAGAGCTCTTGCTGTTTAAATCGATGGGTTTTCACAGCCCCACATGGGGTTTTAGATTGTGGGGAGGTTGTGGGGTTTATGTTTTTGTTGGTTGGTTTTTGGTTTTAAAATCCAAAAGAGCTGAACAAACAAGAAACACTACCTCCACGCCCACAATCAAAATGAGAAGGTAAGAGTCTCCAAGCTTAACAGGGGTAATTAACAGATGCTGTGCTGCCAACAACAGCAGTTTTTCCACAATACAGCTAGTTGCAAATTACTTTTCAAAAAAATTAAAACAAAATTCAAAGCAGCTATAAGACATACGCATTGTGAAAAAGGAAAAAAGAAACTAATCTCTCTTCAGCCAAGAATAATGAAGTCATTTAAGGAAAACAGATAATTAAAAAGCTGTGGTATGGCTGCAACTATATTAAGTAGGGATAAAGTGTACGGGTAAAGCCTGAGACAAGGAAAACACTGAAGACTTTAAAGATAAAGCGATCCTAACAGTCATTGTTCTATATGCGTATACACACACACACATTTATACAGCATAGCATTATGTATTTAAACTGCAAGGTCTTCAGTCTTGTAGATCTCAAACTGCTGGAAACAGAGTCTACAGTCGTCAACTTAAGGAGTTATACAAGACAAAGAAGTAAATAGCCTAAACTATTAGGTATTTTTTAGTTACTTTTATGCTTGTTTCACTAAACTCAGACTTGGCCAATTTTGGGGGGAAAATTTCAGATTATATAACTCCACTTTGCAAACATGCCAGCCTCTGAAGCTCAACAAACCACCTGGTATTTAGAAAAAGATTAAGTATGTAACTTAAAGTTTAGTAGCATATACTGAAATCCTTTTAGTATTCCAGTGATCCTAGCAATAATTGAAAGCAGAGAAATCTATTCATTTCTCTAAACTTTGCACTTATTACAAAATATCATCAACGCAATGAGTCAGAATCTCCTGAAGCGAGGGTCCAAGACCACTTTATGCCACACAGACACTGCTCACTGTACTCAGTTTCTCAACTGCTGCCCCATTACGTTCATTGCTTTCCTTAGGGGTGTTTTGGTTTGGTGGGGTTTTTGGGGTTGCGGTTTTGGGTTGGGATTTTATTCTGGGGGAAGGAAAATCCAGAGACCTCCAGGCACACTAGAAGAGGTTACAATGCTGTTTAAAGCTCACATAACTCCTAAAGAATGATGCTGCGCAGCGTTATTAATGCTTCTATTTTCACTGACATTCCATCATAAAATATTGGGTTTGAACATGACCACTGCCAATGTCTTACTTGCATCCCTTAATACATTGCAGCAAACGTATTGTACAAATGTGGGATTCAGCTCAGTTCCAATATTGAAAGTAATATTGCATAACAGTCAGCGATGCGTTTGTTTTAAGAAATGAAGTAATCTCTCCATGGAACACGCGTGTGAATTAGGAAGGTATCTGCATATGGGACACTGAAAACTGGCAAGTGCAATGCTGAACTGCTCTTAAGTTAACTGCTTCTCCATGTGTGATACTTGAGTATAAAAAACAGTTTTCACTCTTTTACAAGATTTTGTTGATGAACTAAAATGAGAAAATTAAGTATTTCTAAAAAGAAAAAGAAATACAGAAAATCTAAACTGAAAGAGTAAATAACCCAGCACTGTATTTGCACACGTTCCTAAGGCTCCGCAGCCTGACACCACATCTTTTCTCTCCCTCCCTTCTTCTCAAAATGTAAACTTCAGCCTTTATTACAATATTGGGAAACAATTGAAAGTTGATTTAAAGGTCTGAAGCAATAAAGAGAGATTACATTTTAGCTTACTCTTGATATCTAAGGCAGTAACTTGCATGCAAGTTTGGCCTTAAGTTCACCATGTAGTGACATTTTTGTTTTAACAAAAAAGTCAGTCTCTAGTTTTTATCATAATGCCTCCTGGAATGTGCAAAGCTCTTCCCTGGTGTCTAAACAACATTCAGGTAAATGGAAGCAGTATTTTACTGATTTGGTTGAAGTCTCTCAGTACAGTTATTTGCCTCAAACATGGTGTTACAGTTGCTAACTTTATTTTGGTGTCTCAGCAGCTTAAGATGTAAAGAAGGAAACACTGGACTCTGCTTGCAAAACAGCTTGCAAAAGGCAAAGTTTAAGGCAAAAGTGTGAAACCAAATTGTCAGGCAATGCAGGCCAGCAATGCCCACTGCTAGTTATTGCTGCTTTCCTTCTAATGTCTTCAGTGCCACTCTGTTTCCTCCCTTCTTGCCATTCTCCTTAGATATGAATTTGACATGCTATGTACTTGACTTGCCTTTGAGATATGCTAATGAAAAATAGCACATAGTAAATGTTTTGATAGTAGATAGTAGTTTAAATTTTAAATAGTTACTGAAGTTTGATTTTTTGAAACAGAAGATGAAAGAACAAGTAAAAAGAAAAATCAGGTGAGGAAAAAATAAACAGAATATGGACTAGATTTTTTTTTTTTCTTAACCAACTTAAAATGCATCAGTAATAAGAGGGGGAAACAGAAAAACAAACAAAAAGCAAACAAACAAAAACTCAACAACCCCCAAAACCAGAAACAACAAATGAAAAAACAGGTGAAATGAAGTAAGAGCAGCTCAAGAAAGAAAATAAATCAGTGGGTAACTTCAACAGATGACGCAGATGAAAAGCTGGAGACTAATCTGGAGAGAGCAGAAGGGGAATGAAAATATGAGAAGAACAGGGAGAAAGAAAGAGAGCAACATAAGTTCAGTAAAAGCAGCCCATTTTTAAAGTGAATGGGGAAGGAGACCCCAGAGTTATCCCTGCTCCGTAAGCTCGATTTACTTATCATTTCCCCTTACCACCTTTTTTAACCTCCCAAAATTTTCCCTGCTCCAACTCTCTGAATGAATTCCTGCCTAGAGCCATTAAATCTCTAGGAGCTGAAATGATTCTTATGCTGGTTGTTACCCAAATGCTATTTCAAGGCTGTCTGCATTCTGAGCACATGCACATCCCTGCAACTTCTTTATGGCTGTTGACATACAAAGGCACACACCTGTATAGAGGGCGGAAATAATTAAAAGAAAGAAAAAAAAAGGAATACAGGTGAAATCTAAACTCACATATATCTATTTCCTAAAGTTCCTGAAGAGCACCTTAAATTACCATCAACAAGCACTCCTGCTGAATAACATGACGTTCACCTGTTCCCAATACATTAAGCATTACAGACTCATACAGCTGTATGGGGAAACAGACTGAGGATACAGTTTGGGTAAAAGCAACTAGCAAATGCACAAAAAAACCTGCCTCTCCAAGAGTAAAAGCATCCATTGTTTGTTTTAAGCCAGCCTGGTCCCCTATGTGATAATATAAGCATCAGTGACAGCACAGCAGAAAGGGCTAGACAAGAAGAACAGGAGAGCAGGACAGGTCAGTATTTTGGGAAGGGCGGGGGGTGAGGTGGGGAAATGTTAGCTTACACCTGCTTTGAAAGTGTTGATGGAACTATAGCATCTGACCATTTAGGATTTAGCAATCTACTCTCAACTTTCATACCACTGAATAAAACTTTTAAAGACAATTAATAGCATTCTTAAGGAACAGTAACCATAACAGTGAAAAAGTATGTTGAGAGCAAAACGGAAATGGATAGCAAAGGTACTGTGTCTCAGTTTGATCTTTAATTCACTGGACTGTGGAAGATTTGAAACCTCCAGAACACAAGGTTTTAGTAGACCCTGAACTCTTCAGCACCCATGCAAAGCAGGGCAGACCATGCCAGTGCTGGTGGACGTTACCACTGGACAGAAGTGCTTTAAATTGTTTCACTTCCTTCTCTGAAGTCTTAACATTACAGTGTCTCTTTGTCAACCTGAACAAACCAAATGTTTTGCTTAAAGAAAGATGCTACTGGAAGATTTATATCTGTTTGTGTGTTTTCTAAACATGTATTTCAAAATACTTTAACCCTCATCACCCCTCATCACTAGAGCAAGACTGCAGCATCTGGTGTTCATTAAAGCCAGGAAATTCCTGTTTTGCTCTTTATGAAACTGTTGAGAGTTGATAATTGATTTTTTTTAATTCTAGCCTTTGCAAAGAGCTATTTTAGCAATTTCATACTAAAAAATAAATTTTAATTAGCAATTTTTTAAATTCTGCATATGTTAAATCCAGATGTTAGTCTTTTGCAATTCAAAAAATTTCAGAAAATATTTATCAAGTTTGAGTTAATGAGTTACCATTATGATACTCAGTATCTAGTATTTTGCAATTATCAATTTAAAGTTGTAATCCATGTAACACAGAAAAGAAAAATTTAGGAACTTGCAGGTCACCTACTCTTAGTGCTTCAGCTTCACAGTAAGTTTTTTTCCCCACAAGATCATAAAAAGATTCTGGGTCTTTCACAGAACTTAATCTTCAGATCCTTGTTGAACCTTATTATGCACACTTTGTCTGCAAATTTCAAAACTTATGTGTTGTAATTAGAAAGAAAATATGTACTGTCCTTACTGATTTAGTATCAATGATCTCCATTTAAAAATTGACAACAGCCGTGAGAAGAACACTACATTAAACCCTAAATGCTTCATGATAGGCAGAACAACATGACAGAAACAACAGCACAGCTAGAGGTGGCTCCTAATGATTGTCTTTCCCTTCATGTTTTGGGAGGAAAGCTGTGAATGACCAAAAGCCCCAACATACATCCAGAGAATGTGAAGCTACTGAAACTGCATGCAGTGGAAAATGAAATGAAAAATCTGGTATCCCTTGATTATGATAGGGTACAGCATATGGCTGGGGTACAAGACTGTCCATCCGTAACTGCTTCTCCCTCGCTGAATGACTGCTTATCAGGCACTCGGTTGCCAGCCAAGGAGACAGGGAAAGATAGCATGTTCTGACTTCAAGAAGTCCCCAGAGAGCCGGCCAGTTATTTGTTTCAGTGTTTCAGGCTCTCCTCTCAATCACAAAATGTCATTAAGCAAAGCTAGAGTATGTTAAACACTTAGAATATTTTCCCTATATAAACAGCTGCTGTAGCTGCAAATGGAAAGCTACAGAATTGCAAACAATTGCTATCAAGTATAAACGGAATATATAAACTACAGTTTATTTCACAAGAAACAGAAACCTCTAGGTTAAGGGGTTCTTTGCACACATATTGTAATTTACTATCTTAGGTGTGCATATATACACACAACTTCCCAGAGCAAAGCTAGCGAGAGACTAAGCCTTAACGCTAGAGCCACCCTGCAGTCCACAGGCATTTAAAACATTTTTTTTAATAGTATAGCGTATTGCTAAAATGCCTAGTTTGCAGCCCATCACTATCTAAAGTTTCTTTTGGCATAAAGACTTTCCAGGATAATCATTCCCACTGCAGATGCACTCAGTATGCCCAGCTGTATTACATGTTCCCTCCCCTCAATTTTTAGTTTTATTATCAGCTGACAACTTTTAGCTGGTTTATTTCCCCTGGTATTCAAGTTCATTTCATATACTGATAGAGCTTCACCACAGATCCACCATTATTAGTGATCTCAAAGAGAAGATAAAGAGGTTAAATTAATCTACGTATAAAGCTGCACCTCTAAGTACCAATCCAGAATCCCAGCCAGCCACCTCTTACCCCTCTTTTGATGGCCTTTCATCCATGCTTTTCATCTTCAGAACCAGGTTTATTTAGATTTGAAAGAAAACAAGTACAGGTATTGCTTTATTTCTTCTTCTCTCCCCTCAAAAGAAAAACAAACTCTCCTGCCTCAGTTTCCTGAGGAGCTTTAGCTGTGTATCATTTCATAGCACCTCAGGCAGAAAGTAGGCACAATACCACAGGTAGAACGCAGGTTTGCACAGAGATTTTGTCACTCTTGCATTACTATAAACATTAGTTCCACATATGAATATATACATACACAACATATGCATTTTTTCCAGTCTAAATTCCTTCCCCATTTTTCCCCTCTCAAGTGAGACTCTTTTTCCATGCAAGTGGGTTAAAAAATAAAAAACATCAAATCAATTCGTACTTCAATACCATGTGGGAAAGTACCTCAGAGACCGAATCTCACTTTACACCATAAAAATATTATTACTCCTGCACCTTTCTAAAGAGATTATTTTCTTCCCATGAGACCTTCTTCATTTACAAAGGTTGTTAGCCCACATGTCCACCTATACATTCTAAATATACAGAGAAATTATTTGAACTCCACTTTCTCGGTTTTAATATGTATCAGCCTGAACAGAAATACATGCAATGTTAAAAAAATCATTGCCAATTTCATGTTCCCTGCCGAAGAGGAATTAAGTATTACTTTCATTCAGTCACAGCTATGATTCTTTAAGAGAACTAGAAGGCTTATTTCAGAAAGAGATGTTCCAGATTGTATCCTTGGTTCACATTAATAGGCTGTACTTCCAAAAGAACCATAATTTAAAGCACATATTACTGGCCATTCCTGAGAAACAGCTGTACTTAGGTTTCTTAAAGAAACCAAAAAAGCATGCAGACTGTCTCTGTCAGGGACACAATGAGTAAATATTGTTCTAATGGGGCTCAACTACACATCTTTGAACTCTATAAAAACAAACAAAAAGCCCCACAGAACACCCACTAATTACAATGTTACCAGAAAGACTAACTGGCTTTGGCTGCTGTAAAATACAGGAACAGTTCAGATCAGATGCAGATCTATACAGGAAAAACATCACACATGCTAAAGACAGTAAGTACAATAGCATTGATAGTAAAGTACTTGCAGAAGTGCAAGCTACTTAAAATGGGTTTGTATGTCAAATACCTATATAAAGCTGAGATAACTTCAACAAGAAATTCTTATAAAATTATTAGACTGAAAATATTTCAGGTGTCCAGTATTGATATTGTGACTCTGAAGACAGAACTGTTTATTCTGTGGTTTTACTACTCTAACAACTAATCCCATCCCATAAAAAGAACAAAACAAAATACCTTTTTTTGATTTTGCTCCAATCTTCAACTTTGATGGCCAAGCAATCTGTGTATTTGTTTCTTCCATAATCTGTTAAAAAGAAAGCATTTATGAAAAATTAAGTTTTTATTGTCCTCCTACAAAGTCAAAAGTTCATTTTTGGAAAATATTATGTTTACCATTTAAATCTGTTGACTACTATTACTTGTAAATAGCACAAGTCATTAACTACTCTTCTGGTTTTCTTGAGAAGAATTCTTGTCTGGTGATAGGTGGAGCCGAGTTCTGATCGTTCAAAAGAATTCCAAAGAGCAAACCAAGACACTCAACAGTTTCCATGAAGTTCAAATGACCACTACCAGCTACAGCATGCTCTAGGTCCATCTCAGGGAGACTATCAAAGCTTTACAATTCAATAAAAATACTTCTTTAGTTATCTTAAAATGGCTTCTAAGTAAAGCCTATCAAATTTAAATTAAGTCCTTTTGAGTCTCCATAAGTCAAAATACACTGGTTTGCCTTCATAGGTTGGGGTTTTTTTTGTCTCACCTTTACCTGAAAGCAACTTTTCATTGTAAGCCTATCCAGACTTCAAAAATTTTACTTCCTGGTTTAGCACTTCAGAGTAGAGATTTGACAGCATTTATTACAACACAGTGTGCAACCTATCTGTACATCTCCAACTAGCCAACAGGGAAAAATCCTACACACACACTTAAACTTTGAAATCCATGTAGTCATTTGGCTCAATGTAGACTCTCACTCTGTTGCCACCTTTGTTTTAGCAAAAAAGGCCATTAGCCATAGGCATATTATACTGAATTTTAATACTGGCACAGAGTTACAGTGTATCACTAACATTTAGTATTAATACAGGAGAAGGAACTCAATGATCCTAAAAACTTCAAACATATGAGTTGAAATTCAGTTCTAAGAAACGCTGGGCATGTCTAAAGAACGTGTCTTTTATATTGAGATCTCATCGATAAGTATGAGATCATGCCTCTCATCACACCTGAGAGGTGAGAGTATCTGATCATCATGAGGACCTGAAGAAATGAGAAAGATCTGCCCATATTAGTCCATGACAAGACAGTTGGAGGGCACCAAGAAAACACATCGAGATGGTTGTAGGATGCCAAGAAAATGCATCTATTAAATACCATGCTAGGCTGCATCAGACAAAGCATGTTGATTATAGAAGGCTGATGAACTTTCACCTGGAACAAGTTGTCCAGTTTTGCTCACACATGTACAGCAACAAGCAAAAGGGTCCTCACTCCTTTGAAAATTTTAGTAGCTTATTATAAAAGAGATTAAGAGTGCTCAGTTTGCTCAGCTTGACTAATGTTAATTAGAAGGGGTCCTAGAATCACAGAACAAGTTTGGAAGAAAGGGACCCGTGGAAGTCATTTAAGTCCAACCTCACACTCACAGCAGGGCCAACAGCAAAGTTAGGTCAGGTTGTTGTCAGGGCCTTGCTCATCAAGCTCTCATTATCACCAAGGATGGAGACTCCATGGCCTCACTGCGCACTTATTCCAGCATGTGGCCACTTTCACTGAGCAATTATTTCATATCCAATTGATTTTTCATTAGCTCAACCTTTGTCCATTGTTACCCTGTACACTTCTAGGAGAAGCCTGACTCCGTATACTTTCTAACCACCCATCGTGTAGGTGAAGACTAGTATTAGATCCCCCCTTACCTCACCTCCTCCATGCTGAACAAACCCTGCTCTCAGCTTCTCTTTGTACATCAACTGCTGCGGGCCCTTGATCAACCTGGCGATCGTCCTCTGGAGTCCCTCCCACTTGTCAGGATCTTTCTTGGGCCGAGAGGGATGTAACTGGACAAAGCACTCCAAATGCAGCCTCACAGTAACTGAGCAGACAGGAATAACCACTTCCCTTGATCTGCTCGGTCATACTATTTTAGTTCGGGAGTCTATGTAAAAGTACTTTTGCCAAAAAGGGGGGTTATAAGTATTAAGGAGATTATTTAATACACACAGTGGAAACAAGTAAACAAGCGCTTACTGTAAACTTAGGCTGTAAACTAGAAAAAACTCTAGATCAGAATAACTGAAAGAATACTGCATTGCTGTAAGCAGGAAAGAGGTAGGAAAGGAAAAGGAGAGAGCTTTTCAAATGGCAACTCTCAGGGTCTCCTTGCTCAATTTCCACAGAAGGACAAAAAAATTTTTGCTTTTTTGATTGCTGATACAAATTAGAATTATAATGCACAAAAAGCAGACACTATCCAAAAAAGTCAACTTGCCCAAATTGGTGGGGGCAGCTGGGGGGAAGAGGGGGTTAAGCAAAGCAGTACATTTTCGTACTTTTAGTCATCTGCAACAAGCATAAGCAATAATAAAAAATCAAATTCCAAAATAATTAACAAAGCCACTTCCAAGAAGAGAATTAATGTATTAAGAAAACAGCTACAATACCAATAAATTTTCCATAATAGTGTAATTCAGAACTAAGGCAGATTTCTCTAACAAGTCTTAATTCTTATCTTCTACATCCAAATCCCTAGGATACCACAACTTCCAGATTAGTACACCATGTGGAAAAAACTGAAAGTGTCAGCCAGACTTCATTATACTATATTTTTGGTTTCAGCAACTATTGGATAATAAGTTACAGCTGAAATAAGACATTTCCAGGAGGGTGAAATTCTATCGGCAACATACACATACTTTTCACAATTTTCCAATCCAGATGTGAAAAAAGCTATTTCAAAGAATTCACTTGTGTCTGATAGAGGGCTTTGGGCCAGGATTATTCTTGATTGTAGAACAGGCGATGAAATACACAGAAAATAGGAAGGCATTAGCTAAAAGTAGAAAGGAGATGCTAAAATAAGAATGGTGCAGGACTGAGTTAAAGAAGATCCAACATAAAAGGAACCACAAGAGAGGAGAGAATGAGTGTCATTCAAGACAAGTGTTACATCCCATCAGTCCTTTACCCTCTCAAAGTTTGGAGACTTTCGTCTCAAAGAAGTTAAACCCACCCCATTTCTCATGCTAAACCAAAACAAAATGAAAGCCCCACAAGTTCAGAGATGCACACATTCTGGGTATGGACGAGAAAGATGTATATGAGATCTTCAAAGGAAAACAAGACTGATTGCCAGCCACTGAGATTTGGCCACCTCATATCCTTAAGCTCTTTGGACAATGCAATGCTAAAAATTACTACATGAGACCAAAAAGAAGACTGTTTGGTCACTGCAAAGACAAAGTTTATCTCTTATCTTAGGCAGTTAGGCAAAAAACCCGCCAACAGTCTGGATGCATTTAAATTAAGTGCATGTATTCAAGTATAAAAATGCTCAGAGTACGTGCTAGCTTTCAACTCCAAGCAGTAAAGTTCATCCTAAATTCCAAGCTGATTGCAATAATCAACTTCTCCACAATTTCGAAAACCACATATCATATAGGAAAAAACCTAAATGGTTCTTGCTGCAGCACTTATTTTTTTTCATCAGTGAAAATAAATTAACTTGCCTGTAAAACAATGTGAAATTTTTAATTGCCTAAAAGGTTTGCAATGGAAAGTAACTTCTGATTTTATTTTTGAGAAATCAGGGCTTTCATGGAAACCCTTACAAAGAGTTTAAACTATACTGCTTATTTTTTAAACTATTTATTGAATTATTTTATTATTTAGGTATTGTATTTATTGTAACAGCAGGAGTGTCACAAACCTCTAGAAAACAAGAAACTGAGTTTTTACTACAGCTGTTAAACTTGAAGGTAAACATGCTGTTGGAAACTGTGCGACAGTAAAACTGTGCATAGTGTAGATCACTGCTGCATCAACTTTTAATTCTGTTTTACCATTCTAACCCAGGCAGTTTTAAGTGCCAGGATTTATTTTTTTTCCTGAAACAAATTTGGAATCATTCCATAAAACCCTCAACTGCATGTTGCAATGGAATAGTTTTATTAATGAAAATTCAGTGTTATGCCACATGCCCTGAAAACAGCAGTACTCTCAAATGAACAAAACAGAAAACAGAACTCACTTTACAAGTGATGTAGATATATACAAGTATTTTAATTGCATAAATACTTTGGTTACAAAATATTTAGAGGAAATTCAGCCTAGGGATGAGTAAATCAGAGTTCACAATCTAGACTGCAGAACAGCACCTCTGCTTAGGCTTCCCTTCTTTTCACATAAAATAAGGGATAGGGTTTATACTAATCAGTAGTCTCCTCACCTTGAGGGATCAACTGACCAAAAGAAGGAGCAGGCACATTTGGCAGCAAGATTTAATCCCATACTAAATAATCTCATGCTGCTGCTTTTCAAAATGCGGGAAACCAAGAAATAATTTATCTACATCTCCTTTCCCCGAGAGAAAGTGTGGTGTTTATGCAGCCAAAATATGTAAGCTATTCTCAGTAGAGAACATACAGAAGATGACACATGATACTGGAAGATACCAACAAAACAAATAAGACTGTGCCCTGACCCTGAAAAAACTGGCCCTAGTTGCAAATCATTGGGCCTTCATGAAAAAAACCTCGAGCTGTAAGGCAGCTGCAGGAAAAGCTTTTGGCTTCCTTGTACTCCAGCTTGAAAAATTTATAGTTTAAGCACTTTGGGGAGTTTTTACATTAAGACAGCAAGAAGTTATTTTTCCTTACGTTGTAATTTTTGTTTAGCTGATTTTGGATGGAAACTGGAATGTCCTGAATGCAAAAAAACAACCAACCAAAACTCCCCAAAAGCCCATGAGCATTTCAGAATTCAAAGGAAGCATTTTAAAGGCAGTAGATGAAAAAGAACAACCTATCAAACAGACTTTTCTTCATTTAAAACAAGCACATTAAATAACAGTAGTATTCTTTGTAGTTAGTGTTGGTTTATAGTTAATGTTGCTATCAAGTTATCCATTTTTGACCTTCCCACCTTTGGGATTTGTGCATCTTGGCCATTTCTGCCTCAATTCTTATTCATGGTGAAAGGAAAACAGAGTGAGAGGGGAACCTGCATCTGCCAGTGGGTTTCTGTAATTGGTTTTCTCAACTTTACTTCAATGAGCGCATTCCAACTGAAATGACAAAAGTAACTCTCAAAACTGCAAGCTTAACTGCCAAAAAAGCCAGTTTATTATTTCATCAATGGAAAAACCCTCTTTCAGTATGAGGCATTAGCTTCCTCAGTTTAACCCTGCTTAATACAACGGAAGATATATACACCATTTTAACCTGTAGAGTACTTAGACAATGAATAAGCATAGATGTTAAAAACCTTGTAAACACATTTAAATTATATTTTTAGAATGGATATATGTTTACCCTAATCTATATTTAAGAAAAAAATTTTTTAAAATACGCAAATACCAGGTTCTGTAGATACCTTGAATTTTTCATGCTATTAAAAACCCTAGGAATCAATGAAATTGCATGTCCACCAGTGTTTCTATTTATCTGTCCAAGTCATGTTTCCAACAGCTGAGTTTGTGTTCAAAGAGTTTTCTTAGGTTTTGCTCTGCAAGTTAAAACGGAAACACCTAGGTTTAGATCAACAACATCAATGGCACTAAACAGTTAAACATACGAAGTACTGCAATGGTACCTGATTTTCAACTATCAAACAATACAAATCCTCGGAGAGCACCTAATTTCTTTGCTACTTGGAATATTTCAGAGACTACGCTCCATTTCTTGTAAGCAGACTGCAAATCCCGTCTGAGCACCTGGTGACAAACACACAAAGCTGAACATCCTGCACGAAGTATTTCAGCCTAAAAAACCTACAACACTCCAATAAAATCCAGAATACATTGTAAGCAAGGACCTAAAATTTCAGTCAGTGGAGAGAATGCAAGCAACTAACCTCCATTTTAATTTGGCACCAAGAAATAAGTTTCAAAAATCCTTTCCCTAACAAGGGGAACTACCTATAGCATTCTCAAGGCTGGCAGCAAAGTTACTTCTTACAAGAATTAACTGTAAAAATGGCTGGAGCAGACCAGTTGGGTAAATTATACAAAAGAAAATTAAGCTGAATAACTACAGGTGACCACATCCATGAAAATAAAAGTCATTTTTGTCTCTGAGGCAGGATAAGAGAGGTGGGTGAGAAGCAGGGGAGGGAACCAAGCAGTGATTCTCCTCACTTAATTAACCCTTCAAAATGCCATCTAGTTCCCTCTGGCTTATTGGGGGCAGGTCTTTCTCTTTCAGCAGATTAAGTGACAAAGCAAAAAAGGACACTAGGGAAAGAATAATGATATCCTTCCAGACCTTGATTTTTATTCAGAAACTGCCTCTGTGTGCAGACAAAACAAATTACCACAAAGTGTACAATCAAGACAGGGCCCAAATTATATTCTGAATTATCTTTAGAGTCACTCTTCATGTCATTCTAAACCCTGCATTTATATAGCTCACAGAGTATTTCTTAGTATAAAATCACCTTCCAGCAGGACAAAAAGGTATGGTCAAGTAAGATGCGATTTTTCCAAGCAGTATAGAGTTTAAAATTGAAAAAAAGTTTGATGCGATGCTAATATGGTGAGTTAAGGGAAGAAACAAATGGGGAAAGAGGAGGAAAACACCTTGAATTAGACAAGAACTACATGTTGAAGTATGAGACAAAATATAAATCACTGAGCTGCACCAGTAGTCCTCGCCACCCAAAAGAAATAAATTATAAGGATTGAGCTCTCCATCAAGGAGATATTGGGGAGGGAATTGAAATGCAGGATAGACTCTGTTCATTTCTACTCCATGAGCACACCTCGGAACTGCAAGTATAAGGGCACCTCTAGAGAATTATTATTGGCAACATGACCATTTGGAACTTCAGAGCCAATTACATCTGCAAGTTCAAGATGGCCCCTAATCTCCATTCTAACAAAACATCAATAAATATCCCTTTCTCCACTGACCTAAGATAAGAACTACAAAGTGCTTGGAGCCAGAAGCAACCCCCAATGTGTATTACTAAGAAACAAGTGCTTCCCAGTGTAAATATGTACAGTTAAAAATTGCTGCAGAGGAGAAAATCCCATGTGTGAGAGTAGGATGAGGACAGTGAAGGACAGAGAGGATTAGAAAAAGTATTATTTACATAAATGTCATGATAATAGAAATTCTATAAGTAGAGGTTTGGGAATCTTGTTTTGAAGTTGAATCTCCATCAAGTTTAAGAAAACACAGCAATTCTTTATGGATTACCATAGATTGATAAATTTAAAGAGGATAACTCGTACTCAAGAAATATTTCATACACAGCTGCTGAAGGAAAGGTGGCTGTTGTTTTGTTACATCTCTGTATCCATCCCCATTTTTAATGGGACTGTTTTCCGAGAACCCTTTTTTCCCTGATCCTCAAGAAAATTGTTCCGTCCATTTTACAGAAGACAAAGATGAAGGCTACTGTGCAAGACAGCAGAGAAAAAAATGAAATCCAGAAATACCAATAGTAAAAGAAAAAGTAGTACCATGGTAAGAGCCTTTCAAAACTTGACAAATGTTTCTCCATAAACACAGAGAAGATAGTTTCACTGTCACAAAAACTAACACTCTTTTTGCGGATCCAAAACAGCCAGGCAGTTGCTGTTGTGGGTGCAGAACGCAAGCCAAGCATTATGTTGATATTCTGCTAAGCTCTGCAGGTAGAAAGAAAGATTCTTGCCATCACCACTCACCCTGACTTCTCCCAGCACAACTGACTCCTGAACCCTCCCATATATCTTCTCACTCTTCTACAGGTACATTTTAATTGCTTAATTATTCACAGGGAGCACCGTGTTTAAAGGATAAAGTGGAAAATACTTAAGCAGTGAGGTTAAATTACAATAATGGTTGAATAACCTTAAGATGAAATAACTGCAAAAGCTTTGTAAGTATGGTTTTGAAGGATAAAGTGAGCTTTAAAAAACAAAGGCTGTAACAAGTCAGTTTTTTTTTTTTTTTTTTTTTTTTTTTTTTTTTTTTTTTTTTTTTTTTTTTTTTTAAGCATCAAAACCACTCCAAAGCCAGGTCTTTTACAAGGAAACTAAAATATGATGGAGCTTTACTAACTGTCATCCATCATCTGATACAGATTTTTAAGCATTTTTTTCCCCAAATATTACCTAAAATATTCTTCAGGATAAATTCAGGATTCTTCAGGATTCTTCAAGATTAATTCAATAGTTAACTGAAAATACTGAGAGATATCAGAGTGGTCTGACCACGTTTATCTTACCACAAGATAAACATTGTCCTCATTTTGTGCCTGTTAATTTTCCTTTACACCTATAACAATCTTAAATAGTGAAATTGGTTAATATAAAACTGACCTGTAGTACTATCTTAATCTCAGCACCATCTGTAAAGTGGCTTGTTAGTAGACACAAATACTCATTTTAAGACAGATACAGGTCCTTACCCACCATCATTTATAAATGCACAGAAGCTGCATGTGATACCAACGCTTTCTGCTAAAATGTTCAGTTTTCATAAAACAAGTGCTCCAACTGCTTCAACTCAACAAAAAGGCCACAAAAAGCAAACAGGCAACTCAACAAGTATTTCTAAATCAAACTGAACACAAAAAGCATAAGCTTGCATTCTGAACACAGCTTCTAGAAACATAATGAAAGCTGGGGCTCTGCACAGATTATTTAAAAGTTTTAAGTTCCAGTTGATGAGCAATTTTACTTTTGATAACAAAAACATTCTTCTTTCTAAGAAGACACACAGACAAAATAAGTTCAACATAAACACGGTCAGAGTTTTCATGCAAAAATCTGCTTGTAATTAACAAGGCAAGAGTACCAGAGCAAAGGGATTACTTATCCCATTTACTAACTCTCACAAAAAAAAGCCAAAATTCAGTATTGCAGATTTCACTCGTTAAAAGTTTTTAACATTCAAACGAGCATTTCGCTTCAGAAAATGAAACCATTACATGTACAATCTAATTCAGTATTAACCAAATGGTGACATGCGACAATTTTAAAATCATACCTCAGGATGCCTAGTAACAAACACACACACAATTTTTGCTAGTCTTTGAATACTTTGTTTCACAGACAGAAAACGTTCATCTTGCATCCTCTGCTTTCAGAAAAGTTATATTAAAGTTAGTGTGGCTCCCTCAGTATGTATGCATTTAAAGCAGTATAAACAAATTAAAAAAAAAAAAAATATTTCTATATAAGCAGAAGAAGACCTGAGCTGAAAAGTCACAGTTGTCAAGTAAAATTCTACATGGGCTGATACTTATTTCTTCTACTTCTAATGGCAAAGTGGTGAAGCAGCAGTATCTGAGAAGATGACTAATCCCCAAACATGAGTTTTGGCAGCAAGAACAGAGCAATGGGTGTAGCTGGAACCAGAAGGAGTATTATATTTAATGGTTTGTCGGGTTTTTTGGGTTGAGGGGATGGGATGGGGAAGAGAAAGCAGGGCAAGAACAAGGATGGGAAGGAAGAAGACGACACAAAAAGGAATTGTATAAAGTTACTCAGGAACTGACAGTGTGAATTCAGCCTCTAAAATGGGTGAGGTCAGAGTAAGCGCTGGAGATGCCAGAGCCAGAACACATCCACAGTACACCATCAAGGACGACTGGGTTTGGTGAGGAAATGCAGGGCATGCAAGAAGTTAAAAAAAAGGAGATGACAAAGCTTAGCCCAAAGCTCGGTGCAACTATGTAGCTCTTCCGCAAGCCTGGCCTACATTTGGGGTATAGCAAGGGATTCCTACCCCAAGCTCTGCTGTGGTGGTTTTTTCCCCCCCTAAGGTGGTCTACATATGAAATTCAAAAGTAGAATTCACTACTTATATTACAAACTACTGCTCCAAAAAGAAGGTAGTACAGTGCGCCCGACCCCGCAGTATTAATGTTGCCTTTCCGCAGGTAAGGGTGAGGGGGTGTTTCTGAGGAGGGTCAGTAGCACCCACGCGTTCCAGACGGAAACACACCTCCCAGTTGGCAGTTTGTGCTCCTGCGTGGCAGAAAAACCACCTCCTATGCAGAGTGGTGGCATAGCGAGAATTAAAACTATAAAACATAGAAAACACTTTTGTTCTTAATGTAGAAAGCAGATGCTAGTAGTTTACATGTAAGCGCGAACCACTTGAAAATACACAGCGCAGGGAGGACAAGGATCCAGCCCCAGTTGGGTAAGTTTCTGCACAGGAAGGAGCAGTATGAAAGAAGCGCCTTCCCAAGTGCAAGGACATGAGCGCACGCCTCTCTTGTAGGGCAGGGGTCCCCGATTTTCCTGTTTTATATTCCAACTGTCAGAAACTCCAAACACATTTTTAGGAACTTTTCCGTAATGTGACTGCTTGGCTAGTCCATCTCCCCTAACTTTACCTGTCTTTGAAAAGGGTAATATTTAAATTCGTTTAGAGACTATCATATGGGATAACCTATATGGATAAGGTTCAGTACTGCCATATATGTTTTTTTCATGCTTCCACTGCAAGTCACTTGTTTCAGTGTCAATTTGATCTTCACATCCCTCATTTGTCCATCATTGTTAAATTGATTTTTATTTTAATTTTATTAAATGCCAAAATAACTTTATCCAAAATATTACAAATTTACCACCTCCACTAGCTAGTTACAGCTATTCCTAATGACTTCATGAAGAATTAAAGCAAGCATGAGCACGATGAAGAGGTACTGAAGCTAAAATTAGAGTGCAAGATTAACATCATAGACAATGTATTCATTTATTCATGGTTTTGATCAATGGGTATCAGCTGATAATACTTCAAAAACTAATTAACAGATTATATGTAAAGGCAATAAAGGCAGCAACGTAAACAACATCAGCTTTACAACTCAAACTTTCAGGCTATAAGTAAAATCTCTGTATAAGTAAAGAGAGAATTGGGGAAAGCTACCTACAGGGATACAGCTTTGGAATTTGCATTGTTTCCTTTTCCATTAAGGCATTTTTAGCTTAGAAGGGAAGAGAACACAGGCATGCATGCACACACACACAGTGTCTGTTTTTAACCTTCACCTTACCAGAAAAGAACTGGGAAAGATCATTTTTAAAACTAGGGTCTTGTTTAAGCAAGCAAGTATTGCAGTATTGTTGCTGCATCCAAAAACTGCACTAAGTGAATCTTCTGCAACAGTAACAGTTACAGAACTTTGTTCTTAATTCATAAATACAGCAAATAAAGTTAAGCGAGAAGAAAACTATTGATCCAATGCCCTTACCTACAGAGAAATATTGAAGTCCCTCCTTTACTTGACTCACAGGTAATTCACAGGTCAGGTAATTCAGTCGTTTGTTTAAAATAAAAGTAAATGTAGTAAAAAATATAAAGTGATTATCTAAGCATACAAAAAAATAAGCTATAAATGTACCTGTGTGTACAGCATTAGTGAATTCTACGCAAATAACAGAAAAAAATGGGAAATTTATCCGAGACAAAAATATTAGTTAACAATAAAGCCCCCCACAGCACATCGTTAGAAACCCCAATATGCAGCCAAGTCTTCTCTCCAAAAACAGAAGCAGCAAGTCTCCTTCCTACATATCAGGAACCCAGTGTATATTATGAATATTTTCATAGTCACCTCCTCTTTCTTCATTTTCTTTTTTCAGAGGGAAAGAAAAGACTACAAGCATTTCTGAGGACCGAAATCCCTCCTCTATTTTAAGAGAGGATTTAACTGTCAGAGTGAAAAGGATTAAGCATCTCCAGACTGTGGTGACAAATTGCTCCTTCTCTGTTGCTTTACAATGCGAGAGATCTTGCACGAGATGTTAAGTATAGCAAAAAGGTGGCATAAAATGGGACTTCATGATCAACTAACACTCTGATTCACTTGGAACTCCAAGCAGTAATGGAGAGAGTCATTCTGTATAATACTACGGGATCAGAATCCCCACTGTTTCTGGCCAAGGGAATTAATCACAAACAACTTGGCGCAGACAGTTGCCGTTTTAAGACTTCTACCTGCAGTAGGCACTTCAACGATTAGGCCCATCGGAGACCATTTTCATATTACAGATAAACACTCAAGACTGTCCCCATAATACGAGAAGCGACAAAGAAGAAACTAAAGACGAAATAAGAAAGATATGAAACCTTTTAATTACTCCATTCCCTTAACAGAATGATTGCTATACTAGAGACGTGACAAACGCAGTTTTCCACAAGAATGAAGCCTTCCCACCGCTTAGTTCTGCCTGAACTAGGCAAAAAGTTAAGTAAGCATTCTTGATTTACCTTTTTAGAGAAACCAGTCCAATCTAAACAGTCTCCTTCTTTCCACTGGGTGTGGTTTTGCCAAAAGGAGACAAACCTCTCAAACTCAAGATTTCCTGCAAATGTTGACTGCCACTGACATTCTTTCAACTCTCTAATCCATACCACCCTCTCTGAGCAGTCGCTTCCTCTTCCTGGGAAGCTAAATGAGAGGAAGCTCAATGTAAATTAGAAGCGCATGCCAGCATTCCCATCCACAGCATAGCACAGCCGGGCATTTCAAGCATATTCTGGAAATGTATGGCCTTAATATATCCATGTCACATGCTATAAGACAAACTCTACATCAAGAGGTTCTTTTAATGCTAATGTAGATACTGATTTCTACCCAGAAAAAGTGGAAGGTGCGGAACCAGTTTCTGCAGTTCAAAACTGCTCCTGTGGTTGAAATAGGGACAAACCCCATGATAATGTATAAATAACCATGAACTCACTATGTCTCACTAGCAAGATAAACAGCACTGGAAGAAACCGATAGCTGAGTGGTGGCCGTCAGAAACGGGAGTATAGCCTTAGGGAAACTACAATTACAAATAGGCAGTCCAAGAGAAGTCATGGATGAAGACACATGGAAAGCCCTTCAGAAGTTACTGCTGAACATGGATAATAATCAGCCTGAGACATCTTAGTCTCAGGTCAATGATTAATATTTTTAATGTCTGAAAATGCCCTAAGCCATTCACATTTGAAGCTCTACCTATATGTTTCATGTTCAGAGATTAAAAAGGAAGACCAACCAGCTTTCAGCCTGACGTACTGCAGACATAACAAAATATTACTTTAGTTAAATTTATTTGTATCAGTACATACTATTTGTACTTGCAAAAACATTCATGTACGCATAAACACTGTATCAATACATTCACACATAAGTTACAAGATTCACCCCAGATCAACCCAACAAACATTTTTCAAAGATACAAGTGAAAATACAGGATTTTGCAAAACAAGCTCTTTCATTGTCTTAGACAAACTAAGAGGGCTTGAGGCAGCATTCTTACTGCCTTTGCTGCCAGAGCCTCCAAAACAAATAAAATATAATGTACATTCATTAATAACTACTGCATATAGAAGAGGAATTTAACAGAAAGGTGATTAAAGATGCAATTGGGTATACCTATTTTTCATGTCTTCAAATAATTACTTTTTTTAAAAAAAAGTCTCTTGCTGCTACTATTTCCAGTATCTTTACTGGAAGAGGAACTCATTTTAAAGGATGGTTTCAACAAATACTTCTTCCAAAAAGGCCTCAGTATCTTTTACGGTGCTACTCATTTAATGAAATAGGAAGCTACATATGAAACATGTTACATGTAAGGACAGGAGGAAAATGAAAAAAGAAAACCCTAGTCTTCCTTTACACTCCTAAGCTAATAATTACAGAAGAGATTTTGGTACGTGCGTGCAACATTTGTCCATTTGCATCTTCACCCCTCCAAAAGCATGATTACATCCCCTTTAGGGAGTAACAGAGTCTGCAGTCAAGAGAGTATGAGCATTTAAACACCCATTTTTCTTAGATCCAGTGATATCTTAAAAACCCCAAGTATCTGCAACTGTGCAAATGAATATATTCCTACAAACACCATTTCTGTTTGATTTAAAAAAAAAAAAACACAAACAAAAAAACACCCCCACAAAACCTAAATAATCTCAAACATTCAGAAACAATAAAACCCACAGTTACAGCTGGCTGGTAGTATATTGTGCTTTCCACAAAACCAAATTCTTCAGACAAACTCTTGAAAGCCAGGAAAGGAGGTGCTGAGGAGCCCCTTCGGAAATACTCCAAAAGCCCACGACTAACACTCATACACACTGAGTCATGCTGAAATGAGCAGCTTACATCTGACCTACAGTCAAGCACTTGAGCAGAGCACTGTGTGCATCATTTCCAGTCACTACCTTCTGCATGTGCAGTCCCATGTTAGCCCAAGAACTCCATCCAACTTCTACTAAACCCACAACTTCAATAATCACCTGCCATACTGTTGACATTCCCATGATAAGGCTAGATGCATGCTCTTGCCCTGAGAAATTTCAGAATGAAAGGTTATTATCAGCACTAAGATTTCCAAATGTTTAGGAAAAAAAAAAAAAAGAAAAGAAAGCTTGATGAAGCAAGAACTAAAAGCAAACAGAAATGATGCATTAAATTCCCCAGTGTCCACACAGCCGACCCTCATCTGTTTTGGATTACGAACTCTTCAGGGCAGACCCCCACCACCTTTTTACATTTTACATAAGAGTGCCATGCATATCTATAGTGCTACATAAATTATATGTTCCTTGGAACAGTGTCCTGGCTTTGTCTGGGAAGGGCCTTGCTTGCCTATGAGGCGTGATCCAGATGTTATGGAACTCAATGGAAAAATTCCACCATCAACTGAAAATGGGCTTTGGATCAAAAACAAGTAATAACTTCATATTACGTATTTCTCCCACGGAATAAATTAGGACAATAATATATAGAAGAAGGTCCAGAAGGATTTTTTACATATATAGTATATAACACAACAGCAAAACAATCCATGTTTATTTAAGATTACCTGTCACTGAACTGCAGATCAGAGAGCTCTAGAGAGAAAACTATCACATTCTTGACTTACTTCTTGCTAAATTATTAGCAGCTCCCAGTGGTTTTGAAAAATCCACATTAGACTATGTTAGGTTCCCCCCTCCCTTTGAAGCAGTATGAAAACTTAGAAATGTTAGAAGAAAGTATGCTTAAGTCTTCAGATTTTTTTAAAGTGACAGTACCAAAAACCCATTTATCTACTTTTCAGTTCAATTCAGGAGCAGAGGAAGGGGCACTTCATCACTTGATCTTTCCCACCATGACAGGGCAGAAATATTAGCTTAATTTGCCCCTTGCAGCAAGAACTGGGGCTTATTCAGTAACTTCACCAGCAACTGCAGAACATGTGCTTGTTTCTGCTAAAATGCTCTGTGAAATAATGCATTTTGACATTTAAAGCGTTATTATTAAACTTTTAAAGTTAGAAGTTGATACGAGCCTCTCACATCCACTGACAGTCTGCTTGATTATGAAAATCCAAGAAAGTAATACCTCTTGCTCACATGTTTGAAGACCGGTAAAAGACTACTTAGCACCAAAACCTTGCATTAACTGAACTTTTTTTAAAGGCATGACAGATTCATTAGAGCATGCTATGTAGCTTAACAACCCAGGCTGACTCCCTGACTTCAAGCCCAGCTCAGAGAGAGCACTTGAGAGCTTCTGTTCCTCCTGAGGGCAAGCTAAGAAAGAACTGAGCGCTGTCCCCAATGACCAGCCACCAAGCAAGAACCAACAGCTACTTACAGAGCCATCTGCAGGAAGTCAGTATTGTCTCACTGCCTGCAGTACCTGCCTGCTCTCTCCTCCCTCTCGGTCTGCATGGCTTTACCACCTTCTTGACCCTTTGCCTTGTTACTTCTGCCATTTCAGCATTCATATGAAAATTTTTTTCACCCCGCACAACCGTTCACCCAACGATAACTTCAGCACATTGAAGGTAGAGTTTGTCACAAAATACTATACACGGCATTACTTCTGCAAATTACACTCTCAGTTCTTGATGTGCCTCTTAAATGATACACTTCCCCTCCCTGTTCCACTCAAAAGCCTGCCAATAATGCCCTGAAGTCTCATTTCCAAAACTATTTCAAAAAAATGTATTTATTATAGCTCTGAATTCATATTAAGTTTCTGAAAGTATCTTGCCGCCCTCGTTTGCAATGTGTTTCTAATGCTACAAATCACCTTCTTCCTCACTGCACAACCTGAAACTCATGAAGCATCTTCATTTTACCTCCAGAAAGTCTGCCTTATTCATTTCACATGAGAAGGGAAAAAGCTTACCCCTGATTAAAGGAAATTGCACAGACAGAGACAGTGAGTAAGCTATGAGCAACTGTCCAAAGATTTTTTGTTTTTGAACAAAAAACTCACAAGGAAGATAGTTTCCATCTGCTTTTATTAGCTATACTATTGTGTGTATGTGCTTAGAAACTTCAGTAATCTAAACTATAAAGTTGATGAGACTGTAAGAAGAATGCAGTCAAAATGAAGCAGCTTTAACCTATCACAGCATCCACACTGTGCCTAGATAATAATTCTGCACGTGTATGACAATATAGTAATGCCACAATAGCCAGTGTATCTATTATCCATATTGATAAGTAGTGTGCTCTTATTCACATATTTGAAGCCCAGCACATTTCGCTTTCCTATTAAATTCAAAACAGTATTTTTTACTATTACACTAATAACTACATAGTTGTAAGGTACATATCTACAGTAAATAATCAAGTATCCAAATACACACGTCAAATATGTAAGCCATTCAATCCCACACAGTGGAAATATTTTGTCCACAGCTTCAAGAATTATGAGATTTATAGAAGTGTGAGAAAACACTGTATTGTAAAATGAATGTGTAGAATGAAGTATACGCTACTGTGTCTTAGCTTTGTTTCAGCAAGTAAAAAGAACCCATACATTTTGACAAAATCTTAAGGAAGAATTATTGACACATGCTACTCTGTGACACTAATATTAGACAGTTAAGCACAAGCACCATGTTCAGAAAAGTAAAACTCATTGTCAGTCAAGAGCCACATAATCTGAAGACTCCTATAAAATACTTTCTAAACCAAACATTTTGGCCATATACATACTCCTCCCCACCAGCCTTCATCCAAGCATCTGACAACTACATGCAGGATAAAGTATTCTTTCACATCTAAAAAGAGACCTTTTTTGAAGTACCACTTATAAATATGAAGAAAACATAGAAAATATAGCAAACTACTTGTTTAACACACAACCACTCAAAAAGGGGTTTCAAAACATTTCCACATACAGCATGAAAATTTACACTGTCTTCTCTATAGTACAGAAAGACAAAACAGCTCATTTTTATTAGCATACTGTATGCAGATCTTCATTAACATAACTTGTAAATAGTATTTTACACAATATTCTTGAAAAAAAAAACAACACAACCCCAAAACATGTTGCTTTGCAAAAGTAATTTCAAAGTCATTACTCTTGACCATGTTTCTCTTTGTAGTTTAGTTGCTGCAGGACTATTTTTTTCAGTCCTTCCGTGCCTCTGTTTAACCACAAACTTTATTGAATCACTCTGTGGATTGTGCATTTCTTTCTCAAAAGGCCTTTGCATTTCTCAAGCAAATATTTATGCTTTCAACAATATCACAATAAGTTCCATGTCAGTTTTTCAATAACAGGATGTAGCTTTTATCCATAGATACAAAAACCTTAAGACTACCCCACATCATCTTTTGGATAAACCCCCTGTTATTAAGCAAAATAAACTTCCATACTTAATATTTTGACATTTTCAGTTAAAGAATAATTACGTTTTTGTGCATGAATGACAGTAGTATACGCCAGAGAACATTTCTCATCACATTCTATGCACAGTTGATGGTCAACAGACCCATTAAATGACAAAAAACATTTTTAAACGTTTGATCAATACAGTGGAAACTGCACATTAAGTTTAATTAGTTAATCTCATGAATGAGCAATGGGCATAATTTTTCCTCTAGTCAACTGATGTTACAGAACTAAAGTATCCTTCTTACCTTCTGAAAAAAGTCTTCCCCACTTTTCCCTTTGCCCTCTGCAGCAGCTGTAAAACAAAAGCAGGATTTGGTTAGGAGAAAATTTACAGGTTTACATACAGAAATTATCAATCAGTACATGCTACTGTGAAATTAACTCCGGGTAATTTTTTCTCATGCAATAAACATTTGTCAACAAGTGACTTATATCTGGAACAACCTTTTGCAAGTCACTTGCTAAGGATGGAGTCCAAGCAGATGTTCACATTTGCTTACTAGAGCTATAAGAAGCTGATGCATATTTTAGTTACAAAGTAAATATGATTCTGTAAGTCTAATGATTGATTCACATTGCATACTTTGCCATGTAATTCTACCAATAGGAGGATCAAGAGAAAACTAGGAGGGCACAAGATTTGCTATATCAAGATTAAAAATTAGAACCAAAACAAAAATAAGCATTATGGTAAGACAGAATCATGTTGAATTTTATTCCTCTATTGTGCTATTTTTTATATTGAAATGAAATACAGAGCTACTGCTATTTGGTTTAACGAGACTGAGAAAGTGGCACAAAAATCTGAACGCTTATTAGTGCTGTTAAATATTCCTTTCTCAATTGCATGTTATCCAGTGAAATTTTGCAACAGGTACTTTCCACCAGCCAATACTTATGAACTACGGCATTCAAAGCAGCTGAAAAACAAAAGGCAACCCTAGATACTTCCACTAGAAAAGGTGCCATTGTACAAAGCGGAGGCATGAGCATATTTGAACATTTTGTGAATGACGTTCAAGAAAGATGACTCAAATCTAAAAGTGGTACTGAATGTGGCTACTGGGAGGGCTTAGCAATGGTGAGCAAAGAAACACTTGTCAAGCAGGGAAAAACTATGAGATTTCACCCTCTTAGCCCAGGAAATCTAAGGCTGAAAGGTCAAAGTCTTGACTTTGTGAAGAGAAACACCATCAGAACACACTCTTCACATCAATCCTGTTTGGAGGAGAAGAGATGACCGAGAACACCACCCTCTTCCTCACCCCCAACACACACCTTTTGCAGTGTCAACTGCCCCAGTGCAAGGGGCTAAGTGTGTGTGTGGGGTGGTCTCCAGGACCGCAGCTTCAGAGAGGATGCACAGGGAAAACAGGCATTGCCTGAGGTACATGTGCCAGCACACCGAAATGCTCCCTCTACTCTAGGGTGACATTGGGACATTCATGTTTACATGAAAGGAAATGCTAACAAAAGGAAGAGTGAATAATAACTAAATACATGTAGGCTGTAACCAGAGTATAGAGCCTTCAGAGTACTTTTCAAAAACAGTGCCGACAACGCCACGGTGGCAGAACAAAACATCATTGTAGAACACAACCTGGAAGCTTACAAGAAGCAATCATATAGTTCAGTGATTTCAAGAGCAAGACCTGGATTACATGTATTTACACCCATAATTGTAAATTTAGTTAACAAATGATTGCACTTAAAATGATACAACGGTTTGCATGCAGCTTATGGTTGTAGCTTATCTGTGTTGCAACCTGAGACCTAGCAACCAATTCAAAACACAGTAGCTCAAGCTGCTTATGAAGAGGATAATTTACGTTTCCCTGAAGAAAGGGATGCCTCCAAACGGAACTCCAAGTGCAAAACAAAGTTTCCTGAATGGTACTGGATTATTGAAGAAACTCATTGTCATTGTGATTTTTCTGTATTTCTCATGCACAAAACAAACCCCTAGCTCACCCCATCACGCTGGCTTCAAAACTCCATTTCAAGTACTTAGTTGTCCCCACTCTTCTGACTACATGAGCAACTCCAAACTCTCAAGTAATATTAACTCAGTTAACCCAACCTAAGAACAAACGCAACCGAGCAGATACAGGCTAGAGGCACAAGACGACTTTTGCTACCCCAGGGGAAGCAATGCCACTACACTCCAAATAGGCTTCTCAAAATATCAGTAACAACACTTAAATACCATGGGAAAAGGGTACACTAGGAAGTTTTATCTAATACAGTTCAGAAGTTCATGTTATTTAATTCAAGTGTAGTCAGAACAGAGGCAGTGAATGAAGCCTGTCAAGCAGTCGTCCTGCTGCAGAGCAATTCCAGACTCCAAAATTCCACAAGTCTGAGAAGGAAACAAAGCCCACCTCGCCCTCAAAACCTGCAAGTGCATGTAAGAGAAGAGTAAACTGGTGCATGTTTCACCAGAACAAGGTTTTCTGGAAGCATAGAAAAAAAATTGGAAAAGATTTCAGTTTTTCAGATCTACAAGCTACAAATACTAGCAGAAAAACACAGCTTTCTTTTGACAGCAGCCACTTCATAGACACATGTTGTTTTACAAATTTTCCATGAACTCAGGAATAACTATGAAACACTTTCGGGAAATGAGGAGTACCACCACACTATTTCAAGTGAAACATGGGACCAACATGCTTTTAATCAGAGGGTATGGGAGATAAACTGGAGACGAGAACATGACAGATGTGAGGCTGAAGTTGCAAGTTTTGAGAACAGATTTTGCTCCAGCTGCAAATACATGATTTCTAAACTGAATACAAACAAGAGATGGCTTAGATAATAGCAGCAATGCTCTGCAGGACATTTACACGGATTGCTGACAAAGCAAATTCCAAGCTTTTTATTGTACATTTACTTTTAATCTGAATCATTCTGGTGACCTGATTTACAGCTTGGCCCCACCGACAACTGTATGGCACAACAGATGGACTCCAACAAGCATGGACAAAGTAAGGAAGAAGAGGGAATGAGAACATCCTAAATTGCATTCACAGGAAAAACACACCCAAACCCCAATATAGAGAATAGTGAAGTTGGAGCAAATGGCACTTTAGAAACATCTTTAGTTAATAATCAGTGGGTTTAGTTGTTACACCATACTATAAAGATACGGGCTTTCATTATAGCTTTTCAGCACACAGGCTATGTTTTATGGCAACCCATTTGCCATGTCTCATGATATCTACAAAAAGGCAGGAAAGGCTGTATGGTGTTTTTGGGAAAAGACGCTAAAGTAGGTCTCTGGTACATTAAAGCAGTTCCTTACATGATTAAAACCATACTGCAATATATTAGTATTTTGTCACTTCATGTCCCTGATGCAGCACTATTTAATCCATGAAGAGGTATGCCTCTGATCATTTTTCATATAAAATAGTTCTGGTATATTAAGGTGACCTAGTCATTACCGTCTCTATTATACAACAAATCAAAAGAAAAAAAGATGCTCATAATTGCAGCTTGAAGTACTGAGTTACGCTTAGGTTGTTACCTTTCACTATGAAACAAAAAATGCCTAAAAATTTGAAGATAAACTATGTGAAGCAGTATATTATGTTTCCTTTTAGGTTAGCTATTCTCCAGCTATTTCCTCCTTTTGTCCTCCCTCCTCTTGATATAACTCTTTGTATCAATTATATTGGTTTACTCTTATTTCACTTGCTTCCTAAAGTTTGCTTTCTTATTTCTATTACGACAAATTACAGTTAAGAAAAATTAAATTTCATCAGTAGTTTATGAATTTTGGGATGCTACCCACAATTACATACATTTTAATCTATGTTTACCTCCAAACTAAGTACCTATATTTCAGAAAGTTTCCAACATGCCTGCAAAACATTTACTCCTCACATGAAGTTATCTTGAAGCCTTTCTCCCTCTCCAAAGCAGGCAAAGACAGTTCTACCAGTTCTGAAAACAGTAACTGTAGCCAAACACAAGGGAAATTTATCCATTTCTTTGATAATTGAAAGGCTAAACAGATTTTGTTCAAACAACAAGACAAAACCAGCACCTTTTGCAGGGAAACGAGCAAGAGAAGCATTCCAGAGCTATGAAATTTATGCACAAGTCATTAAAAGTGGAAACCACTTACAGCATTCAATAGAACGAACGGCAATTTAGTAACCATTGAGGTTTACCTCAGATCAGATAAACTGAGATAAAAGCAAGCGTTAATTTGTGTTTAGGAAAAAAGTCCACTAGGTCATTGCATCCTAAGCTCAACCTCTTTCAAAACAAATGTTGAGGGTATTAACCCCTACTCTCAAAATAAATCTCATCTTTGAAATATCATATTGAGAAGCTCTGAAAATTTACATCTGACGGAGGTATCCTGGAAGATTATTTTAGTAATCTTACTAATATTAATTAAAATTTTAATATGAAACAAAGCTTTCTTCAAAAAGCAGGAAATTTCCAAGTTCTCAAACACCCAAGAGGACAAGCCTTTAGTGGGAAGCTGAGGGGGCTGGCAGTGCTGTACCGATGTTACATGAGAAGCACAATGTAGCCCACCTCACCACTAAATTTAAAATAAGCTTTCATATTTGAATAGACAGAGTTTTGCATTTTCTGTCTTTGTAAACAAAATTAATGATTTCAGGTACCATACCAGTAACAAACAACATTAAGAAGTGACACAAACGTCTAGCACTTAAGTTACCATCAGTAACGCTGACCTAGGAAATATATGTCAACAACTGCAGTTCAGTTATTTAATGGCTTGCTAAATTCCACTTCAAATAATGATTAAAAAAATCAATTTTAGAGCTTTCTTCCTACAGATGCAGGTCACTAGAGCCCCACTATCCTCAGTTGCTGTGAGAATGTTTATAAAAGACAAGTCCAAGTAGTTACTTGTGGAGACAGACAGACTTTTGTTTTATAGGAACACTTACAGTCAGCAAAAGGAAAAGGCTTTGCTGCTCACTTCGACCTTGTGCTGCTCTCCATTTCATGGCACAGCTTTCTGTGCAGCCACGCCAGGGACCAGGTCTAGCGTTACACTTGGTAGAAAGAGTAGCATCTACTGGAATAGCCCCGCAGTCTTACTGAGCTGGGAAGGGCAGAGGGAAGGACATCTTCGGGGCTCACTTAGCTGGCAGCTCTGGTATATGCCAGTTGAAGGTGTTTGGGCAACCACAGCTTCAAGAAGCAGTAGCAGACAAGATTACCTTTTTGTAAGTCTTCTCCAGAAGAACAGGCTCCTCTGCCAGCAGGACCAGGCACCACAAATATGACCCAAGTAGGAGAAGAGCAGTTAACAGCACAATTTAAAGCAGAAGTGCTACCAAGTCAATGAAAGTACTCCTGCAACTCAACTAAATGTGTACAATGGCAACTGCTTAACAGTGTCTCTAATGAGACTAGGAAAGCATCAGTGCTCTGAGAAGATGTCCAGATGAGCTCTGGAAAGCCATGCCGGGTTACCTGCCTTAGGAGACCGCTCCACCAATGGCACCGGTCCCCAAAGCAGATTTGACAGAAGCCACAAACCAGACAGTAATTAATAACGTGTACTGACTTCTGACTGACAAATTGATTCATTTCTGCCAACTTCTGCTACTCAGGAAATACTGTTTTCTTAGAAACAGTATTTATTTTATGGTATTGAATAATCACTTAACTGACCTTCACAAAAACTAGGATTATTTTCACACAGAATGGTAACACTGGTTTCAGAAATACAGACGAAAGGCTAGGTAGATGTGCATAATAAGCATTTTATATTTTAAGCTGTACTCTGTTTATTATAATTTCTTCTATACCGTAAAATATTTTATATTAGGTTTTTGCTTTTCAAGATATATTGGATTGCTGAGGTTCCATCCAATACAAATATAAAACAGTTGAAACAGGTGTTAACTGTTATGGTACCCACGAAGTACCTCGCTTGACTACTTAATCACCAAGTCATAAAAAGCCCAATTGTAATTTCTTCTAAGTTCACATGGAAAATTTAATTTGAACTTTTACTTCAAATGTTATTTTAATTATGAAAAAAATTGTTACAATACAGGCCATATTTTACAGGAACTGAACCCAACATACACTCATTAAGTAAAGTCTTGTTTAAATAAGTTATTGTAACTTTGTGTTGGTCTCACACATCAGCTTTGTATCTCATTTTCTAAAGTCTTGAAATTGTTATTGAAAACAGTGTAATATATATTTGTGAATTTGCCTTACGTTGGACAGTATCAAAACTTGTCCCTCTATCTGCATTGAATGACTACATTTATAAGAGAACGTAAAAAAGTATGTTCTGCTCTTCAGGTTTCAGCTATGATGAAATGCATTCCTTGCATCAAAACATTTTTTAACAGGAGAGATAACTAGATATTATTCTAATTTTAGCAAGACAAATCAACTTAACAGGATTTCAAGAAACTGTAGAAAAATATACCTGAAGGTAAGTAATCAATTATCCTTTACCTTTCCTATCCACTGAAGGAGAAAGAATTCATAACGCTTGTTGAGATTGTTCTCATTTTAATTAATTTGTTTTTTTCTGAAATTGCCATAGAAACATGCCAGCTACATAGTTGGGTTGTTTTTTATTTATTATTATTTTTTAAATTAAATGGACAGTTACTCCTCCTTGGTATCAAAAGCCTGAGCCACTTCTCAGAAGTTACCAAGCTGGTTAACATACACAAAAAAGCCCAATCAGAAACTTGGTTTTCATTGCACCAGAAACCACCTGACAAAAAGATTACGTTTTCCTGTGAACAAAGTCAGACACTAACCCACATATACCCTGAAAGCTTGCTTATATCAAGCCAAGATAAAGAATTCTACCCCAATGGCCACAGAGTTAAGACAGATTGCTGAAAATACGCCTTTAGGAAAAAAGAGATACAGCACACATTGTTAAAGAAAAAAAAAAATCTGACCTTAAATTGAATTTGTCGAAATTCAAACAAAACGATTCTCCGTTTTTCTTGTAATTACAAAGCTAGTCTCATTTCCAGTTTTCAGCTTAGAAACTAAGAAGTTAGACAACTCAGCTAAAATGAAAGGGTAAATGTAACAAGGCCTAAGCAAACAAGAAATCTGCATAACAATCAATCTTGAATACTATTTTTCAATTGGTTTTTCAATAACATTACGTATTCTTCTCACTTTATTATTTATTATAATAAATTTCATGAAGTAACTTGTAACACATATCAAACTCAGTATTTTAGGGTCTCAAGTGGCGTCATAAATATGACCAAGTTTTTCCGGAGTCAACGAATGAAAATCAGGCATTTAGACTTCCTTAAATTCATATGTAAAGCAACCTTTAGGTTTTGAGGATGCTCACTGTAGACAGGTCAGAGTAAAGCCACGAAGTCAACTGGAGGTATCAGAAAGGGCGGGGGTAGGCAAAGGGAGACAAACCCCAAAACACTGAAGTTGTTAATGGCACACTCAACAACCAAGAAAACTGGCAAGAATATACCTGTCCATATATCACACTGACAAATTTGTCAAGTCAGGATCTATGCGATATCTAGAATATTACAAAAATTACCCGATGTCTACATATTCTGTGACAAAAGGACTCTTGGACTGAAGGTAAAAATAAGAGCGTCATCTTTTATTAAGTTAAGGAAAAAAATTAAAAACAATGCAGACAAAAAGATTTCCTTGATACAGACTTAAAATGTTTATATGGGAGCATCCTTCCTCTGGTAGAGCAGCCAAAGACGAACTAGAAGAATTTCAGCACGGTCAGTAAATGACAATAGACTGTTAAATATCTGGACAATTTTGGGTGGGTTCCACTGTATCTCCTTCTGTTAGGAGGAACTTGATACGCAAGCTACTAAGCTATCCATAAAGAAGCCAGATGTGCTAAACTTCTGACAGACATTAGTTCTGGGAAAAGAGCAGACTGAGTATAGGATACTTTTACCCTGCTGTTGAAATACAGTGTCTGCGAGCCCCCTGGAAGTCCAGCACCTCTGGCCTCCTTTCAGACTACTTGCTAGCTGAATGAGGTTTCTTGGATCAAGGCCAGTGTCATCTGAATGTGCATGTAAACACAGACAGGTAAGACAGTCATATTCTTCATTCTCCCCTTAAGCCCACAGTTACTCTCGGATACAGAATCATGAAGACTGTATAGGCATGTTCAGATATTAAAATATTTACTTTTCAGTAACATTTTTTTCCCCCTGCATACTGTATTAAAATTAAGACTGTTGGCAAATAACTAAAGCCATCCTACAACCAAAATTCATAAAGTTTCATCCATCCATCACTTGCAATGAATAAAGATAACAATGCAGAGAAAAAAGGACAGCTTACAATAAATTATGCTTACTTCCGCTATCTCTGCATACACTGCCAAGAAAGAATGCAAGAAAAAAACCATATACACTTTAAAGACCAAGATGACATTGATTTTGAACAAATATTCCTAGAAATTTGCATCTAGTTTCTATAGGGACTCCATGGATTTGGTGACTAATAGCATCAGGGGAAAAAAAGAAAAGAAAGAGAAAAAGAAAAAGATAATTTAGTTACACTGAAAGCTACTTGCCCTGTCAATTTCCCTCCCCCGGATCAATATTTTTAGAGTTGCATAACTATAAAAGTCTATCCGGAACCAATAATCTAATACATAGCAACTGTAAATTTTAGATATATACCAACAGATTTTTCTAATTTTGCAAAACAAATTTATCTCTAGGGAAAAAGCTGTCTGCCAACTCTCTGCGTAGAAAAAGTCTGTTTATTTATATCTTTTTATAGCCACGTCCCAGCTTGAAAGCAGCCTGTGAAGTTGGGGTTGTTTTGGGAGCCCCTTTTTCCTTGTTAGAAATCTCTCCTTTGAAAAAGCACACATGGGTCTAGCTCATCCCCACAACCACAGAACGCTTCCTTGTGTGACATGGAGCACAGTCGAGTGCATGGCACAAGATTCTGAATTTTAATGAAGATATGAAGTGAATGCTTTGCTTCCTGCCAGCTTCTCTTAAGAACAAAGCCAGGAAAACTGACTAGCTGTCAGCAATGTATTACCTGATTGAAACTACTCTATTAGCTGCCTCAGATTGACATTTGCTCACTATTAAAGCCTCAAACACCCTGTCATCTCTCTTACTTTGCTTCTCTTTCCTTGCATATGGAAATCCAGCAACAAAACTTTCCCCTTCGCAGCTTGATTAGTATTGCTATGGTAGAACTGCAACCATAGATCAGGAAGAGGCCAAAAAGCAATAAAGATTACTGGCAGTCTATCCCAACACTGTACAAGTCAATTCTTCTACTCTGTGCCTTAGCATACTAGGGAAAATATTCCTGGAAGCATCCTACGTCATGCTTTGGATGCACTCAAGGACTTTTGCTGTTTCCTATAGTAGATATCCCAGCTGATGTTTCTAGACGAAGTTTTCAACTTCCTCTTCCTTCATATGAACTTTGACCAACTTCTTTAGTTTGATGCTAGCATTTCTACAGCCTGTTCTCACTTTTCTAGTTCTCACTCTCAAAATCTAGGTTGAAACCAAAACCTCTTTCCCCTTAGAATACTCAGTTGCTCAATCATAACCTGATAAACCAAAGAGTAAAGAGTCTCTTAGGAAGTCACTATATACCCAACACTTTTCTTCAAAAAAACCTCCTGAATTCTTGATTTCAAAGACTGACAGACATTAAATCAATGGTCCTGCTTCTGGGAGCAGCAAAGGGCTTGCTGGAAATTCCTTAGCTTACAAAAATTCAACAGAAGTCCAAAAAACCCCAAACAACTTCACTTAAGATTTTCCTTAAAGGATAAGGAGCCTCAAGCTAATGCAAAGATTCCATTTCAAGTTTGTAGGCACTTTCATTGTATTGTAAAAGGTTAAAATTATCAGTGAATATCCACACAAGCAGCTGGCTACACTTCCAAGACTGTAGGGAAGGAGATGAGAATTCAAAGGAAGAAAGAATTCAAGACAGGGCATCCCAACTAGAGGGCTGCTGGTCATAAGAGATACTGAATATTCATAAATGAAATGTACAAACTTATAATTTTAATTTTCTTGTTTTATCACCATGACTTAAAAAACACTGTTGAAGTTCCAGATGTACTATACAAAGATAGAGAACATACTTGATGTGGGCAAACTGAGGTTTTCTTTGCTTTGTGAAGGAGTTTCTTCCCAAGAAGAGAGACCTAACTTTTGGTAACTTTTCACTAAGAGATTTCCAGATTAGCATCATCAGGTTTTTTAATTCTAAGCAACATTCCTCTTCCATTTTAGTCAATGGATCAAGACAGCTTTTCAGCATCTAAATATTTTAGTAGCCAAGTTTAATAAGCTATTTCTAGTTTCTCTTAAGACAGAAAAAATTTATCTGTGCTACAGATTGTTTCACTTTTTAAGAAGTGAAACAATCAAACACCGTCAATTACAATGAGATGGCTTTATTAAGATCCACAGCCATTAGCATGAGTGAAACCTGATTAAAATGTTGTATTAAAAGTACATTCATGCACTGTAGCTCACCCCAGTGTTTCCCCCAGTATTGAGAAAAACATAAAAATGAGAATGTATTGGATACAGTACTAAAAAGGGAAGAGGATTATTCATTCTAATGTTCATAATACATTTTTGCTACCTAAATATATAAGAATAAAGCATCTGTGACCTCAGTCTTCCTGAATTCTTTGGCCAAGCTGCCCTCCAGAAAGTTGCAAAGTGGAGTCACATCCCAAGAAATGTCACCTCTACTAAGACGTGAAGAGGAAAGAGGAGGTGGTTTAGCTTTGCTTATTTTATTCAAGGAGTTCCTTAATTGTCTCCTTTCCTTCAAATGGGCATTTCTGCATTTCAGTTTTTCAGGAAATTTGGGAACCTGTGGTCAAAATGACAGGCTGGTCAGAAACAGTTTTCACATTGTATTAATTTGTTCCAAATCCTTTGAAGGCACAAAACTGACAGAAGCAGTCAGCGGCCAGCCATGAAGTCAGCAAGAGTTCTCTCCCACATTAAACACAGTCTAGATGATACCAACTCCCTTGACCCATTATCCAAAGAGAGGTATTGGTAGCTGTAGGAAAATCTCACCAATATCCCATAGGACCCACTGCTGTTATAAAATACTTCTCATCACAGCAATGAAGAGCTATTTTTGCCAGCAACTGACTTTTCCATTACTGTATGCTTACTCCCTGACACAAGGGAAGAGATCAAAACAATGTGGTAAGGTTAAGCTATTCCAGCCACGCTTTCATCTTGCCTACCTCAGTTGACTCCCTTATTGTTATTAGTGTATGAGCTGACAGGCACTTAATTCACACTGAATTTGGGGAGTGTTTTTCACCTAGGAAGATATTTAGTGAAAGGCAAAGATGGAAGACAAGGACTCATCTTTCAGGCTCTAGCATTTTTCCTTTTCCCTGCAGCCTAGCCACCGTAAACACTCCAGAAGGGACAGGACAGCTGATTGAGCTACTCTGTGCTGCCACACATCTGGAAACGAGTAGTCAAAACAGTCATGTAAGAGTAAGAGAAGCAAGAAATGTAAAGCTTGGCATTTTTCTGAAAAGCTCTGCAGCGGGGCTGCCTTCTTGAGTCACTGGATTCTGCGAGGGCTCAAAAAAAGCCCTTGAGTGCCTCAGGAGGCAGAACCTCTCTTGCTGCCAGTGCCCAACAGATCTACCTCTGCTCCCAAGCCAGAGTATCCATTTAACAGAACTTGCTGTTTACAGGGGGAAAGAAAATCATAATATCAGAAGTGCCCCAGGGGCTGACAGAGGATAACTGCCAAATACAAAAGCTCTGCTCTCAGCAGATTGATGGCTGGGGATATTCTTTCTATTTGTTTAGCGTTCAACTTTCTCTCAATGCATAACCACTTTTCTTGTCAGGTATGCATGCAGATACGGTATGATTCATTACATGGGAGGGAAGAATGTAGCAAGACTGCAAAAAAATCAGAAACAAAAACCCTACAGATTTGGATAAAAATGTACACAATATTTTTCTGATGGCCCCACTTGTTATGAGTCATTCACAGATGTGGAGTTACAGGAGAGAAGCCAAGATCAAGTCAAAGACAAAGCTTTATACAGGAAACCAGTTTAAGTCTGTTGCAATGCAGGTTACATACTGAGCTACAAGGAAAAAAAGCCTTTTCAAACAGTAATGAGACACTGCACGTATCTGGAACCATTGTGCTGAATGAGATACTGCAAATACATATGGACAGGGACAAAAACCTTAACTTTGGAATTAAGAGCTCTCTTCCTTGTCTAAAAACCAACCAACGCCACATTATCCAGCTTCCTGGATGCAACTGGAATATTTGGAGAACAACACACAAACAGTTCCCTTTTTCTGTCCAAAAACCACTTTCTTTTCATTTCTGTCTCTATCGGAATAAAAAAAACCAACAGTCTCAGAGTCTTTAAAGAACACATGTTATGAATCCTTTTCTAAGCATCTGAGCTCCTGTTTTTCCACATCTACACAGCTGGCAACACCTCATATGAAAGAGACCACACTCACAATTCCACAGATCCAGGTTTCTTGGCGTAATTTTTTCCCTTAACCTGACTATCTGCCTTTTTCTATTTTGTGTTAATTTGTCTGAAAATAGATGGATCACCTCAGATGTAAATTCTTTCCCAGATACCATTCACAGATCCTTTTATTCTTTTTTGTTTCACATCTCCAGTTTCCTTACAAATTATTTAGTACTCAGGTCAAGCGTTCAGTACCTATTGTACTACATGTAATTGGCATCATGAAAATAAGTTCTATTAATTATCAAATATATATTACAAGACTATAAAATTCCATTTCGTAGAGAAGCATAAAATGCTTTCATCAATATTTCAAGTATTAATCAAATCTAATTCAATCTTATTTTTAGTACATTCTAATTCTAGGATGTAAGTTATGTGACTACAGGGGGATTCTAGAAGAGGGCTGTTAAATTTAGAGTAACTGATTTCCAGTTCAGGGTGAGATTGTGAGTCGCTCTTCTATATTAAGTTTATTATACTGACACTACTAATGAAGCAGTGAACACTTCATATCAACCGTTGCTTTGAGTGTTTGGTAAAAGTAAATCAGATCCTTTTTGTATCTTTTACTCCTCCTGAATAAAAACACCCAGAAGTCTAAGTTTACATGCAGAAAAATGGAAACTCACTTAATCTAGATAATAATACTAATAACCACATAACCTAGATAACATTTGAATAAAACAATTTCATCTGTTTCACTCAAGAATAAATACAATTAGTTCTGTGCATTGCAAAGTATAGAGCAAATAACATCAATGTGGAAGCTGCAAAGTAGTTGTGTAAAGAGAGTGTGCGATGGATCTCCCCAAAGGGAAGAGGTAGAAGAAAGGAGAAACTTACCCATACATCAAGTTTAGAGCTATGTATCACTACAAAAAAAGTGTGCACTAATTTTTCACCCATTTCCCCATACATTAGCTAGGCAAGGAATCCAAATTATGTATCGGCACAAAACTACGGCGATGTAAGTTACTTTGCCAAACTAAGTTTACTCACAACAAGATCTTTCTGCTTTTAAGAAACTAAGGAAATGAAGTAATTGTTTAGGTAAGAAGATCAAAGCACAACAGAAGTCTAGACCCTTCTAGTAAAGGTGAAAAAGTTCTATTTTCACAGCTGTTTTTATGTCCACATTTTCAACATCTACACGATTTTTTTTCTTATGAACAGTTCCCATATTAAAAACCACAACTGTTATATACAGCTGCCAAAGCATTAAATTATTCCATTTATGCGTATGCATATAAACAAAACCATACAAACATACACAGAGAGTGAAGAAAGAACGTCATGTTGTATAATTAGAATTTCTAGATACAGTTTACAGTAAGATAAGAGCCTGCACTGGTTTACATTGCAGTGGTAAAATTTAGCCGGGAGCCTAGCATCCATACCGTCTCAACTCATGCCATGTTAGAAGACATGGATTGTATTAGCTGTTAAACAATTTGTTAGCTTTTACTCTAGTGTTGTGGACTGTTTAGTAGAAAAGAGGACAGCTAGCTTAAGACAAGCAAAAGCATCCTAATTTTAGAGAGTTAGACAAAAATAAATTAAAACAGTTACATTAGTTTTATCTTCCAAGTTAAATGACTCCGTTTGGGAAATACTACCTGCTTCTTCACTGAGGCTACGCTACAGATACAAACAATACTGGACTGAGACATAGCAGATGCATATACCCAGAAAAAATTGCTCTAAATGGGCAGCAGGAGAAAGCCTTCCTCTGGACAAAAAGATGTAGCTCCACAAAAAATTCTGCACTTACACTGGTAGAGTATCTTTTTATTGCCAACATGTTTTTCAAAGTAAATCATCTTCTATAAAATGTTTGCAGAGTGGTAGTAAATCCTCATGAACTTCAGGTGAATGATAATTACATTCTTTCACCAACTATTTCTAGTTAATTTTTCATCAATAACTATTGAAAAACTACAACATATTTTCTCTACAGTGAATGAAGAGCTGAAGGACAGGAGGATAAATCTTTTTCATTAGGGCAAAAACTAACCAGTTGCATACTGCATTCAGTTTACTAAATATGATTTCAGAAAACCAAAGTATTCTTGCCAAATAAACCGTAAGGGTGGCACATAAAAGCAGAATTTCAAGTTACACAAGCAAGCAATGAAGTAACATATTCATTACCATTTCATTGAAAACTGCTCAGTTTAATGTTTTACAGTCCTAGGTGCTATAAATCCACAATCTTCTCCAGATTGCCTTGGAACCAAGTACCTCTCAAGAATGCATGATAGTTCAAGCATTATGAAGTTGAGCTGATGCTCTATATTACAGAAAGTCAAAGGAAAGAGACAGTAAGGTAGTCACCCAAAGATTAAAAAAACAAAACAAAAAATCTTATTTGGCAGAATGTACAGTGATATATATTCAAATAGCTCAATGCTATTGAGACTTGTCCCTCAGAAAGACCCCAAAGCTCTTTTTGAAGTTAAATAGAGACATGCTGGAAGCACTCATTGCTAAGACTACATATGGATGGTGGAAAACTGATGAGTAAGTTTTCACCGCCCCCCATTCACCTTAAAGCACTGATCTAGGTTGTTAGCTGTCTTCACATGGGGACTCCTCCCAAATTTAGGGTGATCTCAAGAAGAGAAAAATTAGTCAAGGATGCAAATTTTGCAGTACTTGAACAAATAAAAACATATCAACATGCTAGAGGAAGAAAGATTATCATCAACTTTATAGCTTAACCATCAAACTCCCACATGTATTTTTGGGTCACGCTTTCATATACACAAACATGCTCAAGCCAATTTTTCTTCATTTCCAGATTACACATTCTGGCTACATGGGAAATGTATAGAAATACAAAACTCCTCCCACCCCAACCCTCTTAACAGATGGGTCTTTAGAAAGCCAGCTCTATTAGCTGTAAGTTTCCTTAGTATTTCCACCCCCTAGAGGCAAGCTCCTGCCATAGGGTAGCTGAAATGCTCCCCAAAGACTGCAAAATCCTGGCAACATCTTTGAACTGCTACACTCGCAAGATGTGAAACATCTTCATTTGCACTTTTCAGTATTTGGGAAGTCATCCTGCAGAGGACTGAAACCTCTAATAGGTTTGAGCAGTCAAAGTAAATGTTGCAAAACTGCTACGAGTATCAGACTAATTCTAAATAAACATCACTTACGAGTATGCGTAACAAGATTCGAAAGCCAGGCTTTGTGGACTGGTGAACCTTCTATTCAAACTTTATTCAACTGAGTGAGGCATTTAAGGCACAGTCAGGAAGTGGAGAGTTGTTTTGAATGTTTGTACATTGCCTACACAAACAGGCCCAAATCATAAGGCTCCTTTCTTTTTCCATGCAAGCAAATCATTGCCTACAGCATATGATCTCAAGGACTAGTATCTAGGCCCTCACTAGCTAATTTGTGTTTTTATGGACACAAAGCTATTTCTAAAACTGTTGTTCACAAGAAACATATAAGCCAGAGAAATTCTACAAAACTCCATTTACACAGCCTTGTGATACAGCACAGGAAATGCTTAAGCTAAATTAATGACCACAAGTAAACAAGAAAGCATTGTTTTGTGGTTAGACAACTGTAGTTCTGAGTTATGCAACTCATTTATCTAGTAACCTTGAGTATTTCTGAAATTACAGTTCCTCTTTTCCACTTTTAAGACTCAAGAAAGTCCTGCTTAGAAGAGCTGATACAATACCAAACCCGTTTAAGTTCATGCAAAATAAACTGGAAAGAAACTTGTAAACTTAGAGGATATAAAATGTCAAGTGTGGGGAAGTGAAAAATTAAAACAAAGAATGTGCTATTTCTGCCAAAACCTAGAAAAACAAACGATAAAGAATAAGGAACTAATATTTGGCCTACTTCTGCCTCCAGTTCCTGTGTGGGAGCTTTAGCTCAAGAAACACTGTATTTTTGCAAACAAAACCAGTATTAAGTAGCAAGATGTTAGTGCAGCTGATTTAATGTAATGCTGTTTTCAGGAATAATTTTTTACCATTTCTGCTCACTATTATTCAACTCAGTAAAAGTTCACACAATATGTTTTTTTTTTTCGTCTGTGTCGTGTCAAGTGTCAACTCCTCTTTCACTGTTTACATGGTAATAAAGTAGCTTGTATACAGGAGAAATAAAGTTAATCGAAACATAATCTGTAGCAGAATACATCATAATGTGCTTTTATAAATGACCTCAAACATGACAGTATTTAAAATTGCTATTTTTAAGTGTCTGCTGATGAGTACAAGGCACATCTCAATGATGAAATGATGCTAAGCATCATAACAAGCATTTACCGTATCCCAACATGACATTTCCCAGCATAAACAGTGCCCTTAAAGTCTATACTTATATTTTCTTTTGCATGCATATTCAGGACTAAAGCAAAAAGCTTACGGAGTCTCAAGTATAGTGGTAAGTGCCTCTTTACTCTGGTGGCATACCACCCTACTCCTCTTAAAAATACTCAAAGGCAGACTACAATACACTGCATAATAATTGATAAGACTTACAGCCCTTTCAAATTAGAGCAGATTTTAAGCAATGGGGTGACAAATACAAAAATGATAATTCTTTATCACTAAACGCAGAATGACGTTACCACCTATCAGTATAAAGCACTAGGGACTAACATTGTGTAACATCTCTCAACATGTTGTACTTGCAAAATATCCCAGTTTTTATAAATATTGTTGATATGTTTCATTCCTGCATAAAGCTTTTGCCAAAACACTCCAAGTGACATGGAAATCTCACTAATTTGGAAGGAATGTCAGTGAACCAATGAGAAAAATAAAGAATCTACTTTAAAACCTTGTTATTTGCCCTGTTACCTGTCAATTTGTGTTCTTCAGAGTAGTCATAATTAACTGAAATAATTAACGCACACATCCAGGTGTAACTGTTGAAGCTGACCTGACACAGAACAAAAGCCTTTTTTTTTTTTAAAAGATATTTTATCATCAAGGAGCATAATGTCACTCTGGGGACTTAATAGTGAATAAAACCAAAACCACAGCTAGTTGTTAGACAAAAATATTAACGAAGTGATTGCCACAGCAGCAGATAATGTCAACTACAGGAAAGGTTGCTTTTATTTAACAGGTACATAAGTATTGATAAAGATATTTTTAAATAGGCCAAGAAATAACTAGCCAAATCAACTTAAATATCAAGTTAGCCTGGCAAAAGGAAACATATTATCCAAAAGTCTTTGAAAAAAAGAAGCACAGCAAACAGCCACAATCAGGCAACACTTTTAAAAGAAATTGTTCTTGAGAGTACTTCTAGGTAAGAATGATAAAGATATGTAATATGATAAAAAGGGCTCCTTTATTTATGGAGCCACATTTGCTCTTGAGAAGTACCTAACTGCATTTGATTTACACAATGTAAGAAACAAGTGAGCATATACATGAAAAATATTTTCAATTCAATTATATAAATAAATTCTTTTTAATTTACAATAATCATACCTGTAGTTGATACGTGGGAAAACAAGAACACTGTATGAATGCTTAATTTCTAATTCAACAACAGTTTTGTTTCGAACAGGCAAGGGTCTTTGAACTGCACACCTTCCTAAAGAAATACAGTCCAAGTGAGAGCAGGGTAAAGTAGCTCGAAGTCAGCATTCCCAGACATAAGCATGTACTGAGGTCAGGCTTCTGTGAAGGAGACAAGTTACCCACCAATGAAAAAAAACAAACAAGACTATATGCTTGTTTGCAATAGTCATCAGTAGTATATCCTCAGCCAAAAAAGACCGATATCAGCATTTTATGTTCAACAGAATTAATGCTAAGCCAAACCTCGAGTACTCAGTTTTGGTGGAGAGTAAAAATACAATGGGATGTTTGTCACTTGACAGCCAAGGGAATATCAGGTTTGTATTTCAGTGAAAAACAACAATCACCACCACTATCATCCTGGAGTACGGATTGGTCAATATTCTTTATGTGCTCGTATGTGGCTACTGTCTCCCCTAAACACCAGTTAGTAGTTGATTTAAAAAAATAAAAAACACAACAATGCCTTGCTCTAGTTCCTAATCGGATCCAATCAATAAATACTGAAAAAAAGTGCTTTAGGTTTTCATTCTCCATCAAAGTCTGTAATAAGAGAATGATATGAGAAAGTGATGAATAATGAAGAGCAGGAACAAACACCCCATTACAAAGTACATAGTTTACCTAAAAGCTACATACACTATAACTCAGTCTCAATTTCTTTCTTATGACTATTTTAAGCTACATGATTTTTTCAACACTATATTGCAATGCATACAGGCAAGTATCACAATCACAGAAACATCTGAAGTTAAGTCCTCCATTACTTCCTCTAGGCTTTATCAAGCCCTCACAAAAGAAGTCTCTCTCATGTTGGGTATGATTTCCACTTCTGGGAAGTTCTGCAAGTTAACTTCACCGTCTAATGCTTCTTCCTCTCATAATTTACGAGAAAAACCCCTTTTCACTGACCACCCTCTTAAATTATGTGTTCTTCTCAATATATTGAGCCCTTTGCCCCTACTTAAGCCTTCTTATTCACACACAGCGACTCAGGACAGAGAAAGCCAGGTGAGTATTCTCACAGGTTTGTAAGAACTACGCAAAGCCTAGAGTAATGCTGAATAATGCCACTAAGTCATCCAGGAGCAAATAAACAAAAAGCAGGGGTGTGCCACCAGCCGAAAATGGGAAATTTAAGGATATGTATCTCACCTAAAATTGCCAAGCCCACAGGTTTTTTGTTTGTTTGTTTTGGTTTTGTTTTTTTGGGGGGGAGG
>VYXH01004831.1:135650-153170 GCA_013397275.1 Burhinus bistriatus
TTTTTTTTTTTTTTTTTCTCCTAAGACAGGAGGAAGAGGATAGATCACAGAGCCCTTGCATCAGAAAATGCCTACTACTAAGGAACAAAAATTAATCAAGCAATTACAGTCTTTGCTCTTCACCATCCAAAGCAAGGATACAGAAAGCTCCGTGGCAAAAAATAAATTGTCCACAAAAAGATTCCTAACATTCCTCTTCCATTACAATAATAGAGGCTTCAAGATGTTCCATGTGAACTATAGCTTCGTGCGGTGCAAGCCAGCTAACAGAAAAAGTACATTCTTCATGCAGTTACAATGGATTAGCTTTAAAACTAAGCAGAATGGGAAAATTGAGGACTTGCTGCTGTAGTTCCTCTGTTGAATGTTTGGAAAGTTCATGTTTCATGAGTCTTTAAGCAGAGTAAACAGCATCTCAAGGCTGCAGAAGACCGCACTTCAAGCGGAAGAAGGTTAATAATACTGTAAGTTATACTACTAGAGCTTTCTTGCAAATGTATCATACTGGAAACTTCCACTTCCAGACATGAGGTATTTGCGTAAGAACTAGCTCTTGAAATCTTAAAGGAGCCTTCATTCAGTAATCTTCAATCACAAAGGCGTTGAGATAAAGGATAAGGACAAGTCGCTGTAGAGATAACTCTTGCGGCACAAGCAGATGCTCAGCTCTGCTGTCACACTGCAGACGCAATGGACACCAGAGAAAATGAGCATTTTAAGTTCAGAAAAATCCTCCCTAAAGTGGAAGTGTCCACTTAGAATAAGAAGCTTACAACTACATTATACCTACTCCAAAAAAATGGCAAACACAGTCCTACCCTCACAGAAGTGTCAAGCAAAGCCTCCTATTATTGACTTTATTTAGCTGGGTCTTCCCAGAGTTGCAATTAATCCATAGGAATTTTCCCAGTTAGCAGAGACTCTGAGTGATTTTATATCAAGTCTATTTTTACAGTTGAAAAAACCTTAATTCCACATACTCACAGAAATGCAAACCCAAGATTCAGAACACCATCTCCTAATACGGAAAATCCAGGTACTTTAAACAAAAAAAAATTATAAAGAATACACAAACTTTATTTATTTGGCCACATTCTAAAGGCAATACTTACCATCAATATGACTTATTCTTGAGCTCAAGATATTAAAAAAAATGTAACCATCAGCTGCACGCAATAGCACAATTATGATGCATCAGATGTGGCTCCAAACTTCACACTTCATACAGTTCCACTATCTGAGAAAAAATCATTTCTTCTACTACCTATTCTTGAGATAAACATGACAATACTGTATTTTCTATTGTGCAAACACTTTATCACTTAATTAATGCTTCTAAGCTTCCTCCTTCATGCTGTTTTTACCAGTGCTACTTCAACCATTTCAGCTGTTCCTTTAAACCAGAGTTTGGCTATTGTTTGCTTTTTTTGGCACATTACTAAAAACAATGAGGCAGTGCATATAATTAGGGCTAATTAACTTGTATGGAGACTAGTAGTTTGTTCCACAAGGAGAAGCATGTAAGTTTATAAACTATTGTTTTTCCATAGACACAGCAAAGCTCCCAAAGCTGTCTTGACATAGAGGAAATAACATTGCGATGGCCCGAATAAAAGTCAAAAAACCTCATGAGATTCTGGAAGTTTCTACAAATCTCAATTGTGCACAATAAAAAAAATCTAGAATTAACAGAGGTGAAAGTTTGGATGGTCTACTCCATTTCTAGAGTTCATAAGCTATTATTAAGACTGCCAAAAAAAGCAACATTTCCTGTTTGCCTTTTTTTTTTTTTTTCATTTTGATTTTGGTTGAATTTGGATTTCCTGCTACAGCTCAATTGGCTTTAACCATAAAATACTTTCCAGCTCTGTAAGTTGCTACCCTGAAATCATGAGACAGCTTGGCTACTATGAACCCACAACCTTGGCAAAACCAATCTGCAGAAATTGATAAAAATCTTTTCTGTAACCTGCTGAAAAATAATCACCAAATTTAAGGTGTCAGAAGAAACATTTTGTTTTAGAAAAAAACAAATTGGCTTCTGTTGCCTAAGCTGTCACAGCGAAACATTTACCAGCTCTAACTGTGCCTGCACGAGCCCACTTGATCACAGATTAGAGAGGTTTCTCCAGAAAAGAAAACTATACTTACATTGCTAGAGAAATAGCATCAGGGAGCTAGCTCAAGCACCAATCCCTAATGTATTCAGTGTAGATGCTCAGTCAGCTGCCAGCCTCAACTTTGCAGTAACTAACCAGTTCCTGCCAGAAAGTCACAAAACAGTCTGTAGTTGAGCAAAAGAAGCTGGTAACACAGTAGTCTGGACCTGCGGTCTATCTGGGGCAGTAACAGTCACTTACAGAAGAAAATACTAGAGTCATTAGAGGACATCTGAAAAACTGAACAAAAATTTACATAACTTGCCTAAAAATGGTGTCCTCATCCTAAACAAGCCTCTTCAACTCTTCTTTTGTCCTCAAAAACGTTGGAATACTATCCCTTTAAATTCAACAAGGTTTAACTCATGAACTACCTAAAACGGTAGACTGCCTCTGTATTTCTGAACCTGAACTAAAGAAAGACAGCCCAAGAGCAGAATGTTTGAGAAGGCTACATCATTTGGGAATCACAAGACACCACAATGAAAGATTTTTCTATTTTAGAATTAGAAAATACTATGATGTTTTAACTTTGGCTGACACTAAACTCTTTTGCAGAACATAAAATTACTTAGACATTGCTAAGAATGCATTCTTGTTCCTCTATTAAAATTATGTAAGAAAGGACAAATTACAACATAATGCTAAATACTAAGGACTTCAAAGTGTTTCAGAATAAGAAGCTCTGTCTATAAGTTTACCATTACCATCACACTACCAGGTGATGGTAGTGATCTACCTTAAAAGTTATGTATATTCCCTAAATGATTTTCAAATAATTTGTAAGATATTAAGATGATCAGTAAACCAGCACAATACTAAAAGCGTAGAAAGTGAATAATCAGCTGTACTCAAAATTGGTCAGCTATAATCTTAAATAATAATAATAATCTCTAATGTTATCTAGAAGAGCACGGAATTTATTTTATGGTTATTGCTTTTCTTTTTAGAGTAGAATGATGCAAACCAGTGATGACTGACCCAAACCCAGCAGTTCTATATCATGGTCCTCCAGTTTAAATCTTTAACATGGAAGTCAATATGCACTGAGGCATCTGAATTTGCTATACCACTATCAAGAGAAAAGGCACTAGTCCCAGCTGTCTTACCATTGCCTCCATTCCAGCAAGGCAGGTCCAATCAACTGGAGTAGCCCTCTTCTACTATACGCACCAGATCTCCCTACTGAATACATCACATGGAAAGAAGGCAAGCCTGGGTAGATAAGTGGAAAGGTATTTACACCAAAGCCTACACTAAAATGTAAGTGCTCACCAAAGCTCTACACCCTCTGGAAGGGCAGGGTAGGAGAGGAGGGAAGAAAGTTGAATATTCACCCAGCCCCTGCGGGTTCCCAGCTCCCCATGCCTGCCCTTAGCCTGCTCTCACTTGCATGAAGTGGCAACAGCCCCATGTCTGCATACCAGCTGCAAAAATGCCGAAATGTGCTCCAATTGATCTTGATTCATCACACTGCTGGAAGGAGGCAGAACAGAGCTGGTGAGTGGTTTCTCCTCCTCTCCTCTCATAAAACAGTACAAACAGAAAGAGAGGAGAAGAGAAGCTGAACAGAAGCGCCGAGAGCAGCTCCTCTCGGAACAACACGTCTGGCCACTGTGTGATGTACAGGGAGATCTCTCCTGCGTGTGTCCAAAGCTACTGGACTTTTATAATCCTCTTAGTCACGTCTCCGTTCCCCTCTTGGGTCCCAAGATTTCCTGCTTTAAAAATCTTTCCTATGTGTCTGAAAAACTTGGCCTTTACACCCTTCTACTAAAACTCTGGTCTGGCTAACCTGCACGGGCAGCTATGTAAATCTTTCCTTTAACTCAGCCACTTGCTTCTCCCACTCCTTACTCAGTCCAGCAGCACGCTCCTGCTAGGTCCAAGCCACTACTCCGCTTGGAGGATGAACACTCCTTTAACTTGTGCAACGTAGAAAGAAGGCAGAAGGGAAGAGAGACACCAAAAGCATCCTCAGTCAGCAGGGAGCCGCAGCAGGAAGCTGCTGGCATGTAACCCTTTAACATACTAAAACCAGTCTCAAACTCTCTGCTGGCTATTCGAGCCAGAGTGGAAGGCAGTGCCATCACCAGCTCTGCAGCGATACAGGAGATCCACCCTGTCAAAAGAGTCTTGTAAATATACATTTGATATCCCATAAGTTAAAAAATATATTTAATATTGTACATTTTGGTAAACTGACAATATTAAGCTCTCTATATAAATACAGAAAATATACTTCCAACTACATACGTACCACTTTAAAAAACTGATTACAGATCAATTGTATCCAAATTGAAAGTTTGCATATTTCAAGTAGTAAGTCACCTAAACCTATACTTAACATCTGACCGAATACTCTTCTAGCACTCACTTCTCCCAAATATTTACAAGAACACAGAATACAGAGTTTTGTAAATGTTTAAATATAAACAAAACTTTACAATAAGCTGACCCTACTTTTTTCACAGCTTAAACGATTCCTCATGTTTCAAATGCTGGAATAACTTTATTTCAGCCAAATCTCTGAACAATCTAAAGATGTCACTGAAGGCCACTTAAAGTAAAAAACCTGACTGCTGCTAAGCAACCTAGAAAACATCCTTACATGTTCAATTGTTTAGCGGACTAAAAAATTTCACACATACTGAGAACCCATGTATTCTGGACTCTAATGACAGTAATGTCTTCCACACAGAGGGAGAAAAGAAAATTCTGCAGGATATGTTTGTATTGCAAAAAGGAATTTCTTATAAAGGACTAAAGATTTGATCAAATTTATTCACTGTTTCTGCACATGGAATAGATTAGAAACAGATTCTCTCTTATCCAGTATTTTACACACACTCCAGAAGTAAATTTACTAAGGAAAACCAGCACTTATGTTTGTTTTATTAAAAAAAAAAAGTACCAAGATTCTTTTCCACTATATAAAACAAAATTTTTAAAAAATGTATTCCATATCCAGACTCTTTAAATCCATGCTATTTTAACTGCTCTAACTGCATATAAACAAAGACCATTTAAAGTAATTTAATATTTCACCTTTCTATAGCACTTCTCACCAATAGATGCACTTACGCATTTAGAAAAAGTGAGACCAAGTCTTATGCTCTTTGAAGTAGATCACGATGAAACAAACTATTTCCAAGTCACAGTAAGGACAACATGCATATATATCCTTCATCTGAATCACATACCAATACATATACATATTCGTTATTTAAATATATTTATCACACACAGATACGACTTTAAACACAGATTTATTTTTTTTAATCATGTGATTACTCTTTCACTCATTATAGCTTTTCTAGCACAGTATAATATTCTGCACAGGAACTACTTTACAACACGGCTTCTAGTTTAATTAATTCAGCAAACAGTTCATTGAATTCCAGTTTATATTCCCTCAAGCAATTGAATTATCTTACTATAAAGATCATGGGGAATATCTTCAGAAAACATCAATCTGCTAAAGCTTTCTGTAACACAAAAACTCATCCCTTAACTGACCTAATATTTATTTTAGAATTACAGATTTTATTTTCTACATTTCTCAAGATGCTTAGTCTTAAGTTACCATTCTCATATATTCAACTGCCATTAATTTATTGCAGGCACAGTCTGAACAGAACACAGCCAATGAAAATAGATATAACCAAAGCCCTCCATTCACCCAAAGGTACTGCTAATAGGGAAAAAGGCAAATTTAAAGGTTAGCTTAAACCACTAATTCAGAGTGGCAATACAGATTCCTAAAAGCAGACTGCTTAAAATGGAAAAAAGTATCATCACCTGTAAGTAGAATTAAAAAGTATTTTATAAACAAGAAAGGAAGTGCTGAAAATATATTTAAAACTTCACAATATCTAGTAACCTCACCATGAAACTTTAGCCTATCAATACAATTAACAATTTTAAAACTTTATATAGCAAGATACTAACGACACAGGTAAATCATACAACACATGGTTTGTGTATGCACGTATTACATTAAGAAAAAATCACATACGTATATCATACATGTTCAAAATGATTGAAATGGCACTTTTTTTAAACTAGGATAAATCACTAGTATTACCAATTTCTACCTTTATCTATTAACATAATTTCTTTCAAGCCAGATTTACTTGGTGATTTTCAGACATGTTATACTATAAACTGTTTAGCTGAACTTCATCATAAAAATGTTGCAAATTTTCCTTAAAAGGACATATAGTGCAATTCCTTTCCAAGAATGAAGTTTAAGCAGACAAAGCCCATGATTTGACCTGTTCCACAAGCAGCAGAATGGCATTTTGGTTTTATTCTGCTAGTCATTTCATTGCCATTACAGGCAATGAATCTAGCTTTTACAGATACTTCGTATCAAGTAAGTGAGAAATAACACAGCTCAATCTTTTTTTTTTATATCCATATTCAAATTATATACTTATTTCACTTGAACGCTCTGGAATGAAGCCTCAATGAGGGCTGGAGCACCTCTCCTATGAAGACAGGCTAACAGAGTTGGGCTTGTTCAGCTTGGAGAAGAGAAGGCTCCTGGGAGAGCTTATAGCCCCTTCCAGTACCCAAAGGGAGGGCCTACAGGAAAGATGGGGAGGGACTCTTTATCAGGGAATGCAGTGATACGACGAGGGGTAACGGTTTTAAACTGGAAGACAGTAGATTTAGATTAGATCTCGGGCAGAAATTCTCTACTGTGAAGGTGGTGAGACACTGGAACAGGTTGCCCCAGGGAAGCTGTGGAGGCCCCATCCCTGGAGGTGTTCAAGGCCAGGTTGTTTGGGGCTTTGAGCAACCTGGGCTAGTGGAAAATGTCCCTGCCCATGGCAGGGGGGTTTGGAACTAGATGACCTTTAAGGTCCCTTCCAACCCAAACCATTCTGATTTTTTTTTTCTTCTTCCTTTCCTTAGCACTCATTTTTATTTATAATTTTTGCTTTCAGAAGCTCTGCAATATTCTAGCATCTACAGCAAAAACATCCTGTGGCACTGTAACTCTTACAAATAGAAGTTATATTTGCAAGTTAAAGAGCTTTAGAGAAGGACTGAAAGACATTAAAAAAAAAATAGGTGACCATTCCATAGCTTCTTAAATGTCAGGCAGGCCCACCAAAAAAAGAAAAAAAAAAATCAGAAAATCTTTTCTGTAGGACCCAGGGGGGGAAGTACCTATAAAAGCCACAATATTACAATGAAATTATTCAGCGTCTACATACTACAAGCTTCACAATAACTGTATAGGCACAAAGATTACTGCTTATTTTTCCTCAAAAACAATACTTACAGACCTGATTCATACCACATAGTTTCTGCGGAAAATGGAACCAAGACTCCCCAAAGCCTCCCAGGCCTGGCCTGCACAGAAGTTTAGCAAATGGAAAATGGACGGCTCACGCTTCACTTGCATCCACACGTGTTCCCAACAGGCAAAAAGCCAAAAGAGGAATGGGGAGTAGCTGTTTTCTTAATATTTGAGAGAAAGCTTCTCCATATGAGTTTATCAAATTTTCTACATAAGAAGTAGCTTGAGTACTGTGTTCGGTTTTGGGCACCACAGTATAGGTGGGACATTGAGATGCTGGAGCGTGTCCAGAGAAGGGCAACAAAGCTGGTGAGGGGTCTGGAGAACATGTCTTATGAGGAGCGGCTGAGGGAATTAGGATTGTTTAGTCTGGAGAAGAGAAGGTTGAGGGGAGACCTTATTGCTCTCTACAACTACCTGAAAGGAGGTTGTAGTGAGATGGGCGCTGGTCTCTTTTCCCAAGTAACTAGCGATAGGACAAGAGGAAACGGGTTCAAGTCTCACCAGGGGAGGTTTAGGCTAGACATAGGAAAAAAAATTTCACTGGAAGAGTTATCAAGCATTGGAGCAGGCTGCCCAGGGAGGGGGTTGAGTCACCATCCCTAGACGTGTTTAAAAGTCGTGTAGATGTGGTGCTTAGAGAGATGGTTTAGTGGCAGACCTGGTAGAGTAGAGTCAATGGTTGGACTAGATGATCTTAAAGGGCTTTTCCAACCTAAACGATTCTATGATTCTAAGTATTTTTCACAAGGTTTATAGCAACCCTACACACCAGGCGAGTACTGGAATTGCATAGGAACAAGGAATTTGAGGCTGCGTTGCAGCTGGCACCGCACTGCCCAGCTTCCGACCTCTCGGAAAAGGTTCAACCACCAAATCAGACTGGGGAAATAAAAGCAGTTTAAACAAGGTCTCAAGGCAGGTCCATAGAGGATACTGCTCCCAGTCCAGTAACGCTTCTATCGGGCTGCATTTGTACCTCTCTAGAGATGGCATAACAGCTAAAACATTTAACTACATGCACGCATATCACTTATTAGGTGCTAAACACATCTTAAAAAAAAATTTTCAGCTGATCACAGATAGTGTGTGTCCTGGCAAGTGACCCCCCAAATCACTACAGTGTGCTCCAATAGTCCTTACCCTCTAATAAAATGGGTCAAAATCTGATCTTTAAAGTTCTAGGGGATATCAACCTGGCCAACTTTAAAAAAACTCTAAGCATTAAAAATAGTAGCTTTATTCCACAGCGTTTATCAAACAATCTCAAGATGCCAAATTCAAGAGAGACAGCTGCTGGCAGCTGGCCATTTGGGAGGCAGTCAGAATGACTGGAAATCTCGTGCCTTTTAAATGCAACATCTATTATTGTCTGTCTTTCTCATCACAAGTGATACATTCATACACATTTTTTAAAAACCCTTCACCCTTGAAAGAAAAGAAGCCTAAAGAACAAGTTGCCTCCTGTTTGTTCTTACTCACATGTGCAAGGAAGAGACTTCCAGGAAGGGTACATTGAGCAACAAGTTTTTCTGTGGTTTACACAATAGAATCCAAGCAATAGAGATAACACGACTGTGCTCCAATCTAAGCTGCATTAGGAAGACCTGTTTTTACAACTTGCTGACACGCCATCAGTAAGAACGTAAAGCTCGTAGGACACGATGTAAAGCATAGCATGGAGTCCATGAGCTACACCACTTGAACCAGCTAGGCCACTCCAACCCGCAGTCAGCTCCCACTTCTTGGCCACTGAACTGCCAAGTTAGTTTATTCAGTTCCTGTATGTGAACCCTGATGCCTCAGTTTAAGCTCAGGTAGTTAAGAAGCACACACAAGCTAACTAGACGTAATTATATCTTTGTGTGATGATGATTTTAAAAGTTTTTTGAAGGCAGCAGAGCAGCAGTGCTCTATGTATTGCCACAAGAAACCTGTATCCCAGTTAGCCCGGCCAGATGGCAGGTCCCCTTCCCACCAGGGACTCGCCGGTCACGCTCCCACAGGCCAGAGCAAGACCGCAATCTGCAGCCAAACACAGCACCCATGTACCCCTTGCGTGCATGAGCACAGGCTAAAAGAAGGTACCCACCGAGATCTGACCTGATAGCATCCGCCTGTCCCAGCAGCATCCACCTGTCCCGGCCACCATCTTCCCAGGGGTGGTGGGGACTCCAGCACCAGCACCCTCCCGAGGCACGGGCTGCAGCTGTGTCTGCATTTCCCAGATCCAGCCCTTGCACACGACAGATCGAAGGTACGTACTCATCTATCGTGTGCATGCACGCTGCCACCAGCCACACAGTGGTGTCACCACACGTCATCTTGCGTACCAAACCTGGGATGGCATCGTTCAGGTTGGTGCAAGCAAATGACATATGAAATGTGCTGGGTGTTGTCCCTTGTTCTGAGTGCTGCTTATTTAAAGCCCTAGCTACATCAACACCTGAGACAGACTATCCAAAATATTTCCTTATTTTTTTGTCAATATATAAATATTTGAGGAAATAAGACAGGATACATCCTTATCACAAGAGATGATACAAGGATCAAAATAAAAATAAAAAGTGGGCATAAGGAGGAAGAGGTCAGCTGCCCCAACATTTTGATCTTCGCCGTTCATTGTGAAACAGCAGTTCCCAGGCAGAGGCCAGAGGTCAGCAACTGGCCTGTGAAACTGCGTATCACACATCAAAAACAAATCTGGAAACACTATAAAATAGTAAACAATGACTTGCAAGATGATGATTAGCCTATATTTAGGAGCCACCATAAATTATAAAGTGGTAAGTATCTAAAGCACAGCAGTAACCACACTAAAGAAAAAGAACAAGAATAAAAATTTTAAAGGTATTAGTGATTTTCTACCTGTTAAAGAGAACCACAGCTTAAAAATGCAAAGCCAACCTAAATAAAATACTGATGGAGCAGTCACAAGTTAAGTTTCATTGACATGACACTAAAAATCATCAATACTCAAGCATAAGAAATCTGAAGTTTAAAAAAAAAAAATCTAAATCCTACCAGGACTTTTAAAGGTGGGATGTACAGACCATTTCTTCCCAGCAGGTGTTTCTCACTGCCCTGGGGAAGGCAAACTGACCCCTATGCTCAGTCACAATTTTTTCAACCCTGGAGTACAGTTCAGGTTGCAAAGCACCATTTTTAATATTGGTATCTGATCAAGCATTTACCTAAAAACATGCATTTATAGTCTTATTCAATACACATCATTAATAAATAATATGCTGTAACATTACAGTCCAATATTAGATTTAGGACTTTAATTCGACAATTGAAAATGTAACATTTTAAGCTTTGTAGTTAAGAATCCTTTTGATTCCTTTGCTCTCCAAAAGAGACATCACTTCAGCACCGAACACTGCAAACCTGACAAGTCTCCAGATTTTATGGATTGTTTCCTTTGCAGAAAAAGAAGTCTCATAAAATGGAATTTTGCCTCTTGTCCTGTCATTAGGCACCACTGAGAAGAGTCTGGCTCCCTCTGCTTATACCCCTGACACACGTACACAAAATTAGTAACGTCTTCCCTGTGCCTTCTCAAGATTAAAGCTAAACAGTCCCTGATTTCTCAGCCTCTCCTCCTATGTCAGACGCTCCAGTCCCTCAATAGCTTTGTGGCCCTTTGCTGGACTTGTTCCAGTATGCCCATGTCTCTCTTGTGCTGGGGAATCCAGGTCTGGACACAGCACTCCTGATGTGTCTCACCAGGGCTGAGTAGCAAGCAAGGATCACCAGCCTCAACCTGCTGGCAACGCTCCTTCTCATGCAGCCCAGAATGCTGTTGGGCTTCTTTGTCACGATGCCACACTGCAGGCTTGCTCATGACCAGATTGTCCATCAGGACCCTCAGGTCCTTCTCTAGGATGCTGATCTCCAGCCTGGCAGGCCCAAATCTGGGATGGTATATGGGGTAATTCCTGCCCTGGTGCTGCACTTCACATTTCCTTTTTTGAACTTCATGACATTCTTGTTGGCCTGTTGAGGTTCCTCTGAATGGCTGTCCTCCATCTTCACATCCCTGACCAGGTTTTCCTTGCTTGCAAGTACAAAGTCCAGCAGAGAACCTCCTGTTGTCACCTCCTTGATCACCTATGTTTGAAAGTTCTCATGAATGCACTCCAGAAGCCTCCAACATTACTTGTGCCCTGCTGTGCTGTTCCTCCAGCAGAGAGCAGGGTGGTTAAAGTCCTCCATGGGGACTGAGGCCTGCAAACATGACGCTTCTTCCAGTTGTTTGAAGGAGGCCTTATCTGCTGCTTCTTCCTAATCATGCGATCTGTAGCAGACACCCAAAACACCACCCAGACTGGTCTACCCAATAATCCTGACCCACGCACTGGGTCATCATCTGGCCCAAGCCTGACCCATGCACTCGTCATCAACTGGCTCATCATCTGCCCCAAGGCAGAGCTTCATGCAGCCCCACTGCTCCCTCACATAAAAGGGCAACACCTCCTCCTCAGCATCCCAGCCTGTCCATCCTAAGGAGCCTATACCCAGTCATGGAAGGACTCCAGTTCCAAGAGCCATCCCACCACACCTCTCCAACCTCTGCGAGATCATAGCCCTGTGACTGCACGCAGACCTCCAGTTCCACCTGTCTGACACCCATGCTGCCTGCATTAGCATCAGGCACTTCAGGAAGGTACTCACTCATGTGGATCTCCCAGAAAAGGTATGAGAGCATCTCCTGTAACTGTCCTGCAGGCACATGCCTATTGTGTGCCTTCCCAATTTCTGTGCCCTGGTTTCTATCACACTAGAGCTACACAGCCAGGATAATGACTAGAACAGACCAATGTTGCTACATGCCCATCAACCTCTCTTCATGACATGTGGTTTGCAGCAGAATAATTAAACATAGTTATGCTACTAGGCAAGTGACGTACCTATTCAGATACCTAGTGTTGTCTGTTCTGCATTTGTTTTAAACCCCCTAGCCATCACACTCATCTCTTCTTGCATAGATAAAGAGCTTCTCCCTGCAAGTATCCGAAAACTACACTTTTATGTATAAACATGAGGGAACTTGTTAAATACCCAGATTCCTCAGACTCTATTAGCTAGAGAGATAACAGCAGAAAGGATACAGCTCTGTTCTCTGTAAGGATTACAGTTACTCCAATAGCCTCACACGTACCCTGGCAGAGGGCTGCTATCACATATGCGTGTTCCCTCACAATATCAATGAACCTTTACCAGGAAATCGTTTTTTTGAAAATTATATATTCCTATTCCAGTAAAGAGGATATCACTGTAGACATCTTTACATAAATCAGCTATAAAAGGCACTGAAGCATGAAGAGTTACATTGCCCCATGCAACACAGTCATACTGATCTGAACCAGAGACAAGAAAGCCTGGTCATAAACAGAAACAGATAGTGAACAAAAGTTGTAGACATATTCAAGGAATGTTTTTAGTTGCTTAAGTCAAAATTATTTTTAAAGCTACTGATTAACAGGTAGCATCTTAAAGAAGTTGTCCTTAAATCAAGTACTCATTCCTTCAACTACAAAAAGTACACACAATAAGCTACCTGAACTCCAGCTCATGTGTAGTCATATTAGTTTCTATGCTCAAAGTTCATGAAAGTCACTATTGAGTCTTCACAGTAAGGGATATTACTATAAAAAAATTAAATTAAAAAAGCTATTAGTTCTTCAACACAGAGGTCTAAAATTAAAGAAAACTAACATGTTTCATTGTTTGAAGGCATAAAGCCAAGAGCCTGAAATAAGTACTCAAAATAGGACATATTTTCCAATGGAGGTAAAGATTACAATATAACCAACAGGAATGTGCAAGCCAGCAATACTTAACTTAGCAGTTCATGCCAAACCATGATAGTCCGTTGTACTACTTAAAAAACACTGAAACTTGAGAAAGTGGTATTATTACAATTGTTAACAATGGAATGCAAGAACATTTTTAAACTACAAGTCACACAAATTCATTTCATATATTTATTTTTGTAGAAGTAGACTATTCAGCACTTTAGGGATTTGAAAACCTGACAAAGAACTTGATTTTTATTTTTTTTTTCCCCCTGCTACATGCAAGTTAAACACCAAATGTAAATGCTATTAGAAAGGTTCCAGTTTCCCCACAACTACATCCTTGTCCAGGTTATGCTGATACATTGCAAGGAACAAATAAAAATAAAAACCACCAACAGAAATCTCACAATTTAGTAGAAAAAAAACATTTTCTTCCTCTAGGAAAAGAAACTGTGTTTAGAACCTACTAAAGTAAAGAGTTTGAAAAAATATTTCAGTGAGAGTCTAGTCAAAGAAATTACATACTTCGCATCTCTTAAAGCTCCAATAGGGACATGGCAAACTTTAAACACGAGTATAAATCAACAGCACTCAGTATTTTTAACTTCAGTTGCAAGCACGGTACACTAATTATTTGAAGGCTCACAACATATTTAGTTTTACTACACAGAATTCTGCCACCATCACACACAAAACAAAAATCCAAAAGAGAAGTAGTAATTCCTGCTTAGCCATTTAAACATAAAAAACAAACATAAATTTAACATGGAGCTTCCCATCCCCATGCAGAAACCACCACAGTCAGGACCATTCTACTTAAGTTACAATTGCCTATTAAGCAGCTAACTCGCTCAAAATCTATTGATTCATGTCTTCAGGGTCTAGCCTCTAATAAAACTACTGTTTGTAGCAAAGTCTCAGCAGAGGCCCAGGTTTCCTAGAACATCTCCATCTTCATTAGAACATTCAAATACAAGTGTTTTTCTGCCCTCCCCTGTCCCCTCCAAACTTATCACACTTATCAATTTATTCTCTGTAGTTGAAACAAACTAGTAGAGAAGTCTGAAGTTGTGGAGGCCCCATCCCTGGAGGTGTTCACGGCCAGGTTGTATGGGGCTTTGAGCAATCAGGTCTAGTGGGAGGTGTCCCTGCCTATGGCAGGGGGGTTGGAACTAGGTGATCTTTAAGGTCCCTTCCAACCTAAACCATTCGATGATGCTAAGAAAAGTATTAAAAGTAAACTTTCTCACATACTTATGCATTAAGCAGGGAAAATATACTTGTTTAAATACAGCAAGTTTCACCTGACAGATCAGCAAACAAAATTAATTGGTTATCATCCAGGCATAAGAAATAGACATTGCGTAAGTTCTTAAGTCTTAGGATTGGGCAACGGCCTCAAGGGTGACCTTTAGGCAAAGGAATTAAAAACTGGTTTTCAGCAGATTTACAATAAATAAATTTCACCTAGATTAAATCGTTCCAAAAACTTAGATAAGTTTAGATAAGTCACTTTCCTCTAAAAAAAGTAGGACTTCTCTTGGTGAAAAATTACTACTTAAGCATTTTTCTAGGTCCCCATGGCAGGCAAACAGCACCAAAAACTGAGGGAGCAGGACAGGGGAGTGCTCACCCAAGACTGCGATGACAGGAGGGAGAGCTACACAAAGGTACTTAAATGAGCTGCTTGTACTGACTGTTCACACTAAATTTGAATTACTTTTATCCTTACTGCCTGAAAAATAATGTGATCCTTTATTATTTCTAGAAATTAAGTCTACATTCCGTAAATTAAGACTGACATGATTCCTGTAAATTCTGACCTACTGCAGTTAACACAGGAAGGTACTAATGTCAGTACTAAGTCAGCACAGGTCACTGCTATGTTCCAAGATTCCCACTTGGTATCAACACAACCTGCTCTGGAAGACAAGCTCAACAGCAAACAGGGTGCTTGTGGTGCTGAGTACTCTTCAGAGCTTCCCGAGCATGTAGGTCTTGCTTTTCTTCATGTGTTTGGTTATCAATAGCCAAGACAAATGCTGAATTACCTCATAAGAGAAAACAAAACACAAAACCACCCATAAAAATGTCTCTAGATTCCAAAATGAAAATCACCCAAAAGAGTCCCCAAACTGAAAGATGATGCATAAAAATCAAAAACAGAACAGAGAAAAGCTGAATTCTAACAGGCACACAGTTGCTTTTTTAAAGAAAGAGCCGTACGTAATAGGGCATCCACACCACTGCTAGAGTTAGATTCTCCTTCAAAAACAATGACGTGGATTTGGATTTTTTACCCAAATACTGTTGTGTGATGGTGTGTTATAAAGTCACAAAGTATCTAAGCATGTGCTGTCCCATTGAAATCCCCAATGTCTGTTAAAGAACACGACATAGAAAAAGGATTATCTGAAATCCAATACTGGCATAACACTTTATATCCAAGAATAAGATATACCATGCAAGAGAAAGGCGCCATTTTTTTGTTGGGTTTTTTTTTGTTGTTTTGTTTGGGGGTGTGTGGGGGTGTGTGTTTTGGGGGTTTTTTTGTTGGTTGGGGTTTTTTAAGGTGCATGGCTAACTTATCTAAGTCTATTAATGGCTTTGACATTAGCCGTTAGATTATACTTTCTGGACAGCTTTTCTAAGTTTAGTGTTTTGCATTTTTGTAATAATACTCGGGTGTCATGGCAACAGGCACTCAAACATTCACTAAATCATTCCACAGTATTAAGTCACCTGAGTGTTCACCAGAATTTAGTGCAGAGCAGCTATAATTAATAGGGCTACTATGAAATATCATCTTCTGTCACTCCTGAAAAGAACAGCTGATCAGTTTTATTCAAATTTTCTTCCTGGAAAAAGTAAAAGTTTAAAGAGATCTGCTCACCAACAAACTCTGATGAAGACACATCGCCTAAGATAGCTTACACCCCACTGCAAAGACTAAGATTTGTTTATGGAACACTATTCCACTCATCTATGAGCAAGTACTGAAACAGTCATACAAAATAGTTGGACACAACAAGAAAACTATTATTCTTATGTTCAAGGTTTTTACCACAGCTTTGGCATTTTCTGATATTCCAAACAGAAAAAGCAAAGCTCTCGGAGAAGCTCCCTCTACCTTTCATTTAATGTATTTATCTTAAGGCTATTCAGAACCAAACTTCAACACACCAAAAATACTAAAACAATTATTTCAAAGTGGAAGAAAAAAATACCAGTAGCACTCTCAAATCTATCCATGTTTTCTGACACCTCAATTCAGATTTGGTTTCCGCTTCAGATACAACTGGTGGCAAACTAGCCAGCTACCCAGTGTCTTGGTACAGCTCTTACTCCAGTTGTGGACCCTGTATCTGACAGTAAAGCACCCCTGTCTCCCCCATGAGCTATAGTCTGCTGTGCTCAGGTGAGTCACACTGAAGTCAGCGTTGTGCCTCAAGAAACTAACCACAAAATATCAAGCACAGAAAAAGTTAAAATAACTGGGCAGAGATGTATATAAAATCCAGCAATGCCATCACATAACGTAGCAGAAGCACCAAACCAAACACTGAGCTTCTTCATATTCTTACTATCCGATTGTTTTTAACATTTCATCATTAGTACAGTAAACAACAGATGTTGACTAGCAAAAAAATAATGGATCCCCAAGCAAGAATGAGAACATTTCCTGACAGGTTTCTTCAACAGATGCCGTTTCAAACTTGGCTTTAAAGACAACCAAACTAGAGATGATGCATTCTCACTTTCCCATAATATATAAAAGCTATGGTGAACACTGGAGGAAATTATAAGTTTTTAAATCATTAAAAAACTAACTTTCACAAGTGTAAACATGCTCTCTAGCAGCTGGTAAAAGCAAAAGAAGAGCCTTTAAGCATCTAATATGAACAAGAAGTTGTATTTACACCAGCTTGAGTTAAAAAAAAAGGCAAAAAATTGGATAACTTTTGGAAATTGGGAATCTGGTCATCACCACTTAGACTACAGAGATGTGTCCCTTCCACGATGCAGTTTCTGCATATTTTAAAAACTTCCAGTTGAAGGATCTGGTATTAGAAACCATAGGAAACACAACCATATGAATTGTCTAACAAGAGTTAGTTGCTGGAGATGGCACATTGCTTCCTCACCAATGTTCCTTTCCTACTAAGGGGAGTTGAAGTTTCCACTCCCAAAAGATAGCCACAAAAACAAAAAGGGGTGGGGGGGGGGGGGGAGGGTTTAAAAA
>VYXH01004831.1:157520-218667 GCA_013397275.1 Burhinus bistriatus
ACATTGCCCGTATCAAAACAACCTGAAATTCAGCAAAGTCTACTCCCTCACCCCAGATCAGCACCAGCTGCAGTTGTCTGTCTTCTCGATGGCAGGACCAGTGAGTTACACAATCCAAATGTTCAGAAGTTATGAGTGTTGACAGCCCCAATTATAGTCCACAGCAGCTACAGGTGTTTAGCACCTCTGAGCAAAACAATTATTTGGGTATTTTTCCACTCATAAACTAGCGAGGTTTACAGTCAGAGATTCTCTGTGTAGGAGGTCTCTTTCCTTGCATCTTATCAGTTCCTATGATATCGCCACAGAAACCTTCTTTCTCATCAGTTAGCTATGGTTGAACTCAGCAGTATTTTCTTTCAGCAGCCGTGTAAACAATATAATAACTCAAAGATCTCTTAAAAAATAATCATGTACACAGTTTAGTTTTTATTTACTGAAAATAACCCTTTCATGGTGTGATTTTAGACTAAAAATAAGAAGTAAACTCTTTGATTTCCTATTTAATTCATATAAATTGTCAAAAAATAACCAATTTTAGTGATTAGGAGTTATTATTGGTAGTATATATTCAGTAGAGTACCACTTCTGTTGCATAAATGGCATTTTATTTCTCCAGTATATTGCAATGGAAGAATAAAACGTCTGTTACAGAAAACTTGAACTAAGTAGGAAACCACATTTTTAATGGCTAAAATAATATTAAATGTGGATACAATTGGGGAAAATGGGTGGAAGTTGGCAGATAAAAGATCAAATGGCTAGAAAGAACATCAGCTGAAGTTGACTTTGGCATATATAATTTATGTTGGCCATTTTTCTGTGGCCAGTAGCTTGATCAAAGAAAAGAATAACAGGATCTTTCTCATTTTGGCATACCATGTCTATTTTGCTACGTTCTCTCCCTCTTTTTTCATTCTGGTCTCTTTTCCTCACCTCGCACACACAAATCTGCAAATCTCACGAAAAGTTAAACTGAATAGAAAGGTGTTTTGTTCTCACACTCAGCCTATATGCAAAGTCTGTTGTGTAATATTCATTTGGGTGAAATAGATCCTATGAATTTAAAGGAGATTCATGGATTGGTTGATCTGCTGGAGTAAGTCGCATCTCTGTGGGACTGCATAAACCCCCCAAACTGAGAGCGGTACAGGTTCTCTCCTGTGAAGAATGTGGGTCTGCCTTTGGGCCTGGGGATGAGAAGTGACGGGCAGCAAGCAGAGGGCACCATTAGATGGCTTTGGGTCTGCCTTAGGGTTGCTGCCAAAGCATCAAGCTGATGGCTGGCTGTCTCACCACTCCATGAGCACAAGATGTAGAGGTTATCTATAAATGGAAGAGTGACACAATGTAATTTACCATTAATACAGCACGGTCTGTATTCCAGAGCTTGCGTTTATTCATTATTCTCAAATTTATTTACTTCACAACACCGTTATGAAGCAAAGTGATAGTATCTGTATTTTTTTGAGGTGGGAGCCATGTGCAAAAAGACCAGCTCAGAAAGCTACGAAGTGAGGGTGGGGAAAGAGAAGGAGGCATCCAGAACCTTTGAAAGTGATCTGTGGTATCTAGAAGTGTTTCTCTAGAGAGAGTGTTAAATTTGGTTTTAGTTGTTTAGCAGAGGTTTATTACTGGTGAAAATTAATGCTGGGGGTGTTTTGAAAGGCATTATTTATTGCATTCATTTATTTTGCAGAAGAGCCCATAATATTTTGACTTTCATGATGTTGTGCCATATACCCCAAGTAGGCCCCATGAACTCCAGTTTCTCAGAATAATATAATGTGGCCGACTGTGTACTAAAGTACCGTGCACTTAAGGCAGACCAGCAAATAAATAAAAGGTCCTCCACAGCTGTTATAAAAACTTTTCCACTCCTAGAAATTCCCAAGATAAATTCTTTTTTCTAACCATAAGAGCAGAGAGATTCTGAAACATCTTCTTATTTATACTGAATCATGGGACCATAAAAAAAGATTGAAAGAGATCTCAAAAAGGTCATCTAGTTAATCTCCTAACTATGCTGGGTTCGTTCCTGACAGATACTTGTTTATCCACTCCTTTACAATTTCTAATGATGAGGTCTCCATGACCTCTCCAGGAAATTCCTGTGCTTCACTTACCATCAAGAAGTACTTTTCCCCCTTAATAAGTAACTTGAACTATTCTTCCTGTTGCGGGAAGCCTTTAGTTCTTGTCCTGTCCACCATGGCCATGGTGAGCAGATTATTTCTTCTTTGTATCAACCTTCGATGCTTGTGAAGGCTTTTAGGAAGCATTGATCAGTCCTAAAGTGTTCTTTTCATTTAGCTAGTCACCTAAGTCTTTCAGCCCATTCTCAGAGGTCATGTTTCTTGTTGCTCTCCAACAAACTCTTTCCACAGTAGTCCACATCCTTCTGGAAACACAAAGCACAAAACTGGAGAGAGTACCCCAGCTCAGACCTTACCAGTGCTGAACAGAACTGCATGATCTTATCGGGTGTCTCACAATCTGTACTTCTGCTCATTCATCTCTGTGTCGTGCTTATCCTGTCTCTGTTACTGGTTTGTGTTGATGTACTATAATCCCTAGGTCCTTTTCTGAAAAACTACTGTATAACTAATTGTTCCTCATTGTGTATTTGTGGTGTTGATTACTCTTGTTCTGCATGGTCTCCTGGTCTTGTCCCTATTGAATTTCATCCTGTTTTTCTTGAAGACTATATTCCTGATTTTTTAACATCTATTTGCACTAATGCTGTACTTCTGCAGTTTTATTTTTTTATGCCTCTAAGAAGCATACTTTCAGTTCCTCAACCAGATAATCGAAGAAACATGGAACAGATATGGGCCCAGAATAGCATATCACAGTCCTATTTAATCCATCTTTCCATTTTGACAGTGAAACAGTGATAACACTCCTGTGTGGAGATGCTTATTCACCCATTTTTATGTCATCAAATGACAATTTTTGCTATACTTTGTGGGAATATTATGGGAAATAGGGTTTAAACTCTGCTCAAGCCCTCAGGTATGGCTTCTGCTGATACTCCCCTATCTGCAGACATTCCTGGTCTATTATAGCAGCACATTAGTCTAATAGGATTTATTCTTGTCAGATCCACACCGGCTATGTATAGATCTTCTTATTAAGTTACCTGTTTCACTTACCTGTTCCCATTTGTGTGGTACTTTTTTTGAAGTTAAACCGACTAAGCTAAAATGTCGTGGTTCCTTTCCTGCCTTTTTTAAAGACAGTCACTATATTTGACCTTTTCTAGTTTTCTGGTACCTCACCCATCACTAAAGAATTTTAAAGAAAGCCATTAATGGCTGTGAGAATGAGCAGGGGAATAAATACAGCCTTGGTGAACCTGACAGAAAACCAGAAGATCTAAAAAAGTCTAGACTTAGAAGCCTGACTGGTCACACACAAAGTGTTAACATTGGTAACATTCAATGTGCTCTATAACCTCATATATACAGTGTTATTTATTACAGCCATGCAGTGTTAAACATCTTAATCTCTGGAAGACTTTTCAACAGACGGACTTTGTGAACCTTGTCTTTGCTGAAACATTAGGAGAATTAGAAACAAATGTACAAGACTCAGAAATCCAGGAATTTTCACTCTTGAAAATTGCAGTGGCAATTTCTGGCAAGAGTGCAACCTGTCTCTTTTGGCTCTCGAGAAGCAAAGTAATAAATTCACATTCTAAATCTAATTAGAAATCAACTACAAAGAGATACTTAAATATTACCAATTAGAAGGTATATATTGATATTGTCTAATTTGTAAGGAGAGTAGTTAATAAATAATAGCGTGAATTAGAGTGTAGTTGGAGATGGCACTATAAAGAACCAAAAAGACTGAGAACATGAACACTGCACTGGGAATCAACTTGTCATATCAGGTAATATCCTGCATTGCTGTCAAAGGGACTGCATTATTTATCTGTAAATTAGGAAAAGTAATTTTTTAATGTTTTGAGTAAATTAGAATCTAAATACTAAATCGTGGCTTTTATAACCGTATTATTTTCTTACTTAAGAGAAAGAGAGACTGTCTCTTTCTCTGTTCTTTAGAAGCCACTGGAAAAAAGTCCTCCTGGGTTAAGAAAAATGATTCCTGTTCTGAAACTCCCCTTTTGCGGATGTACTCTTCACAGGTGATTTTTAGGTATTTCACATTCCTTGTTTCACTCAAATAGGTTTAAAGTGGCAGGCAGAGGGAGAGGGTGTCTAAAATAATTTCTGATATTACTTTACCACTGAGGGGAGTTAATTCTTTACTCAAAGTCAAATATATAATTAAGCAGTTTCCCTCTATATCCCTAAATTAATAGAAATAAAATTATAGATGTGTTAAAGTGTTTTCTGGAGTCAGGTTCCAAATGGATTGACCTTCTTTATTAATAATATTTTGATTGTTTTTGTTTTGCTGTAATTTGTACATGTAGTGTACTTTCTTAGCATCCTGCAGAGCTAACATGCTGCATTTAACAATGACACATTCTTAAAATCTATTCTTCCATTTGTATCAGCAAATAAGTTTTACTAAATTATGATAGTCCCTCAATGAAGAAAAATTCTCCTTTACACTGCACAGGCACCCTTAGTCACTCAAGGCTTTCATATTATGTAAAATGGCTGGTATAATACATGCCTTTCCACTTCACTAGTAAAGGCTAATAGCTGCTGAGATCAGCCTTTGGTTATCTACCAGAAATCAAACAGAAAAATGTGATTTGAGGATTTCTTTTGTTTTCTCATACAAGTCTAATACTTGATTTCACTACTAAAAAATTGCTTGCACTTTGTGAGTCCCTATTCTGTAAAAAAACACCTAGATATATTCAGCAATTAAAACATGCTTGCTTTTATTCCACACAGCTACTCATCTGTCAGTCCTTAGTAGCCACACTCTTACACTGTTAGGGCTCTCAGTACACTAACGGGCTTTAATTTCCCTGACCAGCCTCACCTGGGGCCTCACCTACACTCTCCACCCATGGGCCCACAAGCTCCATTTAAGCTTGTCCCCAAGCATATACTCCTGGTTTGAGCTGTGCTGGAGCTCAGTCTCTTGTTCTGTCTGGCTTGCTTGGATGTTGGGTGTACGTTGTAGGTAGTTTCCTATCCTGCTTGGCTCCCTGGATGGGTCTTGGTGATTCATCACTACCCCATGGCTGAGACTGCTGATAGGACTTGTTATCAGTACCCTGGTTTCCCTGCTCTGTTGAGATAGTGTGGAATTGCATCTGAATTAGTGAGGCACTGTTGTCCTATGCTCCTGGCTTGTCCAGCCTTGTGGAGCAGCTCTGCCCTTGCTGCTCCCTGGTGGGAGCTTCCCTCTTGTTATAGGAATGCCCCTTATCAGCTGGCTGTCCTTGATTTCTGAAAAGGACCCCAACTCCCAAATGGGTAAGTGTCAATACCGCAAACTTAAATAGTTTAATTGTGACTGGAATTTCAGAGGTGATGCTAATGGAGCTATACTGAATTTTATAGCAGGCTTTTCAGTAACACAAGGTATGGTGGTCATGGTTTTCTAGGTATCAGAAAAAAGAAAGAGAACCCCGTGAGCTGCAATCTGAACTCCAGGCAACTGTTTCCCCAATACCCTTCACTCTGTGTAGTCACGTATTCCCCCAGTATCAAATGCTACTATTTCAGAATTTCCAAAAACTTATTGCCAAAGTAATGCTAATATCTACTTTATGCATGTGTAAATAGCTGAACAAAATACAGGGAGTGAAAAGTCATATCAAAACACAAAATGAAGCTTTTTTACTTTCCTTTCCCCTTTGGAAATTAAATAATGTGTTTAATGTGTTTTATCTAAAACAATTTGTTGTCTTGAGCTGACCTGATATTCCATTGGATCATAGAACTGTGGGGAAAAAAACCCCTACTTTGAAAAGACCTTATCTTAGTTTTTATTAAATTCTATTCCTTTCCTAATACTCTTAGTAGCTTTGATGTCTTTGGTTTTGCATGATTCCTGAAGAACTTTTTGTTCTGTTTTCAAAGACAAAATAAACATATGACCTCTGGTAAAGGAAGGGAGACAAAGGGTCCATGAACTTTAACACAGAACTGTCTGTGAGAGCAAAAAAACTTCTTGTCCTTATGAGAAGACATGCAAGCACTCGGTAAGAGGTGGGGACACTGCCTCATCATAAGCACAAGGAAACTGAGAGTTGAAGTAATCTTTCTCTTGCATGATGTTTTCTGCACTACAGAAGCTTAGTTTTGCTATGGCAATTCAGAACAGTCAGAGTTTTTAAGAGACAATGGTTCTCAGTATTTTTTATTCCCCATTTGTATAGCTATTACTTTAAATTCAGCATAATACCTCTCTGAATGTTAAATATAGCTATGTGTAAAGCAGTAGCCAAGCTGTACAAATTGCATTGTAAGGATGCATGAGAACGGTCCTGGTTTCTTTTCTTTCAGGTCTTGTACTTTATTATATCCTGTGTAATTTGGTTGTTTTAATATCTAATTTAGGAATGAGAGAGGGGAAGATTTCTTCCTTTTTGGGGTGTTTGGCCTAGCAAGGGCGAGGACCTATTGCATGATTAAATTTTTGGCAAAACTAGTTTATTTTAACGTGCGTATTAAACATGGGCCATGACTGGGAAGAGAGTAGCTTTAGTTTTTCCAATGCATTTCTGTCTGAGGCAAATGCAGCCATGATCTGAATACTTGGGGACGGGGGGCAGGAGGAGGAGCAAGCCTGGCTTTGCAGCTACAGCTGGCTCCTGTGGTACTAGAAATGTGCACCATTCTTGTTGGTGCTAGCGGGAAGGTTACTAGAGGCCGGACTACCTTATTTGTCAGTATATTGGCCTTATACAAATGTAGTTTTAGCAGTCATCCTTTTTTCTCTTCTTTATCTGTGTAACACTTTGGTGAAACAGACACTTACTCTGGAATGCCATTTGGTATCTTATGGCGTCTTTTAAAGACCACTATCAACGAGAACTGCTTCAGTAGTGGTAACAGTCTTGAGCCCAAGTGATACGAAGATGATGCAAACCACCTTTGTTGGGTCTCTTCTGGACCTATCATCTTGAGCTATGTCTTTCAGGAAACCTGTATTCTCTATCTGGATTTATTTATTAAGAATTAGCTTGAGTTCTGTGTGTGATCCAGTAGGAAATAGATGAATAAAAAAATTGTTCACATTCAGGAGGTTGAAGACTTCATGTATTGATATTCTTGTTCCTTTTTTTGTGTGTTTTTCCCTGCTTAAGGCTTAGGAATACATAGATGAGTACCTGAGACATCAAAATGCATCAGAAGGCTTTATGTATTTAGGGATAAAGATTTCTTTCCATTTATTCCTTTAGTCTAAAGTGAATGGAAAGAAAATGAATGAATGGAGTGGTACAGCCGTGTTTCTGAACACATGGGAAGCAGCTAGTCATCTGCAAAGGTATTATCAGAATGGTAATAGAACATAGGGCTTGGACCCTCAACAACTGTAAACTTGTATGGCTTCAAAGAAGCTATGCTGACAGCTGAGTTTAGATGATTTTACATCAGGTGAAAATCTAATTATTTCAACAAAAATACCTTAGATAAAACCAATGTAATGGAGAAATAGTTCTAGCACACAGTGGAATTAAAACCAGAAGTGGAAGAGGAGCATTGGCAGTTCCTACTATCCTAAAGACTGCAGCCAAACCAGCAAAGATTTAAGGAAATGAGTCACAGTACTCAGAAGAAAGAAAAACATCATAGTAATGGCAAGAAAAGCTAGGTTAATGTAACTAAACTGTTGAAGTCAAGTTTACTAGCCCACAGAGGCAGAGACAGGAAGCACTGAAATGACTGAATTACATTCCTAAAACAAGTCTGTAATAGTGTTTTATCAGGTTAGTGAGTGTAAATGGCCAAGAACTTCAGTGGACATGTAGGAATACATTTTGCTCTTGGGCGTTTTTACACAGACATGTTGGAGTAAATGAACTTGCACATGTAACAGGTAAAGATTTGATCCAGAAACTTCAGTGTAACAAATACTCTTTGGCAATACCATGAAGCATGTTCTTTAGTTTGCCTAATAAATACCTGACACTCAACTTGCTAATATGCTGATTTTTAAAATGTAAAATGTTACTTTCAAAAAAATCCTGTGTTTTGATGATTTCTAGGCTAAGGTTTGTATTGCTTTTAAGGAAGAAAAAAAACGAAACCAAAAACCTCTAAACACAATTATTAGCAAGACTAATTATGTAGGAATACTTGCTATCTTACTGCATGAATGGGCTACAAATAGTAAAGCCAAACCTGGGCTTCCACTGTAATTACTAAGATTGTATGTTGACATAGCATTCATCTGACAAATAATTTAAACCATAACTTAGTATTTATTTCCAAACTTGAACAATTAATTTAATGGTATTTTTCTGGAACAATTGGTGTTGCCCTCAGCACAATCTCCAATGTTACTGTGGCTGCTGGTAGCAGAGTTGCCTGATTGACAGCCTTTCTTTTTTTAAAGGAGCAGTTGGCTGATGACAGGATGCGGACACAGGTTAGCACACAAAGACCTGAACAGATTTTGTTTTGAACATGATCACCTTAAGGATGGGCAAATATTGGAACAGGTTGCACAGGGAGAGCATGGGATTTCCATCCTTGGAGGTACCAGAACTTGACTGGACAAGACTGTGAGCAACCTGATCTAACTGGCCCTGCTTTGACTGGGTTTGACCTTCTGCCTTAATTCAGTCTATGATTCTGTTTTCTTATGTGAAATATACTGACGATTTTTTCTGAATTTGCATTTCAAACTGTTGCATGTTCTTATTCTAGAAAGTTAGTCTAGACCACAATTTTCTAGTTTACTTATAAGGATGTTATGCGGAACTTTATTAAAGGCTTATCTTACTAGTATTATACCCTACATCTGCTAGTTGCAGCCATGACATATTCATGACAAATTTGGCCATACTCTGTGCCCTAATTGTTCAAAAATTGCTTACTAATATTTTGTTCTAGTATCATCTTTGATTATCTTTCCAGTCTTCCACTTTTTTCTGGTTTTGGATTTGGTGCTACTCTCTTGTATGCCTTTTATATGTCACTTTTTTCTGAGGACTGTGGTTCATGGGGTTTTTTTTCTTTTTTTAAAAGATAGTCCCTCATGTATCACGTGTATGGAGTGATAATAGCCTTTGGGAAATAGAGCCCCTTTACTGTGATAACTGGAGCTGCTTCTTTTCTCTTGTTCTGCATAATGCTTTGATTCATATAGATGGGGAGCATGGGGACAGAGTTAGGTTTGACATGAAAGCACTCTTTAATGTCTAATGGAGGCAGTAACTAGTCTCTCCCCTGGAGGTACATGTTACAATTGGCTGGTATCAAGTAAATAGTCATCTTTTGTAAGGGTGACCACACTAACATTGTTTTTCTGCTGAGCAATTTTCTGGCAGCAAAAGAGACAGATCTGCTTTCCAAAATGCTAAACTGGAGACTGCTGGGATTATTGTCTTTCTGGATTTAGCTGGTGTAGGTGAGTACATTTAAAAAAAAAAAAAGATTCTCAGAAAAATGATGGAATTAGGCAGTCAATTTAGATTCATTTACAATAGGAATCAAGCACCTAATTTCTATTTGTGCCCCCTGGAAAGGTCTTTTCCACTTGCTGTCTTCCATGGTTTAGTTTTTCGGCAAAGCTGTGAATAATGTTGGGTTTAAAGCAAATTTGCTTTTCAAGCATTGTTTGGAGCAGTGACTGACTAGGACTACCAGTCACAAGTTACCATGGACCGTACAGCCGGTATAAAGTACAAGTAACTTTGCAAATGTGTTTTCACACGTACAAGTCTGCCTGTATTCTGAGTGAATGTCATAGTGTTTGAACTGGTGCAGTCACCAGAGTAGTTTCAGATGTGCAGGTAAGTCTTCTATAGCAACCGAGAGGCTTGGATACCTTCAAGGTACGTGGCTTGCTGCACTCTGTCACAACTACCGAAGTATGTAGCAATGTTTTACTTCTGCGGATGCATATCACACTTCTGTATGCAGTTATAATACAAAGCTATGTGTGGATGAAATGCAAAATAATTAAACAGTTTTCCATTCCTTTTTTGTCCTAGTATATGCACTTTTAAATGAGATGAAACACTAACCTGGCTTGGTTAACCCTAGGGGAAGGCCTTTTAATTATTAACTTAAATAGTTGTGGGAGTTTTGCACATTTTGCTCTAAGAATGTTATGCATTTTATACTAAAATGGACTGAGTGTTTCTTATCTGACGGTTGGGATATTTAAAATAAACAAATCTTTTAATATCTAGTACAAAACCACTGGCTGAGACATTGAACCAAATTAATCTTAAGAGGTGTGGCAGTGGCTCCAGTTAACGAGAGCAGTGCCTTTCCATACTGCCATCATGTGCAAGAAAGAGCTGGTGGAGTTAGTGAAGAGCAGTATGATTTCAGAGAGTGATGTAAGAAAGCAGGGAGATGGGAGTTCTCATTTGAGAGGTAATATTGCAATACAAGGGCTTCTGCACAGATGCTGTGTACTAAATGAAGCTCACTTAACTAATCTGTACCCTTCCTGAACTCATTTTGTGTAACAAACTGAATAATGCTGGAGTGGCAAAGGGCATGTAGGTCTTGAGGTGAGAGCAGGTAAAAGATGTGTAATCACTTCTAGATAGAAACAGTCCAGAAATACAGTACAACAGATGCATAATCCACCGGTGGATGTACAGTTACTGCCGTGACTCTGAACCTTGATGTAGAGTAACAGGCTTCTTGAATCCCCTTTGAGAGCGTAGTAGTCAAGAGACTTGCCTGTAATATCCTGTCCCTCAGGAGGGAAAGTGAACAGGATTCAGATCCCTGGGGTTAGGCACTCTGTGGTACCACAATATCAATGTTTAACTAATACCGTAAAAAAACATGGACAAAAGTATTCTGAAATAGCTAAAGCTGATTGATTGCACATACATTTCTTGACATTGAGATAGATGGTTGATTCTAGAAAGCATATAAGATTCTAAAGAAAGGCCGTCATTCACTGTGGTGCTTAAGCCTGGCTTTACGCATACAAAGAGGTTAACCAAAATCAATAGGCTTACTTATGTGATTATATTAACATGTCTGCTTAAGCGTGTTGCTGGAATGGAGTCACATACTTTAAGCTATGGCGTGTGAAACAATGTGCTTCAGGGAGAAAATACAATCCCCAACAATATTAATAGCATGAAAAGGAGGAGATAAAAATACGCATTTGTCTGTTGCTATACGCAAGTCTGAGAGAGCCCAAGTTTGACAAGTGGAGCATATTGTGCAGTGGGGACTAGTGTTTTGGCAGGTGGATTGTTGCTGACTTAGAAGTAGGTATTTTGATTCATGGCACAGTCTTCTGAATACTTTTCCATGTTTTAGTAGGAAAAAAGGTATATAAGGACACTTAGGAAAACCTATTGGCTACTAATATTCTGGTGGTGAGGAAACATTGCCATTAGATACCATTAACATTCTGGTGAAAACTCATGTTTTTGCATCACGGAGCTGATAAAACAATAGCTAATCATTGAAAAACCTCTATGTGCTCAAAGCAGATTAAGTTTCACAAGCAACATTCCTGTATCTTACAAATGAGCTGCCATGGCACTGTGATTCCTGAGCTATGAGAAAATGTTTTCTTTGGTTTACAGGTGGGTTAATATTGGAAATTCCTATGAACAGTGCCAGATATTATTTGCTCTGATAAGGAACAACAGTTTAGTTTTTATCTTGTGTTTGGGATAAATACATCAGTCATCTATGCTCAGATAGCACGGAGGTAGAAAATTTCAGAATTATCTTTAGTTTTTTTGAGTCTTCCTACTGTAGTTAAAGATAACTTTAGGCAGGTATGAAATGTGATTTTTTTTACCTCAATTTTTTTTTCCTCATGACACTTTAATTAGATCAGAGTCGTATTTTAAAAAAAATCTGTCTGTTTTTTACACTAATAGCTCAGATACTACTCTTGAAGTCAATACAGTAAATGAGGGATTAGTTAAATTAGTGTTTCTGTTCATGAAAGTGAAAACTGAGCCATAGGAAAAGACTGCATTTTTAGGCTCTTAAAAACATTTTTTACATGCAGTTATTTTAATGTTTAGTCTGTTCTAAATACTTGGGGATCATTTTCCATTAATTTTATTTACTTTGGTTGGAATGGACCAGTGTCCCTCATGATCAACTTGTCTGACTGGAAATCTTGAGGAAGATGAAGAGGTTCTCAGGCTTTGTGGGGCTTTTTCCTCTCACTTCACCAGTGGCATGAGTTTTCAGGCTTTTTCCTCAGCAAGTGGCCTGTTAGAGTTGTTCTGTGCAGCTCTAAGTCAAGCTGTACTCCCACTAGAGCAAAGCCAAAGGTCTCTACCTTAGTAAGTGAATTCTGCTCTGGTAGGGATTGAACAACTTGACCCAAGGGGACCAACATCTGAGCAGTGACTGCAGGGTTGTGACTTATAAAAAGGCAAGCATCTCAGGAACTGGCTTGCCTGTGGGTAATTGTCATTGCGTATGTTTTGCTACTGCCCATGGCTTAGACCTCAGAACAGTTGCAGTAGTTGCAAGCTAAATATAAAGGACCTAAGCAGTGGCTTTCAACATGCTGAATTTGAATGTAAATGCAGCACAAAGTGACCTGTAGACCTTTATCTTCCTTGCAAGATGAATGTGTGATTAAAAAAAAAATTAACCCACAAAAATACTCGGTGAAGAATATACTGTCATTGACCTGAATTTACACACTGACATAGTACAGTGGGGATGATCATTGACAGTTTATATAGCTCTTAAGATGATGTAATAAATTTTATAGTATTAATATGAAATATTGTTTTTAGTTTACAAATGTGTTCCTCATGTTTTTTCCCCTAGCAATTCTATGAATTCTGGTTCATTGTTGTGAATATATCATTATTTTTCCAACTTGCTGTCAAGTAGAATGCCTAGAGATTCTTTGGGTAAGGTGTTGGTAAGCACATTGTGTCCACAGACTCCGGGTCTAAGTACTCCTGTAAGTAAGAACATGGGACTGGACTCAGTTGCTTCGTCAGATGTATCAGTAATGTGCACAATGTGCCAGTGTTCTGACTGTTAATTGTAGCCTTATGTTTATCCAGCACTAGAAGGATGTTGCCTTAGAAAGCAATCTGCAATTAATAATTTAAAAAAAAATATATTGAAAATGATTTGGTATGTTTTTGTTATCTTATGTAAGAAATGTATTTTTTACCCCACTCTGTTGACAAATGAAATAAGCTGTTGCAGGAGTTTTCTGTAATGCTGGAAAGTAAACGTACCTCTAATAGTTTATGATGGCTTGAAATCAGCATTGGTAGAATGCCTAAAAATTCCTGCTTCCTGTTGAAAGCACATTCAGCACACTGGGACACATTTGTCTGGATGTGATATGTAGAAGGTCTACTTCTTTTTCTGTTTACACTAAATTTTCAGTGATTCCTGTTATTTCAAACCACATACACCCACACAGCTATGGTTACTTGGAATCTGTCTTGACTGGAATAGATCAGGAGTAATTGGGTTGGTATGCCATCTTTTGTTGATAATTGGAAACTCTTGGATCTGACACAAGAAGTTAACAAATTCCCTGTACTTAGCCATATGTTTTAGAAGTTCTTGCAACAGCAATTTTCAGGTCATTTGTCTAGCTGGAATTTGAGAAGAAACATATGGCTACTGCTTATGTCCTGCCTCACTATTCTTAAGAGTATTATTTAATAAACAGAAAAGAGCTTATTAGCTGGTAAATTATTCATAGAGCTAGCTGGAATTGTACCAGATATGCACAAGGACTCTTGAAAGGGTCTTTTTTTAATAGCCTACATTTGGAGTTGTCTGGGCAGAGCTATATTTCTTTTTTCAGTAAGACAAATAAAACACTACAAAGCCATTCATCTCAGTTAGATCAAACTATATGGCAATTTCACATTAAATACTTCTTATGTGTGATTAAGAATAGAAAAGAACTTGCTAATAAAGAAATCATGGATTTAACTGTAACTTGCATTCTGATGAGCTGTGTAAAGCTATCACTTATAGTCAAGCAATTAAAATGCTCATATGCATAGCAAAGATGACTATGTTTTTTTTAATTTGTGGCTACATCTGCTTTAAGACTATTCCAGATTTCAGTTCCAGTGGTCCTTCATATTAATGTTAAAATATTCTCTGGTGCCACCTAATGGTAAAATTGTTCAGTTACTTTAAAGTGCGAGTAAACAATGGGTACCCACCACATTTATTATTGCACTTGGGTCCATCAGGATCAGTGCTGGGGCCTGAATATACGTATAATAAGAAAAATGGCTCCTGACCCAAATTGCTTCCAGTCAAAACATTTCAGAGTTAAAGGAAAAAGTACAGTAAACCCTATACTACTTCCTTTAACTGTTTTAACTGAACTGGTTTTTAAAAGGTTTGGATACAAGCCTGAACCAAACCAACTAGGACTTAAATCAAAGCTGCATTCTGAAAATAACCCATAATTTTGTAAAAGGCCAAATGAAAAACTCAATGTGCTGTTCACCCTTATTCTGTTGGGAATACAAAATTCAGATAGGGATCTGTTGTGGTTTAACTCCAGCCGGCAGCTAGAACCCACAGCTGTTCACTCAATTCCCCCACCTCCCCCAGTAGGGTAGGGAGAAGAGGAAAAAAACCTTGTGGGCTGAGATAAAGGCAGTTTAATAGAACAGCAATGGAAGAGAAAAAAAAAATGGTAAAAATATACAAAATAGTGATGCAAAAAGTTGCTATCACTACCCAATGATCGATTGCCAAGCCTGTGTGATCAGCAATTGCGGATTCTTGCCCCTGGGCCAACTCCCATTTATATGCTGAGCATGGCATCTATGGTATGCAATATTCTTTTGGCCAGCTTGCCCTGTCTATGCTCTCTCCAAGCTTCTACGGGAAGCTGAAAGAGTCCTTGACTTACTATAAGCATTACTTATCAACAACTAAACCAGTATGTGTTATCAATATAATTGTCATGCTAAGTCCAAAACACAGCAGCTACTAGGAAGATAATTAACTCGATCCCAACTGAAACCAGGACAGAATCCTAGGTTTGTGTCTGGATTTATTTTTTTTTCCCCTGTAGTCTTGCCACAATGCTGCAATTTGCTGGTCCTGTGTGATTTCCAACAAGCAGAAAGATGCCTCTCTGAATGTGGGAAATAATAGTATGGACGCATGGCAATACGGCCACTCATTTTGCACCATCTTCATAGCCTCTGAGTGTTTCGGAGCAATTGTGCTATCTGCACAGCTGGTAGCTCTACAGTTAATGCACCCCACAGGGCAGAGAGTGTGCTGGAGGATGTGCAAAGGGCAAAGGAACCCCTCTGCATCAGGTGAGGGTCAGTATAAGGTGAAAGAGGCTGCAAGCCAGTCTCTTTACCTGCCCAAAGTAACCCTTAAGAGACATGGATCTGCTCCTTCCTGTGTGAAGGCTGTAGATAATTCTTTCTAGTTTCCTTCCTCTCATGCACTTAAGATTTCCATTATTTTTCTTATTCTATTTGCTTACCTTTAAATATACTTTAGCAGTGGGACAGGAGCATGCGTACAGTTTTAACACTGGATGTCATTGTGCCTTGCTGTGACAATTTACATACTTTTCTTAGGAAGTCAGCGGGGAACTGTTTTATTGGGGGGGGGGGCGGGGAAGTAACTTCATGCTGTAAATGAAGTAAAAGGATATGTGAAAGTTTTGTTAAAGTCTGTAGAGAAAGAAAGTGTAGTGGGGCAATAATAGATGTAATTCTTTATCCTTATAAGAAGCTAGTGGGAGGGACAATGTAGCCAAAGGATGTTGCAAAAGAAGTACTTAAATGAATTATTTCTCAATCCTCTGGAAAAGAATGTTCAGTATGTTTTGACTGATCAATTCTGCTATCACACATTTTCTGAATACCTGGTTAAGAAGGAATTAATAGAGTTGAGGCAAATAAACAGCAATACCCTAGAGACAAGGAACAGTTTTATCCAAATAGCTGAAATATTAGGTTTGCTGCCAATTTTTGAGACTCAAAAGGCTATTAAATAATGTAATTGTCAGTTACTTGTCAGAACTGACTGTGCCCAACACAACGTGAGCTGCTGATTTCCTTTCTGATGTCCTGTTTTGAACTATAGACTTACAGGTTTTTTCATGTTCTGAATCATCTTTCAATTCCATCTTCAAGTTCTTTCTTCAAGAATAACTACCCTTGCAAAGAAAACCTATTTGCATGAATAGGAGTTCTGACATCACTTTTAGAGAAGTTTCATTTCAAAGTAAAACCATCTGATTTTTAGCTATAGAATAGTTGTATTTTGGGGTTAGAAGTGATGTTTTTCTTTTGTAGCTAATTAAATTCTATTCTGGGAGGAAAAAAAACCACCTTGCTTCTTTCTCCCAGGTATTCAAGAAAGTTGAGCATCAGTACATGTGAATAACATGGATAAAGTTGTTGCTATAAAAGTAGCGTTTTTTTCCTTTGCATAAGCATGACTAGGGAGGAAAATATTATGGGCCAAATTGTTTGCAGATGTAACTGTTGTGGTTTCATTGAGTTACGGACAGATTTTTAAGAGATTTTGCCCCAATAGGAGATAATATGTGCAAAGCACTTATGAGGGTCTAGCCAATTTGTGGGTTCTCAGTCTAAGCTGAGAAACTGGCGTTTGGAAATCTGTCTTTCAGAGGACTGTGCCACATTACAAAACCAGAGGTTTTGGCCCACTTATGAAACTAACTGCCTGAATACAAATCTTTGAATTTTTTTTAGGTCAACCCAATAATAAAATTGTGTTTCCTTCTTTGAGTTGTAGATAAAGAAATGAATCCTTCTCTGTGGGTGGATTGTTGTCCTCAAAGGCACTGGCCACAGACAGTAGTGCTTAATATTGATTCCCTCTTTGGTTGGGATTTTTCTATGTGAAAAAAGGCCAAAGGATCCTCCAAGTTAAAACTTTCCACTGTATACAGTAAGCATCCTGAGGCTGCCTGATTGTCATCGTAAGCAGACTCTTCTTTCTTCCATGGTCCTTCATGAATCTGCAGCTGACAATCCAGAGTCACAGGTACTGTCAACTCCAAATGCTTAAAAATCATGAAACTGGCCCCCAGTCACGACACTGAGATGCTGTTAAGCTGTGTAGCTTGTGCATACAACTACTTCACATGTATCAAGAATGGGAAAAGGTGAAGGAAGGAATTAACTCCCTAATTAGAGGGGTTCAGTGGGTGAAGCATTAGGAGGTGAACCCTTGGCACCACTGCAGTGAATAGCAATAGTTCTGCTTGTCCTACAGCACCGATCTTATAACAATATTGCAAGCATCCTGGAAACAGTGAGAGCCAGCAATGCTGTGCATATTGGTAGCTTCGTTAGTTCCTGAAACTATGGGAATCTCAACTCTGACCCATCTAGTCTTTTCAGTCTCCTTTGTACTTTTTCATTTCTGAAACATCTTGCGTTACATTTTATGGCAAGTTTTTCCAGTCCCTGCTCATGGTTAATTTCTTCCAAGGCAAGTTCAATAGGATTTGAAAGCATGGATTTGTTAAGGAGCCTTGTATGTCTGGATGAGTGTGTGGAGAGAACTCTAGCTCCCTTAGTAGTGCCTAGAGCACATATTGTTCAGGGGTGACCTGATATCTGTAGATACCACTGTACAACTTCATATAAAGTTGTTTGCAGCGTTGGTTTTATGAAAATGAAGATAGGTTCAGGAATGAGGCCTTATAGATTCCCACATATACATCTTACAAATGTACTTAGTATATCATAATGTTGTCAGTTATTTGCATGTAGCACTGTTGACTTTAAATAATTTTCCAACCAGATGGCACTCATCCTCAACAGCCTTGAATCCTCCTTGCCTTGTTAGTGAGGCCTGGGAAACCAGTCAAGTTGCTAGCTGTGCTCAGAGCTATACCTGTGAAACTCTCCACTGGGAGATGGCAGGGACGTTGCTTTTCTGCCCTCCTGTAACTGAGAGAACCAGTGAAATAGCTGACTTTAAACTGTCTACTTACTATGTCTGTGGCCTTAGAAGAGACAGATCATACCCTAAGCTCATAGTGGAGATGCATTTAACCTGTTTAAAGCCATGACCAGGCTCCTCATGCCTCCACAGAAAATACAGGAGCCGAACTGGTACTTTCTATCTTTAAATTAGATGTTTTTCTCGACAATGGTGCCACCTCAGCTGTGCTGCATAGTACCTCTTTGAGTGTTGCCAGGCTGGTTTTGACCTATGGCTCCCAAAAGACAGTGAAAAGCAGAAGAGCTAGATGTTGCCTATTCGCTTCAAGTCCCTGTTTTGTGGTTTGTTTTTGGTTTTTTTTTTGGAGGGGGGAGGAGGGGGGAGGGGGGAGGTATGTAGCTGATCTGTTAGATGTGAAATCCAGATCTTATAGCACATTACCTTAACAGTATGCTGTGTGTGATTATTTTCAGAGGCCTCTAAAGGAGACTCAGAGACTGAGTATTTCCGTAGAGTCACGGTCCTGGTACAGACAACACGCTGCATGCTGAGCTCTCCTATTCGTGTGAGTCATGAGCTACAGGAACGCTAGGGGCTTAGTGGGTTTATATGCTGGCACTGAATCTCAGAGACAGAAATGAATCAGTAGTGAAGCTCAATTAAGTACAATCTTCCTTCTGCTGGAAAGAGAATGAAAAAGTGATTGGTATCACAGTTACCACTGTGGTGCTGCTGCCTGGAAAATGCTGCAGGAAGGGCCAGGACTGATGTGTCCCACTGGCAGCCTTGATCAGGGCTCCTGCAGAGCCCTGCTGAAAATGAATGTCATTCTGGAGAAACCCCTGTCCAGGCAAAAAGGCTTCCTGAGTAGCAGGCAACTTACAAAAATGGGAGCCGGATGCAAAATGTGGGTCCAGGCTGGGCCCTTCCTTTCCTTAGAAGCTTCTAACAAACTCAGATTTTACCTCATTATCTTCAGATTCTTCATGCTTTTCTTCTACTCCCACCCTGGCCTCTGAAGGTCTCCTTTCCTACTGTGTTCTGCTTTCAGAGCAAATTACCATAGGAGCCTGAAACAAGCCTTTTAAACGGAGCTCCCATGTCACCTTCTCAGAGCCTCTCCTGTGTCACTGGTACCAATACCTGCAAAAAGAAATGGCAGTTTCTGGTGCTTACCTCCTCGGTCTGCTCTGCTGTCAGCCAGGGGCAGGCTATGCTTGTTCAAATGCTTTCATAAGTTTGAGGTAGAGGAGCAGCATTGCAGAGAACCTTCCTCAGAGCAAAAGCAGTTTAGGACAGGGTATACAGTTTTCCAGAGATGGCTCTTAATCCCTGTAAGCAAATCCTCAGTCACTTGCAGAGGCCACAAAATCAGTGACCAAAATTCTTGAACAAATCCCTCACAACCTGGGGTCTGTTGCCCATGTCCCAGAGTATTGGTGGGACACCTAGCTCTGATGGAAGGTAAGTTGCTGCCAAGTGTTGTTGGTGAGACAGGAAAGTAATGTTCCAGAGAACCTCCATCAGGGCAAGGGCACTACAGGAGAAGATACAGAGTTGTTGGGGGTGCCTGGGATCACAACTTGCTGGGCAGATCATGTCTGGACTAAAACTCCCCACTTTAACCTCATCAAATCTGTGACTGCCCTTGGCACCGCTGTATTTCTCTGTTTCATTGGAGCTTTGGCCCCTTCAGTGATGACAGGCTTGAACCTTTCAGAGGCACTGGGAACACCGTGGTGTTACAGTCCTTCCAGTAAGTTATCTTTTTTTGTTCCCTGGCTGTCACTTTTTGTGTCCTTCAATTTTAAACAAAAAACCAAACCCAAACTCAGAACACTTGAAGACTAAAAGAAAATGAAATGTAAGCTCCTTGGATTTTTCTTCTATCCGTTCTGCCTAATAATCTTACCAGTAAGATGCTTGGCTTGTTAAATTTGCTGAAATATTTGCTCCTGATAAGCCTTATCAAGTAAGCTCTTTCTGCTTCTCATGCGGCCTGACAGTGCCCTCTCGTGCTTGTGGGCCTGGCGGCAGTGCCGCATTTTATGTGCTGCCTGGGATGGATGCTCAACCAGCCTTGGCTGCTGGAGCAACAGCAGCTCATGCCAGCAGCGGTTGTTAGCTCAGAATCCTCTGGGCTCATCCTTGAGTTATATCATGTTTCTCTGCAGAAGAATGCAATGCAGGAGTAGAGGAGTGTGTTGTACTTATTGTTTGCCTCTTCTAGTAAATTTAGCTGTTTTTTTACAATGCTGTTTCTTAATATTCCTTGACAGACTTCCCCAGGAAATACCTGGTGTTTTGCAAGGGAAGTACATTCACCTGTCTGTGCTTTGTTACACTGTTGATTTCTCAATCCAGCATGTGCAGAATGAGCAGCCATGCATCTTTGTTCACCTTCATCCCCAAAGGTACAATAATCTATTTTGTTTTGCCGGGGTTTGCTATGTTGCTGAATGAGTGTTCAGCTGCCAAGTCATCCATTTTTCTCTAAATGCCAGAGAGCTTCAGTTGCTTTACCAGCACCTGAAAGCCTTTGGCATTTTGGGGTCACTGGTTTGGACTTGCTGTCAGTGCTAATATTATTTGACTTTAAAAATTAGATTTTAAGCCTTGTGCAAAGCTGCATGTGGCCAGGATGTTTAAGTGCAGTGTCCATGGTTCATAAATTCCACCCACCAAAACCCAACAACTAATAGTAATGAAGCCCAAAATGGGGGTGATGTGCATACATGTAAACAAACATATCATCTCTGTCTTTGAAAGCAATTGGAGAGCAGGATTTAAGTCCAGCACCTTGGGGCCAAAATAGCAAGACTATTTTTAACATATTGCTTAGGCTAGAAGCAACTCTTCCACATAGGAAGACATTAGTCAGAAAAAACATGCAAAGATACAAAGATAAAATTTAAAAAAAATAATAATAAAAAAAATTGGATGCATCCCTGAATGTATTTGTGGGCAGATAGGGAACAATTTCTAAAAGATTACCAGATCCACTTCGAAGGGTATTTACATTTGTTAGGAAACTCAAAGTAACAAGGAATGAATAAATGGGCTGTTAAATACAGGAAGAAAAAGGAATGGCAAAATAGATGATTCTCAATGTCAGTTAAATATTAACTCATAAATGTCATCAGTCCTTGAACTCAGCGTCAGAAACCTCTACGCTGGTTTTAGGTAGCAGTATCTTTCTAAGTGTAGAACTTAAATGAGCAATTTTTACTGTCTTAAGTTACATTTCAAAGTTTCCAGCAATAGCAGTTGTATGAGATACTGGAAAGTGATGCTCAAGAGCCCCTTGCTGTACTGGTTTGTGGCTTACGGGCATATACAAAGGCAAACTTAGAAGCCTGTATTTTATTATTTCACTATTTCAGATACCTGCACCTCATTTCCAGAATGCAAGTGGTGATTTGTGAGGCTGAGCCCACAGGGAAAGGGGATATGGATATGAAACCTGTTTTCTCTTATTACTTGCCCTCTCTATTTTTGGTACATCTGACCCCCACTTCCCATGTGGAAGGGTGGCTTAGCAATGGGAGCAATTCTGTAAAAAAAAATGCTGGGAAGAGATGCATGGCCTCAGGCTTTGTTCTCAGCGGGGACAGGGCTTGAGATACGATAGCTGGAAGCACGCAAAAGCTGGGACCCACCACTGAACACTAGGAAAAATACTTTGGCCTGATAATGATGCTGAAGACTTCCTTTAAACGATCCACAAAAGAAAAACAGTGCTCTTGAAATGTTCTCCATGAAGATATCTGTCTGCACTTCCTATGTGACTCTGATTCGATGAGGATGGGGAGCAGATGGGAAGAGCTGATGACAGCTTAGGACAGGCTGGACTGAAGAAACTGAGCTTCCCTAGAAATTCAGCAAGAAAGACTGCAGAAAGCGAAAAGTCTTTAGGTGGCTGGCCTGTGGCTTGGGAAATATTTATGGTCGGACTGCAGTAGGCAAGTACTTGTCAAATGGGAGGGAGAGAAGATGGAAAGATGGCAAACAGCTTTGAAAGAGAAGGGCTTCCGAGTGGTGAAGACAGGGAGCTGCGCACATGAGCAGCTGGTAGGGGTAGGAAGAGCACCAATGGTGTAACACAGCACCTTTAGTTTTGTTGTGGAGAAACCTCTGAAACTTCATTCCAGGGCAGTGGTCAGCAAAGCAACACCCAACTTAAAAACCAGCGCACCCAAAGGCTACCCCGTAAGCAGTGCATGGGCATGACTGAGTTGAAAGCAGGTTTGCGGTCTGGTGCACACGGACAGAATCACAGTGGAAAGATCAACGGAGAGGAATATTCCCTGCTGCTCCTGGGGTCTGTATTACAGACCATGGCTGGCTGCACGCATAAGCAAAGTGGGCTGCTACCTGGAGGGCAGGTTGCCTGCTCTGCTTATATTAGAGGCAATGGATTTTGGCAGAACAGCATGTTCCTCTCCATAGCCAAGCTCTCCTTCCTGTGCGCAGGGGCCTTTGCTGATGGAGGGACTGGTATGTTTGGGTGGCAGCTCCTCCTGTGAGTGAGGGACTAGCATCAGCCCTCCCAGCAGCAGCAGTAGTCACTGCTCTGCTTCTGTCAAGAGCTTGGGCTGCAGGAGCAGTAAGTTCTGGTCTTCAGAGCTCCCTGCTGGTCTCTGCCTCAGCCATATAGCAATGGCCAGGGAGAGGTGGAGTGAAGAGGAGCTGGTGAGCTGGGAGGAGGAGAATCTCTTAGCTCTTCTCAAAGTCCCCCTGAAATATCTGCTGACCTCCAAACTTGCACTTCCTTCCCTCCAGATTCTGATTAACCGTCAGTTAACTTACTGCTACATCAAGCCTTTGCTTCTGTAAACCCCTGACTGCTCAGCTTGCTTTCTGCCTTCTCCTAGACTCTCCTCTATCCCTTCCTCAGACCTCTTGGCTATAGCCCTAAACCAAGGTTTTGCTGAGAAATCTAAAGCCAGTTCTGTTGTGAAAGATACTCTTCAGTAGAGGCATTGGTATCAGGCAAGGTGCCAATGTGTCTTCCAAGTGACAATTTTGTGTTGTTTGTGTACAGAGGCCAAAAGGAAGGGTTAATGCTCTGACAGACTAAGGTCAGTGGCTTAAGAGTATATTGTATCTGCAGTTAAACAGATCTTCCTGTTCTCCCTCTATTATTATTATGGTTGTTATTACAGTCATTTGTAGGGCATCGCAGTGAAGTTCATCCAGAATATAAATGTCTGAAACTGAGGAGCAAGGCAGAAGAAAACATGAACATTTACAAGTGGAGATGACCTCTGTTGCTCTTTGAGCTCAGACTATTTTTGGCAGGAGCAAAATGAAGAGAAGGCTTGCCTTGGAAAGAAGGCAGTGCAGCTGCCAGCCCCTGTAATTAGCCGGAAGGCCCGCAGAGTGTGGGGAGGAGGTCACAGAGCACGGGGCTCCTGCTGTGCCACTGCTCAATCCACAACAGAGCCTGCAGGAATGTAAAGCCTAGCCGAAGCCCAGATATTGCAGCTGATCCCATGCAAAGGCCAGAACCCTTCTTCTGGGACTAATGAGTCTGTTAACGTATAGTGTGCACCGTACAGGCTGCACGATGCTGTCAGGTCTTTGGAGCAGGAACCACATCCTCTGTGTATGCGCAGAGGACTGATTCAGTCCTTACCAAGTGCCTCCAAGCGTGCTTGGGGGTAGTAGCTATTCAGAGTAAACTAGAACCTTGATGACTTTGAATTGCAAGAGAACTTCTGAAATGTACAATAATGGAATTAATAATTTATCTATTTGCTTAGTGTCATTGTAGATGAAAAGGAATTACAGCAGGCAAGATTTCTCTGGCAACTTCTGGGTCAGTGAATCTATCGTATATCTTTATATGTAGATTCCAGACCTGCCAAGAGCCTATGTGCAAACTATTGTCTGCTGATAATTGAAATTGAGTGTAAGGCGTTTTTTTATGAAGACTTTTAATTTTTTCAAATTCTTTTATACTATGTCTCTTGTCATCTAAGGAAGGTAATCAAGGAAACAAGACAACAAAAAAAGTGTTTGTCAGGATTTTTACTACAAATATTTTCCCTCCATTATATTTAATAGGAAAACTACATTTAATTTTTCCTAAAGCAATTCATTCATTGATATAGACTGGGGTAAGGATGTAAAGAGTGAGTATATTACACTCAGGAGTCACACAGTGATAGACATGGGCTTGATATCAGAGACTAGAGATAAAAACATCCTTTCCATGGAGGTTACTTGCTACTTTCCTCAACGGGCAGCAGCACAGCAATGTATTTGTATACTCCCCAGAAAAGCTGGATCCAGAGCCAGTGCCTGGCCTGAATTTTGTCTGTTCCTAACCAAGCACAGTTTCTCTATAGAAATGAAAGCCAAGCGAACATGCAGGTAATAAGGTAAGATGTATTTCAGCCTGCTAAACTCAAGGTGTGGAGCTTTACACCAGTTTCACTGCTTTTTTTTTTTAACTTCTTTTTGTCTCCGTCCCTGTCCAAGCAGTGGGGAAGTTCAGTTTCTCAAGAACAGCTTGACTTGTGGGGTCTCAGCTCCTTGTTAGCTGATGGAGTTACACAAAGTGGAAAACTCTCTGGGACTTTAAAATAATGATGTGTGCTTCTTGAGAGGCATTTCCGATCACTTCTGTATTGGATTTCAGAAGCATTTTAGGTAACCAATCTATTTCTCATGGGTGCTGTTTTGGTATTTTATTTCCATGTGCATGGATTTGTTTCACAGGTCTGTTTTTGATGTCTGCATGAGACAGCTGGGGGGGGAAAAAACCACCCTTATACAGGAGAGAAGATGCAAAAGTAAGCATAATGATCTAGACAACTACGATGTTTTCTCCATAGATTTTTTTTGTGAGCCAGCATATTTTAAACTGCACAGGCTATGGCATGGATTGGCATAGATTTTGATAGTAGTCTTCATTCATTCACTTTAAAACTTTTCTTTAAAAACCTTCAACATTTTTTTCTGGTCTTCACAACTTTGCTGTGATATCTGACAGGGATGCCAGATGGCCCAAAGAGATAAACATCAAACAAGTAAAGTGTCCCCGCATCCAACCCTTTGATGGTCTCTGTGGTGACGGCTCGCTGGAGATTTATATCATAGAAATACTTGCACAGCACTTTCTCTGACTTGTGCCGAGATTGAGGCCCAGAGCACCTGTCAGCACTCCGCAGTTCCATCCAGACCTCATCTTCTTCAATCCTTTTCTTGTACACACAGTACTTGCTCTCCTCTTGTGTTCCCAGCCAGGCAATGGTGACAGAGTTGCAGGTCCTTAGTTTACTGAAGGACTTGATTTTTAAGCTCTCTGGAAGAAGTGGGAATAAGGGCTTGTGGAAACGGGGGGACACCTGTACTTTCACGGAAGAGTTAGACTCCTCTGTGGACCTCAGCTGCACCAAATACGTGTCCAGAAGCTTTCCCTTCAGTGAGAAATACCTCAGCCCTGAGATGTTTTCCGATGCCACTGTTTTACCATTCTTTGTTATGTGAACTCGTACTTGGCCACGACACAACTGAAAGGTGAATTGTATTTTCTTGTGCCTTGCCTGGTACTGCAGACTGTAGAATTTCTGTTTTTTCCCATCCAGGACAACCTGAATCACTTTCCCATCTTTCAGCTCCATCACCTTAGGTTCAGGTTCTTCCAGGGTTCTTGCAAATGTCCCGGTGTAAGCAGCACTGGCATTTGTGAGGAGATTGACAACAAAAACGTCAAAGTAATACTGAGTGCTGGGACTGAGATTGGGCACTGTGTAAGTGTTCTTGGCACCCACGCATATCTGCCTGACTTCCCCACTACTCGCCTTGTTGATGATGCTCAATTCACTGTTGGACAATATCATTACCTGCTGCGGTTCAAGAAGGTACGGAGAGAGAGACAAAGCTAATGTAGGTGGCAGTTTCATTCCAGAGGATCTGATTGCCGTCTCAGCAGCGCATAAACTCTTATAGTTGTGTTTTACATTAACTAGAAGACAGTACTGGATGTTTTCTCTATTTTGCAAGACAGAAGGACTGTGTTTCCAGGTGAGAGTCACTGTTGTATGCCCAGTGCCAATAACATCTATGCGTGGATCCATTGGAAGCTCTGGATAGAGATGCCCAGATGTTGTGTCAGTTGTTAAGTACACGGTAATGTGTGTGTCTCGCTCCGTGGATAAGAACTCTAGCATGTAAAGGGCAGAATGAGAAGACATACCCATGTAAGTCTCTACAGAATTTCCCTTATAGTTAAAGATGGTGGACACCATGCTTGGAGCTTTCTGAGATTTTGAGACCTCTTGTGTATTATGATCACCTGCAGGCAAAAAGCAGACTTGTAACTTTTGTTTTAACAGATGTGAAATAAAGCCCATGGCATAGGTTTTATTGTTCATATGTCAAGGAACACCCTATTTTCTTCCTGAAAACAATAATTATAACTAAAAATACTTTTTGCTACTGGCAATTTATTAAAACAAAATTTGAGTAACTTTTATTTTAGCAGTGCAGTTGCTGAATTATGTTTTCAAAAAGACTATAATTATAAAACCAGAATTTGCAAAAGCTTGACTTGTATCGTGTCTGATGTTCCTACAGTTTTCTTCTTCCAATGGCTGTCTCTTTGGGTACGTTACTTCAGGGAGACTCATACATTCTATGAAAGGTTGGTTTTTTTGGTTTAGTTTTGTGTCATTGTCTCCTCTGAAGAGGAAACTTATGACTTCAAAGGAACATGATTTGAACTCCTCAGTCAGGTGTACCTGCTTGACAGGTAAGAACTTGTTAATGGCAGATTTCAGATTTTACTTTGAAAAATTAATTGGGGAAAAAAAAAAATCATGAAAGAGAATGGAATTTCCTCTTAGGCTAAAGGCAGCATAATGCCCACTGCCATGGTATTCCTAGAAAAATAAAGGGCTAAAACTTCTCTACATTACTGTGGGGAGCAAAGTGACCAGTTCAAGTGGCCTAAGTCACAGAAAAAGACCTGAGGCAGCAAAGGGAAGTTTGGGCCAGTACAAACAGCTTATGAAGCTGATCTGTGTTTGTGGAGTCCCAAAGACCCAGGGTTGTTTGCAAATATTAACCTTGGATTTAGACTTTTTCCACATGTAATCCTTGATTTACTTGAGTTGATGGCAAAATCCTGCGGGCTCCCATGTTTCACACATGAAGACATGGATGTCCTCTTCAGCCAATGGCAGTTTACAGGAGAGGGAAGCATGAGATGTTTAAGCTTGTGGGGAATTTCCTGTAACACAACTCCTTATGAATACCTTATGCTTTCTTTGTCTCTGCTTAGGCAGAGTGAAGGTCTTACCTCGTGCTGTTTTTCCAAGGAAAGTTGCTGAAGCCTTGTGCACAAGTATGCTCCATTCGATGGGAACATCACAGGGAGTCACTGTTATTGTGAAAGGTGCAAGGGCTCTGCCTTCCTCCAAAGCAAAGTAGTACCTGTAAATGTGGATTAAAAACAGAGGAAAAGCATCAGGAAATTCAAGGCTGCCTGAGACTCCTTGTAATCAGCCATTCTGATGTAGGTCACTCTATGGTGGGTAGAAATGACTGCAGCCCTTTGAGGTGCATCAACACAAGGGGATGGTGAACGTCTGAAATTTTCTGCTGTGGGAAGAATGCATGCTGTGGGTTTTTTTCTAATCCACAAATATTTGCTGGAAGTTTTATCCACTTACCATAGGCAATATTTTTCCCACTGAATTTTAACACACTTCAGTTGAACATTATATCTCAGTACTTACCTGGTTATTTTGAATGATGGATGTGATTAAACTGACTGCCTTCTAGATAACCATCCGTTAGCTAACTCTGGGGATTTTGGTACCCTTTTTCACAGCACTTCCTGACTGGAGTTCAGCGAAATCTCTTAAAGCCTGTCTTCCCTCCTAGGTGCTTGCACATCTAGGTCTTCCTGAGTGTCAGATGAAGTGAATATAATGGAATAGGTTTAGCCGGTCCTGAACATTATCAGATGTCAATGGCACTTTCATCCAGGCCAGTTCTAACTTACTCGCCTTTGTGACAAGAGGCTGATGTGCATGAGTAGTACAAAGCGACATCGCTCTACTCAGTCAGATTTTGATTCCTGCTTAAAAAAGCCCAGCCTCCTGTCTCACTCCTTTGGTCTTCTGTTTATTTCTTTTGCTTTTTATACAGGCTATATACAGCCACAGAAATGTTTGGACTTGGGTCACTCACTCTGTAGTTAAATGAAGGCAGTTCAAAATTCTTTTGTTCATTAGCGAGACAAGCCTAGTCATTATGGATAGATCATGTCAGCCTAGAGGTCTGACTTACTTTCAGGATACAGCTACTGGGCCAGAGTCAAGCTTCACTGGAAACAGTTCCACATACTTTACTCTCTTACTTTAAGCCAAAACTTGTCATCTCTTGGTTTCCTGTTTGGATCACTCTGGGGTTCGTAAGGTCCTTACCTGATCATGCTAAACTGAAGGGGGTTTTGCTTCCTAATTGTGATCTTAATGTTATGCCACAAGAGCACAGCAAAATTCACTTTTCTCTGAGATTTCAATAGCCGTTTGCCTTTAACAAGGATAGCTCTTAGTTTTGCTCTTGTGAGCATCGTCACATTGTATAACATGTGCCATGTTCCAGTTTCTTTCTGTGCAACGCACATCAAGTCTGAACCATCTGGCTCACGCACTGCTCCAGGACTGCTCTGCTCGGGTGTATGTCAAAGTCTGTAGGTGTTGGTCACTGTCTGAAGTGGAGTCTGATTAAGGCACTTGAAACGCGTCTCTTCCCAAAGAAGCAGCTCAGTCTTTGCTCCCCAAGATGCAGTGTCAGTTGTAATATCTAGATCACCTACGTATCTAGATATGGCAGAATACTTTGCGGGTATTTTGGGGAAGTGAAGAATCAGTGGAGTTTCCACATGTGAAGCACTTTTGATCTTCATAAGCTTTAGTGCCATTCAACAAAAACACTTGTAGCGTGCAGGACACTGGCAGAAGTTTTTCTGAGAAGATAAGTCTGTGCAGATATTTTGTTGATTTCGGGGACAGTTAATTTACTAGGTAAAATACTTGTATTTTACAGTGAACGTGGGACAGCTGATGTGCCTCTGCAGTTCTGAAGCCAGGCTGTTTGTGACACGACTGTTTGCTGTTGCAGCCCACCGGTTGTGTATCAGCTCTGCTGCTGCTCTGCCAAACACCACACAGAAAGCTGCCTGAAATGCATATGTGAATCTAAACTTCATCTCAGAGGGTCGTTCCAGATGATGGGCAATGTAACGACACTTGAGCTTGACAGCAATGGGGCATTTTTCTGGAAATTCAGTGGACACTGATAGAGCTCTGCAGGCATATAGCAATTCTTGGCTTGTACTGGTAGCGTGCAGCTACCCGTGTCATAGGGAAGTATATGAGGAGTCACTGATTTGCTCTTACCTTTTAGGTATATCCTTCAGCAGGTGGATTGTAGTTTCCTTGCCATCAGCAAGTATCAGGGAGTGGTAGAAATTGAAGAGATCAGTCTGGAAGCTCTGCTGGGAACTGGTGGTGGGTGCTTTTATGGAATGACACAAACAAGCCGCCATGAGAAGATGGAGAGGCAGATAAAACCAGAACCAGGACATCTTCAGTACTGCAAAGTGGGATAACAAAAGTGAATGGAAACTGCTGTCTTGAGGGGGAAAATAATCAGTGACCCTCTCTTTCTGTGGCTTTCCTGGTATTTATCATAATCACAGCAAGTCAGGCATTCAAACAGTGCCAGTCTCCGTTTTGCTAAATTGCTTAAAGTTCACAGAGAAGTATTTCTCGGAGGACCTCTCTGCAAAGATTTAATGGCAGAAGCTGCTATGAAGTCTTTTATTATAGAAAAATATAGTCAATGTAGCGCAAGTGCAATATCACAAGACAGTCATAAAAAAACCCCAAAAAATTTCACTGCTGAAAAAATGAGTGGAGAATCACATTTAAAATATTTTTCCTAGTTTATAGTGTTCATTTGCTAAATTTCAAGGCTGGGTTGTTTGTAATGGAACTGTCACTTTCAAACTCACAGGAGGTCACTATATCCCAAACACTGCTTCTGCTGTTCTGTCAGAGACCATTTAATTTTTATTTCATCCATCGTGACTGTAGCTGTGTGTAGAGAAGAGGATCAGAATAACTTATTCAGAGCACTGTAAGACACTTTGGTGAAAAGTAGAGCGTCCTGGATAAGAATCCCTAAATTAATACTTAGGAGATTTTAAGCTCTTGATGTATCTCATTTGGAGGAAGGCTTTATTACTGTAGGGCAGTTGGATAAATCATTCTGAGATTTTTGTGTTGCCCATCCCTTTCACATCTGCATCACTTCCAGCCCATCTCAGCATTTGCTGCTCACTGCAACTGTAACAGTTCTATTGTATTCATTCTGATAAGAAATTTTAAAAAATGACATGTGCCCCTTCCTTTTGCCAGGAGGCTTTATTATCTGTGAATCTATGAAAGAAATGTACACAAACAATCCCAAAAATCATGTCTGCAAATGCTGACGTATTTAAACTGTGCTATGTACATTGCACAAAGCTACACAGATAGGAGACTCCAGTCAGAACAAGAAATTTTGACAGTACACTACTATGTGAGGTTATTGATTAGCCTTACAACTTTTATGTCCACCGCATCCAGTTTCAGAAAGAGAGGAAAGTGCAAAAGTGGAAATCACATAAAAGGGAGAAGAAAGAAGGGCATAGACCTTTAATACAGGTGCCAGCTGTAGCTCAGGGATTTGGAAAGCAGAGGGAGCTCTGTGAGCAAGATCTCTTTTTTGAGGAAAAAGTAGCTTATTGCGTCTCACAAGCAGCAAAGATCCTGGTTAAATCTGATTAGTGGCTAATGATAGAAGTAAACATAAAAGACGAAGGCTCAATCCTTTGTAATTTTTGTTCATTTCTGAGATCAGCCCTTCCTCATGGTACCTGCAAATGTGCAGAAGATCTTAGGCAGTCAAAATATCTACGATTCAGCAGACCTGCTGTCCACTACAATTGAAGCAACCTTATAAAAGGACCAGTTCCTTTCTAAATCCATTTCAAACACGCACGTTTAAACATAGGATTGAATACATCTGTGGATTTCTATCTGCAAAATTTGTTTTCATCTGTGATTCCCAAAGTAATGCTCATCTTTAGTATCAGTGAGATTATTATTGAAATTATCACTACCAGGTCATCTGAATGTCCTGCTTCACATCCTAATAAAGTTAGGATATTCTCTTCCTCTTTGTAATATTTTTGGCACCTGGCTGAATGCAAAATTAAACAAATATCTGAACAAGTTGAAAGAATAGTAAAGATTACTACATCAATTCCATTTTTAATGTTCTTATAACAGAGCTTTCCTTATGACTCTGAGACACTTCTTTACCACTTTGTTATTCTTTTAGTCTAACTATAGCTTACAGATTCAAAATATAACCCCAAATATTTTGGTTTACCTTTGTCAGTGGAATCTGAGTTGCTCTGCGCTTCGGAGAGGATAAAAAAAAAAAGAAAAAAGAAAAGTCTTTCTGCTGCTTAAATGACAGGATCTTGCAAACCACACTGATACCACAGCAGCTCAGCTTTTCTTGTCCAGGAAAACAAACAAACCAAGCGACCAACCAACCTATAATCAGCTTATCCCAAAGAGAACATCATCCTAAAGGCTGATTTTACTCAATTACACAAACAGTATACTCTCAGACTCTTGGAAACACGTTACACAAATATATTCTGCTTACCTATTGTGTTCCTGGCCAGATGATCCCCAGACCACTCGCTTTCTTTGCTGAAAAAGCATAAAATAAAACAACATAGACTTTTCAGATCTCTGTAGACAGATGAAAACCAAAACTGTGCAACCAGTTTAACAGGACAGAACTGATTTTTCCATATGGCTCCTGAACAGACATAGTAACTGACATGCTTGCAGTCTTTCAAGAAAAGAAGAAAAACCAGAGAGTTTGGGTATTTTCTGAAGTGGGGTGTTTTCAAAGGTTATTTTAAACTTGCATAATTTTGAAATCTTCAAAGTCCCGGTTGTTGCTTTTTCAGTTCTAGAGTTCCTTCTGGAGGGCTGCGAAGCACATTCGAGCGTGCTGCCTCCAGCCAGCAGGACTTTATTCCTGCACAGAGTGTCAGCCAGACTGTTGGTGGCTGGCCGGAGAGCAGGTCTTTGACAGAAATGCACAGTGAGGAGGAGGGGGTGAGATGGAGAGAGCAAACACTGTTAACCCTTGTTAGCCCTTAGTACAAGCCAGCCAGGGACACATAAATCTCCTCCAGAAAACTAGTTTTGCAGTAGCAGCTTGATGGCCCTTCCATGGAGCAGGCAATCTCCTTGCCCACAGCACTGCAGACGTTTCAGATAGTTTTAGGTGTACCGTGTTTCTGGTGTGTTTTTTATGGCCCAACTGGTGCTGACTGGCTCACAGAAGGGAAGGCAGGAAAGCTGTAAGGGAGGGAATGCTCTGCATTGTTTAAGCAGACTGGAATTAGCAATCCTTTGAAGACTGTCAGGAATCTACTGAATAGAGCTAGGCAGATTTCTTGGCTTGGGCAGGCTGTGTAAGAAAGAAACTCCAAAAGCGTATGGGCTGGGGGAGTATTTCTGGTGTGAACATATTGTGGCTGAGGGAGCAGGCGGGACAAGGGTGCCTGGGAAATGGCTCGCAGCGAGCGCAAACAACTGCTCCTGCAGTTGGGGCGACAAAGCCGTTGTCGCAAAGCCATGGTCCTGAAAAGGCCTGCTCCTGCTGAGCAAGAGCGGGGTACGGCCAGGATTCATGTGCTGCTTGTACTTCTTGGCCTCTTGGCCTGAGATGTCAGGAAAGGAGCCCTGGGGTTGTCCCTGTGGGGAGGTGTACTCAGCTTCTTCAAGTCTGCTCAGAAAGGCAAGCTCCAGAAACCTGCATGAGCTTCTAGGCAGGCACTTTGCAGGGGGCAAAGACAGAGTACAGTACGGAGGCTAGGCCTTTCATTTATTTATTTTAAAATAAAGTGTTTTGTTCCGTGTTTGAAGAGAGTGACTCGCAGTAACCCTTTACCATTGTCCCCCTGGATTTAAAGATGTATTGTTTAAGCCTTCCTAGGAGGAGATGCTTGCTAAGAAGAGGGGCAGGTGACAGAGAAGTAGAAAGGCTTCAACAGATTCTGTGTAGCAGATCCTTATGAAAATGTGAATTTGCTTATCAACTGAGATAATGGAAAGAAATATTTACAGTGCGTTTACTCTCACTGCGGAAGATGGCAGGATTAATTATGATGATGTTCATCAAAAGTTTGCTAAAAATTTATTTGCAGAAAAATTTTGCTGAGCAACCGGGCTTTTAAAAAAGGGACAGTGTGCGGGAGCCTTGATACGGGCACTGTTATGATCAGAGTATTGGCACAGTTGAGCCAGGAAATGACATTGCAAGATGTTTGCTAGACAACTAGCAAAAGCGAGGTAAATAGCAAATAGGATCTTTCAGACAAATTGTCTTTCTGGTGTGAAATCCAGAACAGATAATGTCTGGGTAACAGACATGGGACCTATTGAAAATATAAGCACCTAGCCAGAAGCAAAGTGTTCCCCTAATGAAAGAGAAGCATGAGAACAAGGTGCTGCAAAGTCCAGTAAGTTCCCAGAGCAGGCCTGGAAGAGGGAAATGTAGATCAGATGAGGTGCATCAAAAAATGTGCACTGGAAACAGGCCATGAGAGAAAAGCTATTGGCCATAATGTAAGTGTGGGGATTACAGTGTGTTTTTGCTGAGCTTTGGAGAGACTCACTGGCGAAAGTAAGCAGAGAGATTTGTCAGGAAGTAACCAGTGTTGTTAAGTAGGAAGATCTTTGGGCAGGGCTCAGGAGCAGACGTCACTCACGTCTGGTAAAATCTCATGTCAATACGGACACAGTAGACATGTTTGTTGTAGAAGAGATGGACTCATTGTCTCATCCTCTCTGAACCTCCACACTGCCATCAAGACAAGCCATTACCCAGGACATAATTCAGCTTCCAGGGAAGGCAATGGGAGTCTTTCCATTGGCCATCATTTCAGCTGTGTTAAGCCAGATGCTTGAAGGGAGTACTCTGTCTCCCGCTGAGTAACATGAGTAAGGATGTCAGGTGAAAGAGGCTGACAAGATGGTTTAAGTATGGAACTAGTCCAGTCCCTTTCACAACGATTTCTCGCATACTTCCCACATGTGTGTGCTTACATGCTTTGCTGGAGCAGGATGCGTGTTTGTAGATTTAGAGGTTCACTGAAGCAGTATCAACGGAAAAAATAGTATTCTCTATGGAGAAAGTTGAGCTAAATTCATGACTCGTATAGCTTGACTGATCTCAGTGGAGTTACCACAGGGATAAATCAAACTCTTGATTTGGCATAAAATTGATACAACAGACTTCTCACTAGAAAAATGTAGTCTGTAATGAGTAGGCTCCGCTGTGCCTCAGAGCTGAATCAGTGACTTCAGGAGGGCTGTTCAAGAGATCCTACTTTTGTCCTAAGCCTGCTGGCCATTGACACCTTTCACAAATGCAAGAGATGACCACCTTTGATACCAGAGACTTGATTTATACTCTGTTATGTAGTAGCTCTGCGAAAAGATCAGTAACACTAAAACCAAAGGAACTCTGTTGAAATTGGAGCATGGCGTCAGACCGTCAGGGATCTCGCTTGAAGCTTTCCAAGATGCTTCAGATGTGTATTTCCTGGAACTGCAGTCCCAGTTTCCATTTTCAGGTGAGGGATCCTGCAAGCCAGAGGATCATCCCACCGTCCTGACAGCACTACTGACCGCACGCTGTCCCACAGCACTCCCTGCCCACAGCATTTCCTTGCTCTTTCACGGCACCCCTTTCAAAAGGATGCTCGGAAAGCTACGCAGTGTGCCCCAGTCCACCCCACACAGCACACCTCTGATAACCATGCAGCACTGCTTTGTACTTGGCAGGAGGGATGCAAAAAACTTGACTCCATGTCTTTCTAATGAGACAATTCCCCTGCCCTGGCAACTTACCTTTGAGATAGTCAGGTCATCTTCGTCAGGAAACGGCATCCGTGTGAAGGGCCAAGAGAGCTCTAGTCCCTCCCATTAGTATGATCCATGGGAGAGCGGTACCAGGACTGCACAGTCATCCTATCTGCTGCCCAGCTGGACCAGGCCCTGCCTGTAACCCATTATCCAAACACAGACAACTTCCCTGCGCCCTCAGCCCTGCCCAGGGAGTTCTGTTTCATGAAACTCTGTAAGCACATTAAGAACGCATGGGGAAATAGAAATCTAATCTTTCAGTTATGAGGCAAGTAATATTCTCCTTTTCTGTCTTTTACACAAGCACACATATATCTTATAAACAACTGAGTGTTAGTCTTTCGCTCCCAGCTACCTATCTGCCTGCAAAATACCTTCTTAACTGATTAGCATTTGTAAACTATGTTCATAGCCCTGAATGGAAATAGCTATGGAAGTCTGACATTTTCTGATGTCCTCCATATCAGATCTGCAGGGGGAATTATAGCATCCAAATACATTTTGCATTTTCCATGGTTGCAAGTTACAATCTATTCCTCTTGGCAAAAGAATCTAACTTCTGTCTTGTCCTTATGGCTATGGAAAGAGGGGTGCAAAGTTCTGTAAAAATCCCTTCCCAAGTGAAGGGATTGTCATAATCGTTGCTTGACAGCTACTGGACCTAGTATGTCCTTGAGAAGTTAACATACTTCTGGTTAGTATTATTGCTCAAAAAATATCTTCTTAGACACACAGCTGGGCTCCAGAAAGAATCACACTTTCCTTTGAAGCTGCGAAAGACGAGCTTAAGCAAAAGTCTGGCACTTAAAACCTATCGAGGGTACCGTAGTGGGGCAGCTGCTTCTGTTTCTTCCAGGTTTTGTCAAATCCTGGCAATGCACAAGCACTCAAAGGACTGTCTGATAAGCAAAGCCCTAGTCTGTTCCTATTCAGAGGCATTAATAAGCAGGAGAGACAGGGAATTACTTATAAGGCAAAAGCAGACTTGGAATTTTCCTGCAGCGTGTACCCAGGTGAGAGTATAGGAATAGGTTGTTTTGGAAGCTGGTGGGTTGTCCTCGCAGTGCATACTGGTTTAGTAGGATAAAAAGCCAGTGGCCTTCTACATTTTGGATCCATGGCCCCCATTATGGCATGTCTATGTCGAGAAGTTCTCCAGGGAATTACATAGTGATAAATAAAGTTACACGAGTATTTTGCTTAGCAGTCCCTCTCCAGGACAAGATGTTGGCACCTCTGCACTTGAAAATTATCTCTTTCTGATGCTGTTGAAATGAAAGATAGCCTTGAAGGGTCTCTTAGTAAGCAACAATCTAAAGATTATGGACATATGATTACCCCTCACTATTTTTGTATTCCTTAAGAATGACTGTAATTAGTCAGAGGACTCTGTTGAGAAATAGATGTGATATAGGGGAGATTTTCTGTGCAAAGCTCTGATCTTGTGGGATGTGAGAGATTGCTTCTGAGGTTACTATACTCAACTTAATGGGAAAATTCCTTACTTTTATGACAGAATTTGTTCTTCCACAAGTGTAAATTCAGTGCAATAGAAAAATCTTCAAGTCCCCAGCCAGGAGTCGGTATTACACTAACAGCTTCTTTATGAATTAAAGAGGAAAACATATTGAAGGTCCTGAGCTGCTATTTTCATTTCCTTTTCCTTTTACCATACCGCTAGGCTTTCAGGATTTTAGGTTAAGTCTTGTGAAATAATGCCTTAGAAAACACCGACAAAATTCCCTTCGAGCCATCAAAGCAGCATAACAGTTTGGGCAGGCATGGAATAATAAGGTGAGGTTTTCAGCTTAGCTAAAAGCTGCTGGATATCTCAGTTGAGAAAGTCACAGAAAGGAAAGAAGTGGCATTGTCCATAATCAGTGCACCATTTTAATAGGGTAATCCTACATTTTGTTTTTAGCTACAGTGTCGCTTGTTTTGTATGCCAACGGATTAAAATCATATAAATAGAACTAATTCACCCTGGTGGACAAGGAGCATCCAAGTGTTTCCTATGGCGGAGGTTCTCAAGTGTCAGTTTAACTCCTTGCAGTGACAAGTTAGAGAGGGGCAGGGAATGCTGAAGCAGCCAGACTCTTGCTCTTGAATCAAGCACGGCCCTGCCGAATTTCATGCATCTGGAGGGAGGCTCTCTGATCCTGCGTTACGCTGTAAGCTTTTTAAAAACACCTTCCATCTGACCAAGAGGCCTTTCATCTTGTAGGTGCTGGTTTCATTCACAGCATTCCACTTCCTTCTTGGGCTCCTGGGAGCCCTCCTTCCTTCCCATACCCAGGGGAATTTCCAAGCAACCAAAATTGCCACCTACAGCACTGAACGATTTTTCAGGAGAACGTGATTACTGGTCCTTGCTTGGTTTATCCCCATGGGCTGCAACAGTTTGCTCCCAGGAGCTTTAAACTATAAACTGCCTTTTACAGCATCGGAAAGCAGTCTGCATTAATTTTCCTGTTCGGACCTCCTCCGTGGTGGCCGGCAGAGGAGGAGTTAACCACTGTCCTCTTTTCTGCCGTTGCTGGCTGGAGTCGCTGGCATCCCATCTGGTCCAGGCTGTCCGTAGCTCTTCCCAGTGTTCTCTGGGGAAGCCACTACAATACCCAGGAATTTTAACAATCCTAAACAGATTGGGGGCCACATATGGAGCAAAATGATTAGATTATAAGAAATCCAATCACATTTGCTGCCCCGGCCTTATATTTTTAAGCATTTGGGATCAGGCTTTCTGCTCAATTACAAGTATTTTACATGCAACAGAGATAAAGTTATTATGTTCATCTCTCCGTCTTGTCCCCAGAGGAATAGTATCCATTTTAATGTTTGATTGTAGGAATTTAATGAATAAGTTAACATTACATCTAATAAAATCTGCCACTTTCGTCATAAATCGTCACAGCGACTTGCTGTTCGTGATAGTTAGACTGTCTAGAAGAAGCAAGATAAAACATACTCATACATATGCATACAGAAGGGGAAAAGTAATCTCTATGCTTTGTTTATTCTGCCTTGTTTACTCTAATGTGGGTTTTTTTCTGTTCAATTGAAAAGAGCTGGATATTTCATGAGAGCGCTTAACAATAAGAGTTTGTGGGAAACAATTTTTTTAGCCAAAATTCTTTATTGAGCAAATCCCTCTAAATGTTAAGCATAAGTATAAAAATTAACAGAAAATCATGGAGCTCACCCTACGGCCATCTCACCCTGCACCTCTTGATATCACCCTCCCTTCTGATACAGAACATCCTCTGCTGTGGTGCCCTAGCAGCCATGAAATCCCGTCTCCTCTTCCAGCATCCCTGGTTGAGCACAGACCAGCAAGCAGCAATTTGTTTTGATACAGAGTTCTTGTGTAGGAACATCTTTGCTTTTGAATAGGCTTCATGGGCATTTATTTGGATGTCCCCAGAGATGGCAGAAGGGAACGGAGGTAGGCGAGGGCATGTCTTCAACTGCATGGAAAGCGGCCTTCACACCCACATGGGCACCTCTGGACCAGTCTGTTGCCCGTTCTCTGCACTCCTCTGTCATGGCCCTTCATGACTCCAACCCCGGGAGCATTGTGCCTGCCCCAGTCCATCCCTCAGCCTACCTGTCTCCTACTGCCCTCTGATTGTCTTCTACTCCTCTCTGATCTTTACATAGGATTGGTAAATGCACACAGCAATGGGCAGGAGTACAGGTCCCTGCAAAGTTGCAGAGGGCCTTGCAAAATGACCAACACGGCTTTTTATCCCAAGGCAAGCCCAAAAGGTCACAGAATAGCAAAAGAGTCCCTTAGGGAATCCTCTTAGCAGAAATATAGAGCTAGCTCATTTTCCTTCCCACAGACCAAAAGTTTTGCCTGGGGTGAATTTTCCACTTAGGAAATTTGATTATAAAAATTGTCTTGCTAATTCTTCTCCTGATGTCTTGGCTAAGATGTTAAGTCCTCAAGCACCCCCTGAAGGAAGCAGTCTGCCAGGCTGCTGAAAGCAGGGATTGCTGTACTAGGACAGCCTAATAACCAAAGTGCTTTATCTTGTCTCTAGCACTGGTCTGCAGCAGGAATCTTAGCAGGAGGTGGAAAACCTTTGCTGTAGCATAGTAGCATACCTAAGACCAGTGATTAACCGCAGTGGCGGGAGCCAACTAATGCTTCAGGGTGTCTAGGAAAATCGCACTGTTGATTTTTTAAAAAAACATGACTGCTCTAAATTTACAAGCTATTTTATAGACTCATTAATTTTTCATGGGGGAAGGATAAATGAGCGGCTGGAGAGGAGCTCAGAATATGGGCTATTTACACTTAATTTATAAATTATGAACTTGAAAGCTGACACTTTATGGTGCTTGGTATCATTTCATTATGAAATGGAATGAATCTCTCTGCTTCTATGCAGGATCTGGCATAACATTAACAACTACACTTCCAGGCAGTTTCTAACAGCAGTGACTGAGCACTGCTCAGCCCTTGGGTGGACGAGGGGTTTCCTCTGCAATACTCTCAGCTCATTTTCCTTGTGCTCCCTCTTTCCTGTGGCAGATGTTTGGCCCCCACATTCTGCAGATCGCAGGTTACCCATTAGAGTCCCAGCATAGTCTGGGTAGAAACTGTGGCTCTGTCCTGATGCCAGAACCATGTGGCTTCATCTCTATCCCCAAGGAAAGACTCCACCAAGTCACCCCACGAGGCTTCTGCAACACAAGGGGGAACTAAGGAAAACTAAGACAGCTCCAATGGCACAGTCATTCTGGAGGATTACATGAGATACCTGGGGCAGGGATAAGAGATACTGCCTTTTCTGTGCCTCTGCTGTATTCAAGTGACCCCATGCCTCCATGGGCAAGTTCCTGGACTCATGGACGGGCCTCTGGAGAGCCCTATGACAAGAGAAGTAGTGATGGCACTGCATAGGCAGGACCGCAGAGGATTTGGGGAAATTCCACCCTTTACATGATGCTTACTGGGACTGGGTTTGCACTGAATCAGAGGCAAATGTGTGCACAGAAAGCGCAGCCACAGGCTCGCATAGGACTAATTCAGTATTCTGCCTTCGCTGACACAGCTACTTATATGTTAGACTTGGTCTGTGTTAAAATACTGGTTCTGACATTAGATTAGCTCTGATGTTGTCCGGCTTTTCAGATCTATTCCTGACACTGGCCTCATTTACTTTTCCACTTGGCCAGTGGCCATTTCTTACTAAGTCTTGTCTGTAGATTTCAGCATGAAATGAAATTTCACCACCTTGTTAGGGCTCCCTATCACTGCAGAGTTTTCCAGGAAGCTGCTCAGAGTAGGACGGCTTCATCTCAGAATGCTCTGAGAAGCCTGTCCTGTAAGCGATGGCCCGCACTGCCAGCCCCCCTCACTGGCAGCTCCTCGGCTTCTTGCTTCCACGTCCAATTTTCTTTTGGGTGTTCTGGTAATTTAACGCCAAACCATCTCAGGCTGAAGTTTCCTTGAAGGTCTGAAGAATAGGTTATCAAAGAGGAGTTGATCATCAGAAATCCTTGAGCTTTCCTTCTCTATCTGTGAGCTTCTGTGAACTTAATTTAATGCCTTGTTCTTTCCCGACACGGAATTGTTCTTGGCTTGGGTCAAACTTGATTCTAATTTGTGTCTGTCTAATATTAGGACTGATACTAAGAATAAGTTACCTAACTTTGTGAAGTTGTCAGAGCCTTGGCATCTGTAAGTTCATCTGGACTGCATGTCAATTTATGTTTTTTCATACTTTCCTTAAGCAATGATTAGAAATCACTTATTGCTGGCTTTCACTAGCCATAAACCAGGTTACCCATCAGCACAGCCTACCCCATGCAATAAGAAGCAAAACATTAAATTTTGACATTCCCCACCCCGAACCCACCATGCGGAGGGCTGTTTGTGTTTGGGTGCTGTCTGTCCCCCAGGCTGCTGAGAACTCATTTTTCTGGCTATTGTTTTATACACAACTCAGAGAGCGAGAGGGGAGCTGGGGGCCGTGTCTGACCCTTCCACATAGGAAAAAACACATTTCATTGCTCTGAAGACACGGGATTGGGACTGGGCCAGGGGTGGGACGTTCCTGTCACAGAGGGGGCCACCCTAGAAGGAAGCCACAGTACAAGTCAGCTGTAGGAGAAAGGCATCATTTCAAGCTATGGTGGGCCACAGGGTAAATGGCAGGCAACTGTTGAATTTGTGGAAGCAAAAAGGAGCAGAGCTTCAGGAGATCTTTAATTCTCCCAGCAGACCCTGCATTTGGAGGAGTCATAAGGCAGGGTCAGGCAATGTCTCTTCCCGAGACCGACTCCCTGCTTCTCTTCAAATTCAATTAGGCGCCGAGCAACAGGGATGCTGCTCCAGATGGCAGGGGCAGCGTGGGAGCGGTATCTACTCCCTGCAGCATAGAGAGGAGCAGTGGGGAAGAGAGAGGAGCTGCCGTCTGAGGAGCAAAGGCCATGAGTTGGTGAACAGAGAGCCAGGAGGTCAGGCAGAGGAGGGAGCGGGAACAACCACACCATTTTAGCTCCAGGTCATTGCCTCTAAGGGCCGGGAACTGGTGGGTGGGGAAAGCTGCTCTTCTATTTCCATTTTTACAATTCAAGATTCTCAGATTTTCTTGTTTGGAGCAACATACGTGGACATGTGAACTGTTTTATTGATTTCCACAGCCTGGCACTCCATAGGCCAAAGAATAAAAACACGTATCCCCTCACCTGGCTTCTGGGGTGAGTTTGTCTGACATACGGTGTCCCAGATTTATATTTCTGATTTATGCTAATAAATCCCCTTTTCACAGGGGAATAGGGGAAGAATCAGAGAAGTGGAACTTTTAACAAAGAACAAGCAACTGCTGGGAAACCAAATGTTGATAAGCATCTACACTGGGACAACACCGTTCTAAGCAAAACTGCTCTCAGCACTATTGTCGGGGAAGCTACAGTCAATTCCTAAAGGAATTAATCTCTTCATAATCACCTCTGATAAGCATCTTTATCATACTAGCTGAGTGATTGCACTGCTGTCAGCAGGGGAGTTCTGTTAATTGACTAAAAATGTTTTTTCACTGCAGCATGCACCTGATTTATCTGATGGAGGGAAAAAAATCTGATAAAGTACCTTGGCTCAGAGAAAGATACTAAAAGGGAGCTGGGGGAGAAAGGTGGGGAAAGAAAGTACATTTTCCTCAGAGGACCTACTCAGAAATACAAAGAAGATTGTCAGGAAAATGCATTCAAAGGAATAATGTCTCTCTGCCATCATATTTCAACTGCAAGACCGCAAGGAAATGAAATTCACCTTCACACTCCAACATGCCAATCTGATCCAGCCATAGAAGGAAGCTAAACTAGGGAATGCACATTGCAGTCATGTGAAGATGTGAAATCTAACAGGCAACTAAGGAAAGTCAGCGGTCTAAATGGTCAAGACAAATGAGATATTTTTTGGGCCAAGTTGGCTTTATTCCTGAGTTTCAGAAGCCCACACATGAGCTCTCCAAACTCTAGAGCAGAAGATTAAGTTAGCTCCATTTTGCTCTCACGAACAAGCCAACAAAGCCTTGTCAAAGTTTTGTTGGCTTTTTTAAATATAAATGTCACACCTTTACAGAGCGAACCCTTTTTTGCTTTCTTCACAACAACAGTAAAAGTGCTTGAGGGCCTCAATCTGCGAGCACTACTCATGAATTATTAACAAGGCTTCTCCTGCCAGTGAAGTTACGCACAGGGTGAGCGGTTGCGAAGCTGAGCCTTTGGCCCAGAGAACCCATTCTGGCTTAGAAAGGTGCTAAGAATGTGCTTGTAATTGCACAGTTAAAAAAGCCAATTAAAAAACGATTAATACCACAAACAGCACAGCTTAACCAGAGGTGGGCCCATCATCTTTGAGATAGAACCCCCCCGCAATTTTGTCATCTCTATATAGCTGCTTAATGCACAAAAGAGGCTGACAAATCTGGCAGTCTGACCACATATTTTCCACTTATTAAAATGAAATGTATGTGACCATTTGTCCAAGCTGCTTTGAGAGTATCTGCCTATTAACTTTCCACATAAGAGATTTCCCTGAGATTTTCCACTTCTCAAAAAACCCTTTTGCATGTTGGCAGCTCCCGCAGAAGGATCTGAAACTGCAGCTACCTTCATTATTTGGAAAGCCTGAGGGACGTAAGTCCACACTGCGTACCACGGTGCAGTGGAGGGGTGCCAGGCCCGTACGCTGGGTGATCACCAGCAAACCACTCACAGCATCGTGCTGCTCCGGGCAGCCCCACACCAGAGAAGCAGTCTGAACGTTTTCACAGAGGCTGAGCTTGACCCCGGGGAGCGGCTTTCTTCTTGGCCAGAGGTGCCTAAAAGCTACGTGGAGAGAGCACAGGTGCAGATTGTATTAATGCTCAGGGAAAGAGATTGCTATGATACCTTGGTGAAAAACCTGCTCCCTCTGAGCTCCCCCACCATAAACCATACTGCAAAGAGGGTTTTGGTGGCAAAGAGTGGCTCAGTAGTCATAACTTATCTGCCTGACTGCCCCTGCTAGCTAATGGCCTGCACTCTGCTGACATGTCCACGCTTCTTCCAGCTAAACAGGGAGGAAAAAGAGTGGAAGCTGGTAGGACACAGTGTCAGAAGCTGCTTTTTCCTTGTAGGATAGGTTGAATGTCAAATGTGGTTTGCAAGACACGCTAAAAGCCTTTTCTGAAAGTAGAGGATAAATCTCTTCCTCCTCCTGGAGGTACTCTGTAAAGTCACCAACTCTGTCCAAGCTGCTGTGGATCCAGAGCTCAGCTGTTCTCAGGGTCTTTTAGCTGATGTAGTCCAAGCACTCGTGAGGGATCTGCCCTCATTTTATTACACAAGCAACAATATATGTCAGCATTTAAATATGTAGATGCAAAGGCTTCAAACTGTGCATGCTTGTAACGTCCTCTTATAGAGGTCCTCTGTCTAATTAAAATTGGGTTTGGCTTTTTTTGCTGATGGTGTTTTATTTGATAAAAAGAGAAAAAGCCTGCTTTCTCCTAGATGCCCTCCCTAGGCTTTTCCTTCCATGGGCAACTGGGTGTGAAAACTGGGATGGCATAATATTAGCTGGTCAAAACCGAGGAAGATAGGTCACATCTGGTACTTCATTGGTTACATTTCCTTTGAACGCTGTCTCTTACTCTTTCACTTTCCTATTCTCTCCCTGTGTTCCCACCCCAATTAATTTCATTTCATACACATCCTTGGGAGACTTTGCACTGAGTTGAGCATGCTTTGGGACATGGGAACACACAGCCTCACTCAGCCCTGACCGTGACACCCTGGAATGCCATTTGTGAAGATGACCCTTCCCCGTGAAGAACATTTAGTGCAGCACTGGGGTTTCCAATTTTCTCCCTATTTCTAATTTTGTCTCCACTATTAACTCAGTCTATCATTCTGGGCAGGTGTGTGTCTTTGGTCTGCTCTTTCCTTTCAGTGGGAAATACGAGACTTCTGCCTTCTTACTAAACCCAGCGTCAGGAAGATTAAAGAAAGTTTGAGAAGTGTTTGCAAACCCTGGCAAAAACACAAACTGTTCTAGGTGCCAGAAATGAAAAACAGCTAAATAACCATCTGGAAATAATAGCAATAGTTTCACAGCAACATAAAAGCATAGCTTATAATATTCATAGCATGGCTGAAGCTGCTTATATTTTCCCTATATTAAAATACCAATTTATGATCCATATGTTTAGAAGTTAGGCTGCAATTTGACAGGTTGTGCTGTCTCTGAAAATTTTGCCATCAAACTTATCTTAAAAAGCCGATTGATGACTCCTGTGTGGCGGCATTACCTCTATTTCTGTCTGTCAGTAATGGACAGCAGGCACCTGCGAGAGATGGTATATCTGCTTCTTAACTGTATTGTAATGTATATAGTTTCTGCAGCACAGATTAGGCCTCTGCCGTTGACCTTCAGAGTCCTGAGACAGCGCGTTTCCCTGCTACTTTTGGCAGGAGGGGATACAATCAGACTTGGCTTTAACACTTTCCATCAGCCCCGATGGGACTTCAGACAGACAGGCAATGATGAGGGCTCGACTGACAAGCCTTGAATGTAACACTCCGGCCTGAAGTGAAGAGAAGCTTTTTTTGGGGAGAAGGCCCAAGCTCCGGTGGCTCTGGGTGCTCTGTAGGGTGAGCCCCCATATATGATCCCCTGTATTTTAGTGTGGAGGCTGCCTTTGTATTTAACATGCACTTAAAGAAGTGGAACAGTAAATAAAGACTGTGATCAGGTCTATTCACTATGTCAGCTTGAACGACTTTGTTTAGAAGCAAAATCACTCTGCCGCATGCACGTTTCTTCAGAGACAACCCTTTTGCTTCTCCCATGCCAATGGACAGAGCCATTCCTGGCCCTGGGGTGTGAACCCTTCCAGCGGGGTCATTTGCACCTAGGCCCTTTTCTTAGCTCCCAGCAAAGCTCTACAAGCATTTTCTGTTTGGAGGAGTGGGACATACAGCGTAGTGATGGGAACACGGGGAGCAGGAGGGGCACAATGTCAGGTGTGAGACTTTTCTCAAACCAGTATTGTACCAGATGTGGAGGTACTCCTCATAGGAGAAGTCCCTGTGAGACAGAGAGAAGTTGCCAGAGGGAAACCCTTTCTATTTGGGAAATCTCTTTAAACTTTTTAAACTAAAGCAGCTCTTTAAACTAAAGCAGCTCTTTACACTAAAATAGAAGAGCATATAGGCTTTTTGGACACTAGCAGTACTACTTGGTGACAAATTTGGTACTTGCTCCTCCAATCTGTCATTCAAAAGATTATAGTCTATATTCTTGCCTTACCCACTGTGTCTTTGTATTTCAGGAAGAAGAGATTCCCTCCTTGCAGAGCTGCCACTAACCAAAGGATGAAATACCAGACAGCGTGACTCTTGTGCCTCTCTGTTACAGGTATGAGGAAAGAGGGAACCTTTATTAACGGAAATTTAATTTGTAATATGTGATCTACCCACCCAGTGCTCTGGCAGATTGAAAAACAGGTGTATTTATAATGCTGGAAGGGAGCCATGCGAGGGATGATAGATATATTATCATAACTAGAAACAAGAATAAATGTAGTAGAATGAAATAATACTACTTGTAGTTTAAACAGGGGTATCAGCACCATCCAGGCATCCCTGAGAAAATATGTAGTATGAAACATATAATTCTGCACTAAGGAGTTCAGGGATGAATTCCTCATACTTGTGTCTCCAGCCCCGGAGCCTTTGGGAAGCATGCTCTTTTCTCCACTGAGGGAAAAAATTCCACTCTTTAGACAGGAATGAGAACTTGCACACTTAGTGACGCCACTTGTTTCACAGAGTGGACATAAATGAGAGCACAGGTTGTCTGTCTCCCTCATGAATTAGTCTTGAGAATTCAAGTATGTGAGTATGCAGCTCCTCCTACATTTAAGTCAACTCTTTTCTGTTTGCAGATCATGACCCTCTTGTCCTTTCTTCATTGCTAAATGGAGCAGGGTGGGGGCAGGATCTAGCTGGGACTCAGAGTGCTGTGAATGATGCACTTTTGTGGGGAGTCACAACTGGGAAAAGTTCGGTCACTGATCTGATTTTCAGAAGAGAACAGATTAAGTAGGAGGCAAGACTGTTTCCTCAAGACTGACATTTACAAGTAGATGGATGTATTCTGAAATGAATGATAATTAGTTAATCTGCTCCTACCTATGGTTTTTCTCAGGGCATTTATCAATGTCATCTGAGATGCAATGTTATCTGAGATGGACTGGTGGACAGACTTGTACGGCAGAGCTTGATGTTGAGAGTCCATTTAGGTTTTCATCATTTATTCTTTTTATCGATTCACTGTTACACCACACTGCTGTCATTCAAAAGTCAGATGGTGCAAAAAAAAAAAGTTTCTCAATTTCCTGACCTCTACTGGAGTCCTAAATTTCTTTGCTGTGTGTCCAAACAGGTCCTCAGCTCTTACATCTTTTTTCTAACCTCAGATAAGCAACCTGATCACAAGTAAGATCCCTACTTTGGGCACGCTTGCGTGCAGATTGCACTGTAAGTCTTAAATTCTAGCCTTAGGTTCCCAATATTTCGTTCTTCCCTCTGCTTCTGAAGTGAGCAAGAGAGGAATGGCTGAGTGTTTCCTGGGGTTCACAGAGCTCTTGGTGAGGAGCTGAAAGGCATTCATTTAGCTCAGGACAAGCTGATGGGCCTCTGGGCAGTTTTGGTAATAGATGGAGATGCCAACAGTCAGACGGGTACTTGTCCTCTGTAGCAATAGCTGACAATAATGGCTGGGGTTTTTTTAACACCATTCCATTTATTTTTTTTATAATACCTTGAAGAACTATGACAAAATAATATCTCTAAAAGAACGCAAGTTAATAAAAGTATAAATTCACAAATGGAAGCATTGATCTACAAGGTGAATTACAGTATCATTAAAAAATCAATATGTATTTGAAACTGCAAAATGCCCGTAGTTTAGCATCACTCCAAAGAGTTAATAGCACTTTTCAAAGTATCCAGAGTATTCAAGTAGGAGACAAAATGCCACTGTGTGAGTGGTTAAATTACAGGGCATCTCACTTTCCTGATTTCTGGTAATGGCATATGGAGCTTTTCAACTCTAGGTAACTTTGGGATCTAATAATGCGATTGAGAGTTATGACTGTCCTCTGTGCAATGCTGTAGGTCCTGTTCTCCAGGTGAGAGATCTCTCTGTCTGTTTCTCCCTTCCTTCTCCAATATACCTCTCATTATAACCAGGTTTGGGTACTTTTGATCGGGAGAGTATACAAATGCCTCACCAGCACAGCCAGAGGCTGTGCAGAACCTGCTTCCCCACCAGGAATGGGAAAGGGTACAAGGAGGTTACGCAGACTGGAGGGAAACCTTTCTTACCCTGAGAGATCCGAAAGGATCACCTTGTATAAACACTTCAAATAGTTTTGAAAGTGATTTTTAAATAGTGAGGCTATACAGTCTCATTGCATTGAGTGACTAAAACCTAAGCAACCACACTGCTTACGCTCTGTGTGGAGATGAAACAACTCTACAGAGCAGTTTCTTCCTGACAGCACAGGAGCAGAATTGTCACTGTCTTGCTGCATCTGTTGACATTGTATTTGTCATGTCTTTATTTGCAGTGGCTGCTCTGTGGATGGACACAGGTTATCTATCTGCAGAGCTGTCAATCAATACCTTTCATCAATATTCATTTAGTTTTTAGAGAACAATCACACTGCACCAAGAGATAAGGACAAGTCAGCGTGTTAGACAGCTTGGTGTCTTTTGCTATTATCTCTCTGTCGGTGCTGTTCTGAGGCACTCCAATGAACTTAAGCCAGTACCATCTCTATTATAGAAAAACACAGGAGGCCTCCAGATAGTTCACTTGTCTTTCTGCTGGATCACAAACTGCCACCTTTTGTAGAGAAACTAGTCTTTAGTAGTCCCACTAATAGGCCTTAATAGCCCTGACCAGCCTCACCTGGGGCTCCACCCGCAGTCCCTGCCCATAGAGCCAGGAGCTGTATTTAAACTCAGCCTTGGGCCTTCAGTTTTGGTTAGAGCTGTGTTGCAGAAGTGCTGGTCTCCAGTTCAGCCATGCTTGTGCCTGGCTGTAGACCCTGCTCCTCTAGACCTGTGAGCTGGTTTGGTCAAGGACCTCCTCATCACCATGAAGTTGTCTGATCTGGGCTGCTATCTCCAGCTTGTCTTGCTCAGGTACTGTGGGATGGGGCTGTGGCTGGTAAGGCACCTGTCCTGCCAGCCCTGTTACTGTTCTTGCCTCCCTTCCTGTCCCTTAGGGAGCAACTGGCCCTTGCTTCTTCCTGTTGGTAGCAGAAGTGCTAAAGGGCCATCTGGGGCAATCTTTAGTGCTGAGAGTTACATTTTTACAAACTAAGGCTCAAGAAGGAAATTATTCTCTATTAATAAAGTATAGATGTGAAGAAGGCATTAAATATTAAGATGACTCTCCCCTACTCCCAAACTATTGCAAGCTGAGGGTGCATGTAGCTGCATGAGCAGCATGGTTTCTGTCACTCAAGCGGTAGGTGCTCTGTGATCTGTTAACTAGAGTAAGTGCCTCATGCATTGGTGGCAGAGGTGCTTGTGTTTGAAAAGGTGGCTTATGGGTGCTGCCTGGAGTTGAGATCCCTACGTCCCACCTAAATACTAAAGCTAGCAAATGTCGTTTGGGTTCCTGTGCTCTGCAAGGTTGTTGTTGCAATGCCTCCAGGAAGACTTGCAGAGCAGAACAGGGCTTACAGCTGCAGCATCCTTTGTACTTGCAGTCAACCAGGCATTATCTGGGAGTGCTGCACACAACATTAGATGTGTCACATCACAAGTGTTGATGTGAAGCGGGGAAAGATGAGGTTGTATAATGTATTTTGTGGCTAGGAGCTGCAATCTCATGCACCTCAGCAGTTGTGGTCAGCTTTTGGTCTGACTCCTCTGAATGGTAAAGAGGAAATGGATTGTGCTTCTGCGAGTTCACAGTTTCTTGTTGCTGACTGCCTGTTATCTGCCAGGCTGCTGGATCCCAGTTTGACAGCTGAGGAAAAATAGAGGAATTTAACAATTCTTTAGGTAAAGCAAGAAAACAAAAATCAACCATTATGACTACAGCTGCACTGGGCTCTCTTCAGCTCAGGCATGGAAAAGGTGCCCACCTCCAAGTGTGCGGGAGTAGCTAGAGGCACACATTTTGAATCTGCCTTTACAGCTGATTCCTGAAAGTCTTTCTGTTCAGCAGCATCCCTGCAAGCACTTCATGAGCCAGCCCAGCAGGTCTGTGAATGCTGCTTGTCTCCTCTGTCACCTAAAACCTGGCGCACACGCACAGTGAGCCGTGCAGTGAGCACTAATCTGCAGTCTGCTGCTTGGCCTTTGTGTGTTAGTGTTTGTTGTCGGGGTGGCAGGGGACATAAATAACAGGCAGAAGGGATGCAGACAAGGGCGATGACCTTGGCAGGCTGTTTTCCCAAAAGGCCTGGAGCCAGCCTCTGCTCTCAGACACTCACTGTTTCCAATGGGATTGACAGTGAAAACTAACATAAGGAAGAGTCCCACATAGCAGATGCACTGCCTTGGTCAGAGCAAAATAGCAGTTAAATTTTATATTCAACTTGCCAAATTAACTCAGCTGAAAGTAATTTTGCAGCAACTGTGCACAAACTCAGCAAGCAGTGGTCCTGCAGGTGAATTTGAATTACTTGATAAGTGCTCAACAAGTCTCAATCTGTTTTTTATTTTTGGGGAATCCTATTCCTAAATTGCCTTACTGTGTTGGTTGTATGCTTCTTATTTGGGGTGTGTACTTTGTAACTGGGATTGAAGGGCCTGAGTCCTGGCTCCTAAATGAAGGCAGATGCCCCTTTTGGTTGGTGCCTTTGAAACTTTCTTGAAGTGGGGTAGTGTTTCTGCATGGAGCTATTCGGTGGTGTTTGGTGGAAGGGAGGAAAATACTGCCACATACCAGCTGTGAGTGTAATAACGCCTCTGAAGAGGGACTAGACTCTGAAGTTCATTTCTCCTCCCTTTTTCCTTTCAGGCTTGTTCAGACTGCTGCAGGATTTCTCCTATAAGATTATAGCTGTTCTTTCTAGAAAAGCCTTTTGAACAAGTGAATGTCATAGTCGCATATGAATATTTGCAATTCAAATGCCTTGGCATGGATATTCGTATCAAAAGTCCTTGTGCATTCATCCCTCATGAGAACTGACATCATGTGGCCTATTTGAATCATCCCAAACAATCAAATTGGCTTAATCAGTAAAAATTGCATAATTATCCAGTGTGGTTTATAATTAAAGGATAACTGTTTGAAAGAAGCTCCCATGAAGCTGTGGTGAGGAGTGTTGCAGTGGAAGGGCAGTACCGGGTGGGGAGCGTGGCCTCCCCGACACAGCCTCAGCTGCCAAGCGGAGGTGGGAGCATACACCCCAAATCACAAATGCTTTATTTGCTGTGCTGTGGTGTGCATCAGAGTTGGAATTCTACTTCTTTTTAATTGCCTTATGCAATGTCACACATGCTAAAAATGATTAATTAGCTTCAACTGTTATTACTTGTACTGGGTTTGTCCTGGATTGTTCAGGCTGGATCTGTACGTACAGCTATGCCATGGTGCTTCCTGAGGGAGCTTTCATTTCAAAACAAAGTACAGGCAGGAGGCATAAAGGTGCCAAAAGAAGTATAACTCAGGATGGAATATGAAAAATAATTCAGGTCTTTCTCGGGTAATTATGCTAAAAAGCAACCCTGCTGCAGCCTTCCAACCCAGATGAGTTTGAAATGTGGATGGGCAGCCCGTCCCCTTCAGCCCGCCTCCCTGTGCAGGAGGGAAACATGCTGGGGAAGCGTAGAAACAGAAGCTGAAGGAAGCTCTCTTTTTTTTTTTTTTAGCAATGAGTCCTAGTCTCAGTTAAGGGTGAGCAGAAAGGCTGCCAGAGCAGTTCAGTTAGTATAATCCTATTGACAACGCTTGTTCTGTATCTGTTTTGGTGCTTCTGTGTCTTTCCCGGTACATCTTGCCCTTCTGACAACCTTCCTTCACTCAGTGTTTGACTGCACTGGTCACTCATTTTTCTAGGACCAGCCTTTTGAAAAGTTGAAGGGTAACAAAGGAAAGACTTGTACTTTTCTTCCTTCAGAGTCCGGCAGCCACCTGGCTCACCGCTACTGAAAGCAATGAAATTCTGCATTAAGTCTGAGCTTAGCTCTGAGCACTAAATTCCTTTTCCCCATTGACATCATTATGCTCATTTACTAAAATCTTCCTAGGACCAAGAGGTACCAGAGGGCCCAGTAGGGTGCCTGCTCCCTGCCAGCCCTCCCAGGCTTTATGCAGGCAGTTACGCAGCTGGGGGTGATGCCAGGAGGTTAAACAGCAGTGTGATAGTGATACAGGGAACCAGGGTCTGCCCTTGCTCTTATTACTGGGGCTGTATGGGCAGGGATCGCTGGAGGGCACTTCAGACTGGGAAGGCTGCTCTCAGATGTGGAGATGGGGGATTTTGGGAGTGGGCAGGAAGAGATCCATTTTGCTGGGTCAGTCCTGTGTTAGCCCTTTCTGTAGGATCGACAGCAAAGCATTTCAAAGGGTCTCCCTCTGACTTCCCAGGGTGGCAGTGCAGTGACCTCAGCGGGGTGGGATACCCCAAGACTGCCCAGCAGTGCACAGAAATGAGTATTGGCATGTCCTGCTTCACTGGAGTCTTGAGTCTCACTTCTGTGAAGCTCCCACTTAACTCTAGCCGGATGATGATTGAGATATTCCAGGCATGGATAATGGGCAGAGGTTACGGTTAATGGTCACAGTAAAACAGCAAAGAACTTTCTTGGATAATCCACTGGTAATGTCCTGTTTCTCTACCAAACACAAAGCTTTCCTAAGCCCTGCTGTCCCAATTTTTTTATTTCCCTTTATCAGCTTGGTTGCAGGCAGGGTAAAAGGGGAGCAGTTTGGACGTCTTTGAATTCCTTAGTCTTCCTAATTACAGATTCACCGACGAAATTTGTACCCTGAGCCACTGGAATTGCCTTTTACCTGCTATTCCACCCTCCCGTCACTGGTGACTTACCACATAGACTAATTCCTGTGGGGCCTTTTAGTCCCTGCTTGGGGCTCATTGCAGCCCAGGGTGGAAACAGGCTGTTTCCAGCCGTCTGCTCTGAGCAGGTCTCCAGGGTGGTTTCGGCTCCACCAGTACATTTATGAATAGACAAGCCAAAGTACAAACGAGAGATGGGAGATGGGTTTCCTTCTCCACCATACACTGCAACCAGTTTGCATTTGGGCCAGGTAAGGGTCTGTGCCCTGTGTGATGCTGTGTCCCCAAGCCCATGTGCTAACTGGTAATGGCAATCCACCTGCCAGCCCTGGGCTCCTTGTTCTGTGTTCACAAATGAATTGGAGAGAAAAACAGTATGGTCATGGCAATCTGTGAGCTCAAAGGGATGTGCTGTGTCAGATGATCCCTTATGACTTATTTGCCTGGCGCTAATGGGAACATAGCAGCCATGAATGGATAAATATGCCCTCTCCAGGAAAAATTTGGCTCCTTAATGGAGATGCAAGGGAAGTCATCCATCCTTCTTAATGTTTACAATAAAAATTGCCTGCTTGTTAGCTGTGATTTATTGTTTTTGCTTGGGTCCTACAAATGGAATGGATTCAGAAGGTTAAGCCCAGATGAGCTCATCCTGTTCAGCTGGATGATATTAGGAGTTAATCCCTTTGCATGGTTCCATGTTCTGTAATACCTCTCAAGCCTGATGATTGCAGCTGTATTTTAAAAGCTTTTTTTAAGATAATCTGCTGGAAATGTGAAGCTGGTAGAAATAAAAAATATTCTCTTATTTCCATAGAAAAGACGGTATTTGTTTCCATATTTAAATTTTTCTTTGAACTGGCTTGCAAAACAAATTCAGGTTTGATTACAACCTTCCAGTGATGACTTGTAAATTCAAATCTATTATAGAGACGTAACTGGTAATGTTTCCCACAAGTGCTGCAAGTAATTAAAGGTCTCCTTCACAATTTTAATAACCTGCTTGTTTCCTGGCTGCTAAATAACTCTTTTGTTCCATGTGGTTTTTCTTTGCTTTGTGTTGCTGGCACTTAAAATGGTTGGTTTCTGGAAGCCCATGGGCTGCTATGTGTTTTAACTGTAGTTTATCGACTAGTAATTTTATAGTCTTCTGGCTATGAGATAATTAAATATATGTATAACAAATCTACCACGTAGACTGAAACTCCAAGTGTGTGCTTGGGTGACCTAGGGGTCCCAGCAGGGGTTATGTATTTGATTCTCATGCTAACAGAATGTTTTAGGGATTTGCTACTTATGTGAAATCCCTGTACCAGGTTTCAGAACCGTCTACCAAACAGCTGATCCACTCATCCAGGTTAACCTTCTTGTTTCCATCTGTGTCACAGGACTCAGAGGATGGAAGCTAGATTGCAAATAACAGACTGGCTCTCTTTGAAGAATTGTGGGAGCACTGCAATGCCCCAAGTGTTTGCAACACGCCTCTGAGTTAAATATAAATTAAAGTAAGCTTACTTTTGCAAGAAAGCCAGAGTATTGCTAACTGGCTTTCTTTTTAATTCTCATGAGTTTTATTTACAGCTTCTGTGTTTTTAAAAAAAAGGGGGGGTGTGGAATTCCATATGATGGTAGAGAAACATGATCTGAGCAAATCCTAATAACTTGAAAATCAGAAAGCAGAGTAAAAGGCTTAGCATAGGTAAGCATGCCTGTCCTTTTAAGGTCTGAGTTTAAATGCAAAACTCTCTAGAACATTGTGGTTTAGCTAGCTGGCCTTGGTCTGCTCCACTGGGGCCAAGGAGAGCTAGTAAGAAGCTCTTTCTCTTCTCTAATAGTATTTAGTGTATCAGCTGTTACTCTAAGCTCCTTGTGGGCATATGCTCAGTGTGAAGAAATGAACTCTGCAGGCACACTGCAGGGGTGCTGTTTTCAAGATCTGTGTGATCTGTAAGTCAATCAAGTAATTCTAAGGGCCTGACTTTCGATTTAGGAGTGCTTAGGCTTGCCAGTGCCAGGAATGAAGCAGAAAGTTAACAGAGTTGGTGTTTGGAAGGCAACTAAGTGATGGAGGAGAAATAGACAGGAGAAGGAAAAAGCACAGTATTCTTATGCCATTCATACTTTTCTTTTCAGTTGGTATTTGGTTTTTATGTTTCCCTGATTACTTTCCCACTCCTTCCTCTGCTCTCCTTTTCTGCTTCTCACCTGCTTAGGTTCAAATAATACATAGTGCTAGAAAACATTGGTCCTGCTTTTTATCTGCAGAAATGTGTAGAAGAGATTAGAGTTTGAGGGGCCTCAATTCTGGGCTGGATTTTGTGTGACTAAAATAGATTAACAGTACACAGGTTTGGCCAAGAATATAATATTGGCTCTTCTGCTGTTAGAGAAAAGTTGGTCTTGAAGTTCATGAATCTGGTTCAACAGGGCCAAAAGGGAGGTCATCTGTGCTGAGCATGTTATTTGCCTTGTTGTTTGATTGGAATACTTCTCAAGGTCTAATCTTTCAGTTTGTCCTCTCTGGTCTAGGCTAAAATGCTTCCTGATTGAGGCTGAACTAAGACTTGAAAAATATTTTGGTTTTCCACTGTCCCTCTGAATGATCTTGGGCAACTCTATTCGCAGTGCATCTGTTCAACAGAAAGAGTATGCCTCTCCCACGAGTGGGAGAGGTAAGTCATTAATGTTAACAGCATCTGAATGTTTCAGAGAAATGAGGAGCCTACAAATACCTACAGAGACAGGCAAACTTCCAGAGCTACCGTTCTTTAGTGTATGATAGCTAATAACTTGTGAATTGCTTTAAATGAGCATGGCTAAAGTCTGCTTAGATTTCACATAAAGCAATAGTAATATGAGCTGTGAGCCTAAATTAGGCTGTGTCAAATGTTTGCCAGTAATGTTATCCATGCTAGTACTAGCCAGGTTTTTTTAGCAGGCCTTTCTGTGGAGCATCTGCCTGTCCCCAACGTAACAAGCAACTCGCCAACTTGTTCTTCATATCTCATACTATAGCTTACATTGCCCCAAAGCTACTGTAAAAATCAGTTTAGTGAGATGAGAATCCAATCCATAAACTTTAAGTGGCTATACTGTGCTGGCAGGATGGGTAACTGGGGTCTAGTTCACCAGCATTGTGCACCTAACTGGGTGGCTGTGTAAAAGCCTCTAGGAAGTATGAAATATGTAGCTGAAGGGTCCCCGCTGTTGTATTTTTAGTTAAACTTGGAGCTTCAGGAGGTACTACTGCCTGCTGAGTGCTCAGCACATTAGCTCTTTGTTTCAGGGTTTCACCATACTTGGAGAAGGATGGGGGAGTTCTCCAGAGATGCAGCCTTCAGGAGGTACCTTCCTATCCCCTGGGCCTCAGGTAACACACCTGGAAATGAAATGCATTGCATTTATGAGGAGTGAAAACAGAAGCACATCTGGAAAAGGAAGCAGAACTTTCTGCCTGCACGTGATGTGTTCTTATTTAACAGGAGGAGATTTTCACTTTAAGATTTGGTGGAAAAACACTTCGGCATGCTATGCCAGGGGAAGGTGTAGATAATGAAGCTTTTTCACCTCTTGCTGGCTACATCTGTGGTTTCTGTTATGTTTTTGTGGTGTGGACTCTCCACTACAATATTCCCAAAGGGGAAAGAAGGAATAAATGTAGACAATCAAAGCATTTTTGTAATACTGGAAATGTAGGCATATTCTTTGTATTTTTAAAAATGTGAGAAAGCAAGAGCGATACAAAGGTTCAGAGCTGTAAGTCTTACTTCAACCATCACACACTTTGGCTGCAGTAGTAGTTAAACAGTTTTTCAAAAGTTCTTGTATAAACTTGGTTGGATAATGGATCCTTCAAGGGAAATCATGTTCCTCTAATTTACTGAACTTCAAGTACACCAACAAAACAGTGGACAAAGGCATACTTTGCTTGTGATCTCAAGGAAAAAAAAACCAAACCCAAAACCCCCCTGTTGCCAACACCACTCTTGATCTTATTAAAGTACTAAGCTATTATGGATTAAAGCAATGCCCTGGTTTGCATACAGGTTAAAAGACAAAGTGATGAAAAGCTTTTTAGTTAAACTTCAGCACAAAGCTGCATTAATTACGACATACCTCAAGATTTTAAGACCCAGGTTAAATTACACAATATTCAAGGAACAGTGTTTTTTTGGGTTAAGTGAGATGGAAATGATGGTAACTCCAAGGAGGTTTCAGTGCTTTCCAATAGCAAATTAAATACAGAATCTATAAATGCTATATAATGCCAATGGGAAGAATGAATTAATTTAAACAATGCAGGAGTACTGAAAAGTTGTTAACTGATTAACAAATGACTTGGGGAAAAGGCTTGGATGTTGGTGTGCTTTGCTCAGCAAGCTTTGTGTGACAGGTCAAAAAGACAAGTGACTAGCATATACAGGACAGAAAACAGGACTGAATGCATGCCAGAGCATGTGCGTGCTCTTACCTGATGCCACGTTTGGTCCTCAGCAACCTGGGAGGTGCATTAGAAACCAAGGACTGAAGCTGGAAAGGAACTCCAGGAGCTCTCACAATGAACCTGTTACTGAAACAGTTTTTTTTTAAGATGAACTATGGTTAGGAATAATATTTTCCTACCCCTCCTTCTTTTACTTTATTATAATCTGGTTTTTTTTGCCTGAATACCCTGTAGTACAGCACAGATGTGACTTGGGGCTGGCAATTGTCCTGGGAAGTTTGTGGCTGTGTTGCTATTAAGTAGAGATCAAGTAGCCTGGAGAAGGATGAGCACAGCTTCCCTGTCGGAGCCCTGGCTGTATCTTGGCCAGGCACATGCAGGCCTGGCCTGTGGTGCTTGTCTGCTCCCCTGGTCCCCATTACCTGCCTGGGACAGAGCCACCCCAGAAGGCATGAGGAGAGCTGGCGTGTTGCCCCTGCTGGGCCAGGCTTGGTCAGGAGGTGCTCACCCCCTCGCATACGCAGCTGTAGCAGGAAGACAGGGAACTGCTTGTCTGGGCTGATGCTTCTTGAGCTGCCTTGACCTTATTCCTGCTTGGCAGTCTTTCTAGGCGCTTCGAGGTAGGTGGTGCCCAGTACCTGCTTTCTGTTTTTCCTTCTTTCCCTGTCACCTGCAAAGATGAAATAGGAAAGATGAGGTACTTTCAATTAGGGGGCCTTATCCTTCCAGATTCTGGCATAGATGTGCTGTGAGGGGAAAACCAAAATCCTTCTGGTGGAAGATCATAACAGATCTGGAAAGCTAACAGTTACCTGTGGTGGTCAGGAAGCTTTCCATTGTCTAGGGATAAAGGGTTAAAAAAAAGAATAAATCTCTGTAGCTGGCAAAGGCCAAAGACCTCCACCTTGCTGATTGCTGGAGCTTCTCCCCTGCTGCCGGAGACTTGTTTCAGGCGTGTTGCTGGCTCTGGCAGTGCAGCTCAGGGGTCCCTGTGGATGCTGGCAAAGGCATCGCCTTTTCAAGGTGCCACCTAAGAGCCCAGTTCAGCCAGTGGTTGCTTTGGACTTCAGCAATTGCTAAGGTCATGAGTTTGTTACAGAATGCCGGTCCCGTGACTGTTTACAGCATGGTTCACAAGATTATACACGGAACCAAAGCCAGATATTTGGGGTTTTACCCTGATCACGAGGACACAGTTAAAAACCACTGTCTGACAGGGCTAGGCCGTGGTGTAACACACTTGGCAGTCATTTGGTTCCCTGAGGCGGTTATGAAGAAGTAGTAAGCAAGACTGGGCTCTTTCATGTTAAATCTCCCTGTGACGCTTTCCTCTTCTTTCCCTACCTCTGTGCTGATGGTTAACTCTTGATGAAGTGTTTTGGCTTTGCTTTTATAAGCTGTAGACAAAAATGAATTGCATGTCATATTGCCGAGTAGGCAGAGCTTTTTTGGAGTTGTTGCACAGTGACAGGTTTCCCCGGGGTGTTTGGATTGCATTCCGCATCCCAACCCGGGGCAGCCCTGTGAACGCACACATGAGCTTTGGGCTTCTACTTGGCTTTCATTATTTGACACGAGTGTCCAACAGCTTTGCTGCTTTTTGTGAGCCCGCAGAGCTTTTCTGTGAATGAGGAAAGAAAATGCAAGAGGAGAGCTCTGCCTTTACCTTCACCTGTTTGTGCTGGGGATGGTAATTCCAAGAGGAAAGCAGACACTCTTGCAGGGCCAGCAGTGAGGTTGCACTGGAGCTCTGGATCAGGAGCTGAGCCTGGTATGTGTTGCCCTGCTTGGTCGGTGACTCTCGCATGTATCAAGCCAGCCATCCTAGCAGTTTGCAGGGAGAAGTAAGGCCTAGGATAGATGGATTAATGCAAGCTGCAGGAGGGCTTTGTCCTGGGCTTGAAAAGCAGCAGTGAACTTTGAGAGCAACTTTGAGCACAGCCTGAGAGCAATTCCTCAGTTTACCTGGGTCATGTTTTTGTGACACGTTAAAGCCTGCTGGATTGGGGATAACTATTCGGTCTGCTCATAGTCAGCTATGGGGGTGACTGCTCCTGTCATCTAATGACAAAACCTGAAGCAGGCGTGTTCCCTGTTGAGTCACCTCGTGTGCCAGCCAGGTGTGTCCTGAACCTGAGCGTAGCCAAGGTACAGCCCCCTTAGTAGGGACGGCAAAGCAGCGTGCCTCCACACGAGCAGCCTGGGCTGCGAATCCCTGGGCAAAGCAGGGCATTCCTCAAAGATGGCCTGAGCCCAAGAGCTTGCTCAAAGGAAAGCGCTTCATGGGTTGCAGGCACAGTCTGCAGGGGTGGTGGGGTGCTCCCCGCCTGCTCGCTGATCGCCTGCGTCTCCAGCTGTAGACAGTAGAGTTCACGGCAGGAAATCGTCATATATAATAGCTACTGAAATATTTCTCACTTAAAGCTTTCATTGGAGAAAGGGAGAAGAAGGGGAGATGAGGTTAAGATGCGATTCACATACATTCCTCCTTGAGTAGGAGGAGCAGACAAATACCTAAGGCTTTCACCATTCCTTCGAGGTGACTAAGCAGCAATTTTATTTTTAACAAAAGCTAATGCCAGGAAAGTGAATAGAGCTGATGATACATCTGAAAGCGCTTGTGTCACTTCCTGCTTTGTGAAAATCCGCTTAGTCTTTGCAAGATGCATTGCATTGCTTGGTATTGATTTTTCTACTTCGGGTTGAGTGTGCTTGTTAGCTTTCTCCCCTGTGACAGATTAGGTCGTCTCTGCTGAAGGTCACTGATGGTTTTTCAGCATCTTTTTCATTACTGGAGGTTGGGGTTTTGGCTTCCCTGTCTTTGCTTGTTTTGGCCAGCAGATGGTACTAAATGAAAGGTTAATATTGAAAAATTTTTCTTTCGCTGTCAGGCTGAGCTCAAAGTTAAGGATAAAAGCTGCACTTCTGATAACGCAGAGGCCTGTAACAAAAAACAATTAGAAATGGTGATATCCTCAAATTGCTTTTCTAAGCAAAATTGCTTTGTTTTACAATTAAAACATTTGCATTTAAAACTTGTCAGCCATGTAAACGACTGCCATTTTTATTCACTATGCGGTTAGGAATGTATGCTGTTTCACATCCTTCATGGTATTTTTTGTAGAAATGAATAAGTGCTAATAATTAGGCTTTTAGTAAAAACAAAGCCATAAAAGCAGTGATGAAGTAATTTCATTCTTAAAAAAAAAAAAAGAATTCACTTTAAAGAATGTATATCTAAAGGTAGTGCTTGAAAGCATCAATATAAAGTGTTTATCCTCTAAGATTAACATGGAATTTTCACCTGCTATTTTTATCCTGTTGCCACTTCACTTTCTCTTATTGCACATCTAGTGTAACCCATCTCTTGTTTCCAGATGTCTGTCCTGCGCTGGGAGGAGTGTTAGAGCCCCTTACTCCACCTCTTTTCAGACAGGCTTGGATAAAGATCACACTCTGCATTTGCTAGCTTATTGCTGCTTATTTCTGGAAGCCCTAGGCATGGCCTCACTGTGTTAGTCACTGTTTCAACATGTAGACGCTCCGGAGGTCCCTGTCTGGGAGAAGATGCAGACTAATGCTGCTCAATGCTTGGAGCTGCAGAGAGGCTCTCCCTGCTCCCGTTACATGGAGCGTATCACACGTTTGGGTCACTTGCTGGAGAAGGCTTGTCCTGGTTTGAGGACAAGGGCAAGGCTGCAGTCCTTGCCAGCTTCTTGTAGCAGGGAAATCCCTCCCTGCTCCACTGTCCCAGATCTGAGGATAGAAGTATTGGCCAGTTGATAGGACATTTATGAAGTTTGTTACAGTGGTTATGTACAGTGTTACTACTAGTGAACTTGGGTGGCTCCTGAGTTGTTATCGGAGGCCATGGGCTGCCCCTGAGAAGGGCTGCTGTGCTTCTGTGCCTCTGGTACTGCGTCCCCTCTGAGCACCCTCACGGTGCATGGCTGTTGGAGCAAGCAGCTTGGATGGCCTCTGGAGCGCTGTGACAGTGGGGGCTGAATACAAGGCTGCAGGCAACAAATCTGCCCATTTTGGCTCATTCTGTGACATCCCCATGGATTTCAGTATATGTTCCCGTTCTCCCCCCCCCCCCCC
>VYXH01004831.1:218938-257185 GCA_013397275.1 Burhinus bistriatus
CCCCCCCCCCCCCCCCCCAACCAAGGATAATACTTTAATATTTCGCTGCAAATTTGTGACCTGCATTCATATTTTCAAGAAAATGCTATTGCTGTTTTAACTTCTCCAGTCCAACATTGTTTTCTCATCTGGGAGGAACTACATGTGGAAAAGTGAAATACAACTGTTAGCAGGGAAAAAAATAGGACTTTCAGAATACATTGTTAGAAAAAACAGGTTAGGAAGAAATAATGGTGGCATTTTTCAGCTTGAATTCTGAAACAGTTTTACATTGCATCTGGGAAATACTTTCTTCCATCTAGCGTTGGAATAATATTTTATAGGCATATTTCATATATAAATGTATTTATCCTTTTGTCTTCGAGTTTTGTACATATAATGTTAATATGAATAGTAAAACTGATCATCAAGCATTTATCAGGAAATGCAATTTAAGATTGACATCAAATGTGACTGAAATGCAGAACTGTGGTTCAAAGCCCAGATGGACCCTGTTACTTCTCGTGACTTGCGATACCACCTCTGTATTGCATGTTACTTGTCAAACAGTATACTATCAGTAGTGTATGGAGCATGTTAAACTATGAATGTGTGTATGCATCTGCAGAAATGTGGTATAGGGGGTTGGGGTGTGTGAACCACAAGCATTGCATGCATTTGCTGAGCCTCAGTACCCCGCACCTTTCATGGTCTAAGCTGCAACCAAATGTGGAAAATTACAATCCTTAAGGAATTTGTTTCAGGAAGTGATGAGGGAGTGAAAAAGGTGTTATAATGGCAGCTGGAACTCAACCATGACAATGTGAAATGCGCATCTGCTAGCTGGTAACATAAAATGTGAAGAATATTCTTTACAAACCCACCCATGATCTCCACCTGCTTCTCCAGTTTCTGCCTGCTTTCCCCTTTACTGCTGTGATGTGACTGCTGTCTGTCCTTGCTGTCTGAAGTCCCTTTCCTTCCAGCTCTGGCTCTGGGGCTCTCTTCTTTTTCTCTAGTAATTCTCCCTGTTCTGCTAAAACCTCTCAGACCCCACAGAGCTCCTATCAAGCACACCCTCTTCTTCCTCCTGGGCCAGGCAGCTGCTTTGCACGTCCCTCCCAAAGCTGTCACTGTCTAGCCCTTTTTTTTGCCCTTAAGCAATGTCTGCTGGAAGATCTTTCTCTAATGGTCTGAGAGGCTGCTGGAAAGATCACAGGAGTTCTGATCCCATTTTCCTCCTCCTCCACAGCTTGGCTGCAGGAAAGCTTGCCTGGAAAGCCCCAGGTAACCATGGTCTTTATGCGCACACTTTCAGCATCCTTCTCCCTCTGTTATCCCCTCCCTCTAAATTAAAGTCTTGGCTAGTCTTGCTGGTACCATGTCATTGTTCACCTTAGCACAGCTTTTGAGCTCTTTCTTTCCAACTACTACAGTCATCACCACTGTCCTGCTGTGACTCTGGGTGATATCCACTGTGTGGATATCATCTAGACCTCTGCAAATGTCCTTATGTCCCAAAGGGGTCTATATTTCACAAGCTGACCTTGAATGAAAGCTGTAAAGAATACAGTCCTTCCCTTCCATCCACACTAAACCTCCTGCTGACTGTAACCCTTTCATAGTCTGTTACTGTAGTGCGCTCCTCTCCATCTTTAGCAAACCTTCCTGCATCTTCATGGCATGCTGAGGCAAGGACTTTGTCTTGTTTTAAGTCTGTTTTGAGTTTCCCATCTTTCACCCCTCTCTGTTCTAGCACATGAGATGTTATTGATCTCTCCTTTGACTGCTTTCACAGTCTAGTACCTCTGACCTCTTTGCAGTGAGATGTCAAACCTTGCTTCTGACTGGCCCACAACAACAACTTTCACCATCCCTTGGGCTGCAAAGGTCTCGTTATGTTTTATTTCAGTACAACAGGTTTCTTAAATTCTTCTGGGCTTTCCATAACAAATAGTAGTAAAAATTCTACTAAAAATGTCCATGTGAATCTCCATCTGAATCTCTTCCAAACTATCCTCTGCCTTAACAACAAATGAAGAGGTTTGAGTTAGATGCTGCTGCTGGGGTGCTGAGATCGCTGCCTGTCACAATGAGCAATGGTATTTTATTGGGTTTGTGCTCCTATGCTTACCTCTGTCGCTTATGTCTTGTTTTATACTAGACTTAAGCCTCTGGCAGACAGAAAGGCTTAATGTTTTTTGTCTGCATTATACGTCCTTCTAACTGAGAGCTAGAAAACATAAGAGTAATGGACAAAATGATCCCCACTACTATTTATAAAATGAGCATCTAAACAGGAATAGAAGAGTCTACCATAGAAGCCTCTACAGCCCTAACCGCCTTTGCTTGTTTGCAGCATAACCTCCCTGGAGTTACTAAATGAAGCTATGAATTGGGAAGATTATCCACACCGCCTTGCATCACCGCCTGGGACAGAACAGCCCCGTGTTTGAAAGGTGGGTTAACAAAGTGAAAAGTAAAAATGGAGTGCTTGCTTTAGAAGACAGCACCATTGTGCCATTTTCTGACTCTGAAAGCAGATGTTTAGCTTGTGTATAAACCTGCTTGCAGAGCTGGGGCCTTGAGTCACTGATGTTTAGATGTTACTTAATAGTAGTGCTGTATTATGTATTAAGTAGTGACATACCTCCTTAAGGACTTGTACTGTTTTCTAGGGTAATTCTTGAATTTCCTAGTTTTATTTGCCTCTTTCAGAAGTTTCTCTGGAAATCTCTATACAACTCAAATCACTCAGTTCCTGTTAGGAGCTTCAATAATTTTTAAACCTGTTTTTTTTTCTCATTTATTTGTGCTCGGTGCTCACTACTGCTCTCAAATACTCAGTGTGCTGAGCAGGTCAAATGGATTCTTCTAATTATTAGATTTTTTTCAAAGCCTTACATAGCATCTAAGCCACAGGATTCTCTCTAAAATCATTAAGAGCTGTATGACTGAAATTCTGTGTAGTGCCCTGAAAGTGTAATGGTAGCTATCTTTAATACTTCAACAATATTTTTCTGCCTTTGATTCTTAGGAGCACATGCAGGTTAATTAAACTATAAACTGAGCTTGCAGTAGGTGATTATCATAATTATTTGTTCAGGATTAATAAGGCTAGTGAAAATGACCCCTTTCTAGACTGCGACAGAAATTGTGTGTGTATCTGTACATTCAGGAAACAGCAACATAAAGCCATGCATACAGTCTGCCATAAATCTTAACAGCTGTGCTATTTATTCTCATGTGCAGTATAATACCGCTACACACGAAATAAAGGTTCATTGTAAAGCACTCTGAGGGCCACGGTGTATGCCTGGGATGTCAGCAAAGTTCAGCTCGCAACACTAGAAGCTTTCATGTGCCAGGAGCACAGGGCAAGAGGGGAGTGACGGTATCCAGTGTGGTGCCACAAAATCACAGACAGCCCTGTAACCGATCCTGCTGCTCCAATCTTGTTTGTTCGGTTTGGACTAGACTTCACAGTCAGTCTGCTGTCTGAGGAGGTGGAGCTGAAACATGAAGCGGTCCTGTCCTGCTCCCGTGAGAATCAACCAAAATGGTGGCAAAGACAGCAATTAGTGAGTTTTGCCTCAGTTGTGATTTCAAGTCCCGAGCTGATGTGGGGAAAAAGCAAATGGAGCTGCTTAGTGTGGCAAGGTCCACAGAGCATCCTTTCCATGCACTGCAAAACACTTTTCAGTGCCTTAAAGGGCTTTGCACTGGTAATTAGAGATTGTAACTGCGGTGTGTCAAGGAAGAACGCCTGCTCTAAGCAGGTGCTCACGCCTGCAGTAATGCCTGGAGTCTGAAGGAGAGACTTCACCCATTAAAACTGGTTTGAGAATACAAACGCATTTTGCCAGCTGCCAAGGCCTCTACTTACTTTCATTTCCCATCTGGACAGGATTTGAACCAGTGATATAAGGGTAAAAAGCTTGCTATCCTGTTACAAATCCCTTGAAACTTCTGTTTCACCAGCTCTCCTTACTGGTAAAGCTTTCTCTTTAACAGCTACCTCTCATGTCCTATCTGGATGGGGAGAGCTTACAGCTCTGGCTTTAAAATTCATGCAGTTTTACAAATAAGTTACATTCCAGACTATCAGTAACGTTTCTAAAAATGCCTGGCTGTCTTGAACATCCAGGCAGGGATTAGCCTAGAGGCATCTTTAAGTCTAATTGGGTAATTGCCCAATACAGTAAAGGCAGCTAAGAATGCCCACCCACCACCCTTTTTCATATTATTTGCATGTATTTGGGTAACGTAATTAGCATAATGCACTAAGTAGCTGTTGATGCTCATTACAAGGCTGCATCTGGAAATACTTGTAACATCTATTTTTGCTATGATCTTTCAATTTGAGAAACACAATCAGTTTTTGGAGCAACAGATAAATCATCATTTTTCAGCTCTGAGAAGAGATGGTACGAACAGCCCTTTAGGATTCTTCTATTAAAAGAAGCTTTCATAGTTCATGCCTCAACTTTTGATTGTAAGGCATTATTAAATACTCTTAAATATAATTAATTCAGCAGCAAGTGGAAAGAAAGCCCCCCCAAACCGTATTTTAATTTTTCTCACATAAAATTCCTCATCTTGGAATATATCTTTTGTATAATTAGAGAAACTTATTCCTATATTGAAGATGTGGTATCAGGTGCGCTGCAGACTCTGTCGTCTTGAAGTACTACTTAACACCCCTGTTCATACATGCCATAAAATTATATTACAGTGCATGCTGTTAAACAGCTCACTTCATTAGGAAGAAATGGCAATTACTGCACAGTAATCACTTCTACATTTTACACCTACTCTTTTCTGTACACCTCACTAGGAAACTCTCAAAAACAATTCATGCAAATTTGGGTTTCCAATAAACTATTTGAGTCTCATTTAACAAAAACTGAAAAGCAATTTATGAGAGACAGAGGAGATGACAGTGTAAATTATATTTAGAAAAGGTTTTGTAATGTCTAAAAGATTTTATTTAACATAAAGGAAGGCAAACAATTCTAGACACTATCTTTGTTTTGTAGCTGGAATATTTTTAATAAGCGAGTGTTAGCAGTAGTGTTTTGCTCTTTGCTTTGTTAGTGTAATGCTAAAGATTCTGTAAAAGAACTTATGCTGGAGTTATAGTTGCTTCTGAAATATCAAGGTCCTTTTCCATCAAACCCTAAACCTGGCACTGTTTATATGAGGCAGCAGCTGGGGGGGACTTGGCTTCTGTAGAGGAAGCACCACTCTCTCTTGCAGTGCTTCTAAAACTTGTGGTCCATCGTTCCCTGCCTAGGGATCACACACTGCTTAAACGTATATCATATACTGTGTTTAGCAAGAGTCAGACAGCGGGTTGCTGACCCGCGTTGTGACTTTTTTTTTTTGTGACATAGTCCTCTTGAAGTACTGCCTTTGAGGGTTAGCAACATAAACTGGTTTTTGTTTGGCACTTGGTATAACAGTGCTCTGTGCTAGGGAAGGCTCTGCCCTCTGGGCTATTCTACTACAAACTTGGGGGTGGGAGGGAGCTGGCTATGCTTCCCTCATAGCGAGCCACGTTGCCCTGAACCTGTTACGTTGGCCTCGTTGCGTTGAGAGGCATTGGAATTGCTTATTTTGCCAAAGGCAGAAGTTTCACAATCTGCAGAAACATGCCAGACTGCTGTGGTGTACAAGTGGCTAATGGATTAGAAGTCTGCCTTAAAGTGTGTATGGCAGACTTGGATATGCTCTTAAAACAGCAAGAAAGTGTAAATATGGGAAAGTCTTGGCCGTAACAGTATATCTTGTTGAAATATTTTTGTGGATGCTTACAAAATGAGCAAAGTGTTCAGTTAAATAACTGTAAATTCTTTAAATTTTTCACAGTCTGGACAATGTCCATACTGGGGTAAGTAAGCAGGTCAGATTCTCTTAGTTCAGACCCAGCAGAGACCTCGGGGACTCTCGATATATACACAAGAGGAAGCTATAGCAGTTCTCCTGGTGATTTAACTTGTTGTTTTTGTGGTTAGAGGCCTTTCAATTAGGAAACGATTGCTTTCCCCTGAAGGAACAGTTCAGGATTTTTACAGGGGTTAAAGCCCATAGGCCTGTATTTAGCTGAGAGATGAGAGCAAGGAGCTTCTATTTATGCCATGCAGCTGTTGAACTGAGCACACTGCTGGCTGGAGGCATCGGCACAGCTGCTTTAAGTAGCTTATTGAATCTGAAGCTTTGCTGTTTACTGCTGCCCTTTTATTCCTTCTCAAAACGCAGACAGAAAAATAATGTTTATTCTCTCAGAATAAATACCTGTTCCACTCTTTCTCTAGGAAAAAAAATTTTGCTTGCTTCTGAAAAGCAATGCAGGAAGTGAAATAATAAGCATGTAGACTTTCTTGGTTTTCCAGAGCCTGGACAAAGCAACCACCGTGTGTGGGAGAGGTCAAGCCCTGTTCTCAGCCCTCAGGGTAGGGACTCAATACTCAGACACTGTATCATTTTATACAGCACCCCATACCACACTGTATTTCTTCCCCAACACCAGCCAGAACCCCTCACACAAGAGCCCTAGGCTCTGAGGGCCCCCAGTAAGAGCCAGAGCGGAGAGCAGATTGAGATGGTGCTGCAGCTGAGGTCAGTCTTCACACTGCCCAGCAGTGCCCGTAGGAAATGGGTCCTTTTTTTCTTTTCAGGGACAGTTAACCTCCTTGCTGTCAGCTGCTCCATGCATTAGGGTAGGGTGGTTGCTTTTAGGTTTTTTTTATGGCTCCTTCTCATTGATCTAGCAGTGGATAGAGGATTTGGAAATAGCACAGAACCCATCCTGTGGGGGTGGCATCCTGGAGCTGCAACTAAGGCACTGGGCATCTCTGAGCCTGGCCTCAGCAAGGCAGGGTGGAAGATACAGGAGGGAAGATGGAAGTCTGAACCACTGCTGTTCTTCACCCCCTCAGTGGCTATAAGGAGCACAGTAGATGCTGAGATGCCCCTAGCTGGTTCCAGTTTGTACTGGCTGTGCAGAATCTGGATTATGACCAGGTTTGTAAAAAGAACTTCAAAGTGCAAAGGTTTTACATGGCAACCTCTTCTCCCTGCTCCTTTCCCCATGTGGAGCCTGGAGAACTATGATCTTGCATGCTGTTTTCCTACAGTCTTTTGACACATGTGGATAAAATGCTGTAGCGGTGGTTAGTGCCTCATAGGCATGTAAGAAAAAGGAAACAAAAGATATTTCAACTCTGTATAAAACTCAATAGAATAATGAAATCTCATGCTGCTGAGGCAATGTATAAATAAAAAATGTAGGCTGTCACCTGTACTTTACATTTATTCTATCAGTTTGTTAAATTATTTTATTATAGCTATCTATGTACAATGTGAATTTGAATCAAAACAACTGGCTACTAAGGAGCCAGAAACAATGCAGCTCCTGTATGAGCTTGTGAAAAAAGTTAGCCTTCATTTTAATTTTGGATATGGGCCTGGAAACAGTCTAAAACTTAAATTGAATAATATATAATAAGCAGTTTCAATCATACTGTAACTTTATCTAAAATTGAGGAATGGTTTAAATATCTTTCCAGAGAAGAACACCCCATTGTTTTGTGAAAATAGGGTTTCAACAATAGCAATATTTTAATGAAAGCCTTTATTGAGAATGGAAATTAATTACTTAACTGCATAAAAGGACTTATGATGAAACTAATACAGTAGAAAATTTGTAATTTTAATTCAAATCTAAATTGACTATGGAAAAAGAAAACTTCAAAGGAACTACTCCAATGGGAATCATCCGCTGACTTCAGGAGGCATGGGTAAGGCTTGTAATTATAGCAGAGCTGCAAGAAATGACTGAAAAAAGACAAGCTATAAAGGACTACATCAGTGTGTACGTCTCAATGAGTAGGTTTCCTGAAAGTAATGTGGAAATGGCCTCCAGATGTTGTTCTCTTTGTGCAGTGGCTGCATGGCCACCTTTACAAGTTTCCCAGCACAAGGGCTACGTGAGGCTGATGTGTTCAGCTCTCCATTGGGCCCCACAGCAGCTTCTAGCACAAGAAAGTGCTGTTAGTCATCCAGGGTGGGAAGAAGATTGACTGGAAGCCTGTGTACTGGCAGGTAGAGCTCCTATAAATTACAGGCCTTAATAATGTCAGGATAATGGCAGATTAACCAGGGACCAGGCAAGCATGAAGCTGTTATCAGGCTGCCTTGGCCTGACTCAGGGCTTCCCCAGCTCCTGCAGGGCAAAACTGTCCACACACCAGCTGCGAGTCCTGTGTGCCCATAGTGTAAAATGTCTATGAAATGTAGCGCAGGTTCTACCCCTGCTGTTGCAGGTGCAGTCTCTGTCTCAGGATATGCAGATTATAAGACTGCTTTGGCACTCTAATGTCATTTGCGTGCCAAGGATTTACGTGTCCTAGCATCCCTCTGCAGGTGAAGCCCATGACACTGCCAGGTTATTGATGCAACTTATCTGTTGTTACTCAAGGCAAAAAAAAAACCCTGTCACTGAGGTGCTGGCAACTGGAATAGAAAGAAGTGACTCATCCAGAAGTCTCCAAAACCTGACATATCCCATCAGTACCCCAGCAAATACACTAGAAAACCAACAGGAGTAGAGCGCTTCTTCAACAGCTCTGCGCTATTCCCATGTTTGTGAGGCAGCCCATAAAAATGCCCTACATCAGCTCCTGCTGTTTGAGATCCAGATGGTCATTTAGGACTGCAGTAGAGACTGGCTGTGTGCAAGGGGAAAGGGCTTGGATGCGATGGGAAGTGTTAATCTCGCATCTCTAGGTACTACCATGAATAGGCTTATGAGCTGGGAGAAGCAGAGCTGGGTTAGGTAGATGCACATACCAACAGCAGCCGGTGGCATGGGGTACTTTAAAACTTTTTTACTCACCTAATTAAAAATGGTTATGCTGTTCATCTAGTGCATCTGGGCTAGAACTTACATGATCTACTTCACGCTATTATATAGCTTCAGACAATTTTAAAAGGAAGAAAATGGCTATTCTGAATAGAAAAAGCTCCTAAACTATAATCACAGCATCACCATTTAGATATGGCAATTTAGCAACAAATGTCATTGCAGTAACTCAGAGCAGATGCACAGCGTATTCTGTTCAACATGCTAACTGCTGAAACTTGTTCTGCCTTTTTTCCTGGAATTTTTTCTCCCCTTCTATATAGGCTGGCTTTGGGTATTTACAGGCAACTCCCATAAACTGTCATACATCTGGGCAGAATTAACCCCAAAATGTATTCACCGTACTGCATGTAGCCAGGCTTAAACTAACAAACAGTGCTATGAAGAAATAGGTTAGCTGCGGCATTAATCTGCTTTGTAGCCTAGGTTGAAGCTCTGCTAGCCCTTGAGAGCTGCACGGTGCCCTTGGGCAGCGATGTTTGAGAGGCCGAGTACATTCACAGCGTAACAGTAGATTCAAAATGCAGCCAGCTCTTGGGGCTATAAGGCAGCAAGTGCCCTCCTCCCTCTTTCTTTATACAGCCAAGGAGGAACTTCGGCATCGACCCTGTGTGAATGTGGTACCTCAAGGAAGGCACCCCCCACTCCCACTGTGATGAAGAAAGTAATAGGTATAATATGCTGAAGTTGTTAGGATTAGGCTTCTAGCACAAGAAGTCTGTTTCTGTGCTGGCTTGGAAGCTGCCCCACTGATAACAAATGATTAAGACAAAAAAAATAAATGACTGTTGCTGTTTGGCTGTGAGATGCCCATTCAGCGCGGCTGGCCAGGTCCCTGGAGGATGGCTGTGTCCTTGCCTTTCCACAGCCTGCCTTTTGAGTGCTCTCATTTGAGGCCAAGGAGATTTTTAGATGCCACAGGATAAAGGCTTTGAAGAAATTACTCTTATTACTGTTCTGATTGTTCTTATTACTGTCATAATTAGGATAACAGTAAGAGCCGAAAGCCTGAAAGATTAACCACTGATACAGGTTTAGGTAGCGTCTTGAATTTTCAAGCTATTTATAGACAACAGACAGAAGTCAGAGTGAAAAAGAGAAGCTGGTCTATGAATCTGCTCGGGCAGGAGTTGTGCAGAATGTGCTCCAGCCTGCAGCTGGGAAAGCTGTCACAGACTGAAAGGAGCAGGGGGGAAGGTTTGATTAATTTTCCAACAAGGTCCTGTAACTGCTGTTGCTTGTATTAAACATAAGGAAAATTCTGTAGAGTTTGCAAGTTAAACTTGTATCTCACTTGTGTGGTAAACACTTTGGTTATTGCTGCAGAACTTGCTGGATGCCCTTACACAGGTCCATTGCAGTCTCATGAGCACACTAAAATGTATTTTAGACACCTATCTATGGTGCTCAGATACCAGGAAAATTCCTCTTGGATCCCTCAAGGTATGACTCCTCATTTTGCAGTGTCATCCTGCGATGCGTCATTCTGCTATATCACTGCGGACAAATCAATTCCCTGGCTCATTCAGTTAACCCATGTGGCTCTGATACCTAGCTCTTCTTTAGCACATGGAGAATTTTTTTCCCTCCATGAAGGTACAGGAGGAGTCTTCTGCTAGGGAAAAGAGGTAACGATGGTGAACAGCAAGCAGGCAACACTGCAGAGTTGGATGGTGGGACTCGGCACATGGGATCAGTCTTTCCACTAGGACATATGTAAATGCTGTTGTCTCATGAGTAAAAAGTACAACACTTCAGAAAAGGGACCGCTGAGAGCGTCTGCTGTGTCACCTGTGTTGACACCATGTAACCCCGCTGGTAAATTGAGTAACGTGTACTAGGAGTAATCTAATAACTAGGATAAGAGAGATGAGGTCCTGGCCCAATACCTCTTTGTGTAAATTTTTCACTATTTGTTATCTTTTCACCCACACTTCCCTGCCCCTGAGGTTCAGAGAATGCTTTTGAACTCGGGCTTTCTGCATAGAAAGGCTCTGCCCATCAGAGGTGTGTTTACATGGGAGAGAGCGCTACGTTTCGTACCAGTTGAGAATTTGGCCTTGTATACTTAAACTGTGTTTTCACATGCGTAAACAAATACTACTGTAAATAATAGTTTAGACCTTCAGTAAACATTCATTACTGTGGCCTAGAAAGAAAAGCTTGTGCTCTGTTTGCGCTTTAATATGCAGCTATGTTAATGGAAAAGTGTGAAAAGAGAGAGTCTTACTGCTGTTGATACTGTGGGAAAGGTCAGAAATATTCCTGAAGTTGATGGGAGGGAAAAGCCGTTGCAGTAGAAGTGTGCTCCTGGGTTTGCTTGCAAAATGTTGGTCATGCTTATACTAGAAGTAATTGCTAACACTTGCAGCTCCATAGTCTACTAATAGTGCTTCCTTTTTAAGGCTATGTATCAAACTCCCTGGAAAAGAGGGGGGAAACTGGGATAGGATTTCTTGCTTTCAGAGGAAGCTTTTCCTGATCTCATTTGGTATCTAAAGCTTTGGTTTGGCAAGGAATTTCAGCACGTGTTCATAGGCCTATTCTACTACGTTTGGGTTTCATAGGCGCCTTTGAAATTGTAGCTCAGTGGCTACATTTTAGATAGAACATTAGAGCAACTCCTGTTATTGCTGTCCTAAGGCCGTGAGGACATAGACTGAAAGCTATTTCCCTTCTGCTTTGGCAGCTTGAAACAGCGTATCATGCAAATCCCTGCCTCAAGACTGAATTGTAATCAGCCTCTTCAGTTCCTGGCGCCAGAATATTTGTCAAAAGCAACCCGAAGCTTTTTCTCAAGAGTGACTAACTGAATTGGATTTACTCCATGCTATATGGCATTGCTGTCAAGCATCCCATTGACTGAAAAGTGTTTAGTGATTAAAAGCTCCAAGTCAATAAAGGAATGCAAAGAATTTAATTAAATTATTACATCTACATGTCTGTCAAAATAAAGCAGAAATATAACATAAGCATAGGTGCATTACCATTGATAAACAAGAATAAATAATATGTAATAACTACTACAAGAATTAAGGTAAAATAACTCATTAATATTTTTCTAAACTAAAATCTAGAGAAACCACACATTGCTGCATTTATTTTTATTCTTGTTAAAGAAGAATTATTTGAGACTTTACATATTTTGCTTAGTCCAAGGGAAAAAGACAAAAAAATAGAAGAAAATCTAGACATTCTAGAAAAATGGTCTATTTAAGCACTTTTTCTTTTCTAATATTATTTCTGTTACTGTAGCTATTGATATAAAGCTCAGATCCTGATTTTGTTTTAGATGGTGTTGATACCATGTGGTATCACTGCTCTCTGCTTGAATTTGTCCTAATTATGATATCAAATAGTCAATATGAAAAAGATTTCTGCCCTACACAAAGGGTTGATTTTATGTAGAACTATGACAAGTATAAATACATGGATGTACATTACGATGATATCTCCATTATAGGATTAACTATTATTTAAGTCATATGTTAATTTTTCTATGCAAACGAATGTACTTCCTTAAGGCACACTTAATGGCACTGGGGTTTAATGTAGTTAATAGTTAAGCACAGATTCTCATTTTTAAAATCTCAGAGAAGCCAAGAAAAGAAAAAAACAAACAAACAAAAAAAACCCCAAAACCAAAAAACCCCAACAGCCTAATATTCAAGTCCTAGGCTAAGCTTGCTGTTCAGTCATGTAAGAAGTGAACAGACACCACCAAGCCCTGGCCTGAAGTTGTATCATGGGATGTAATGTCATAATTAGATGTCACATGGCACTTTTCCATTTAACAGGCTCATTGTGTAGATAAGCACTGGCTCCAGGGATCAGTCAGTTCAGGTGATGGAGTAAGGTTGTCCCAGATACCAGCTTTTGTATCCTAATACAGCGGCTGTGGGCCTGATCCAAATTCCACAGACAAGGTCCTGTCAGGAGTACTTTAGATAGCCTTTCCTGCTAATCCCCAAAAACTGCTAAATGACCTCTAAAATCCTTTCTAGACCAGTTTTCTGTGAAGCTATAGATGTGTGCTTATGTTGCCTACGGAAAACTGCTTATGCTGTTTCATAACGTCTCCACTCTTACGCTTCCCACGTGCAGATGGAATAATGAAATACCTGCATTAAGTGACTATACACCCATTTAATCCTTTCTTTGACCTATCAATGACTTGCTAACAGAGTGCGATACTTCAGGCCAAAATCAGGCTAGCCTGCGATATGAGACCATGAGGCTAGCACTGATCTCTTTGGCCATTCTGTCTCCTTGCTTGGTACTGCCAGCAACCACGTCGTATAACCCTTCTCCTGAACCCAGAAAGCTCCACAAATACACAGCACGTAATCTTGCTTTTCTATCCAAGCTGGCAGTTGTCATCAATTCTTTGTGCTAATTCCAGACAAGCAAGGAAATAGTATACCAAGCTGTTAGAAAGTAACCTGTTATTTTGATAATTAATACTAATGGGACACGCTGGTGTTGCTGGTGCCATTTGGCTTGGGGGACCCAGGAGACCCTCTAGGCCAGCTGGCAGTGGGCAGCTGGACAATACTTACCTAACATCCCTCCCCTGCAGAAATTCATCCCTGGTGCCTCCCTTCTGTGAGAACTTGGTGTGGAATCTGTCATTACAGGTTTCCAGTTGTTCTGCATCTGTTTCATGCTGATAAAATCTTGGGGGCTTGTTGCTGCGTATGTATTTTATTGGCAGGTCACTGACTGGCATGGAGACATCCAGAAACAAGCCTTTTGTTCTTCACGCTTCAGAAGCAAATATCTGAATCTGGAAATTAAATTTGAGTTTCTTGCCAAAATCAAGTAATAAAAATTTGATCAGAAGACGTCTCGCATGGCAGGCCAAATTTTCCTAAGCATTTCCTTTGGGAATCATTAGGGATACCTAGGGTGGATCATGCTGGACTCGAAAAGCTAGAAACATCTCTTTCCACTTTTAAGCTGTACATAATATGCACAAACGTATTTTAGCCAAAATAATGTAACAATTTAATCAATCCTCCCTCTCAGCCACTGGCATAATTGCAGGCCAACTCAGAGCAGGCAGTCTTGAGAGATCAAATCTTTCTGCCAGCATAACGGGCTGTGTGTCAAAGAACACCCTCGTGAGGAAAGAGAATATTCCCACAAAGGTCTCGCAGGGCTGATCGAAGCAGATTTTTTCTGCCACCGTTGATATGCACAAGTAAGCAACTTCTGTGCAGCTCTGCTGCTCTGTTGTAACTCATCCGGACACCTGGAATCCGTTTGTGAGTTAATGGATAAGGATTAGTATTGCCAGCCTAACTTTTCCCAATCTACAAATCCTTTCCCCAGTTCAGGTTGCATCTCTGTTGAACTATGGCTGCTCTACAGTTTAACAGCAAAATACTACTTATGGGCAACAATTTAAAAGTGTCTGAAGGATGCGTATGCTTCCTTTGCCGTCCTTTAGGCAGGCCAATGCAGGGCCAGTGGGCTGGGCTGAAGAAACATGGCCATGGTCTCCATATTCCCTAAAACTCTGTCATTGCTGGCTGCTGGTAATGTTCTAGTTCAAAATAGCAGGGGCAAGCAGTCCTCCTCTGCACAGGGTGTCTGACCTCCCAGGTGAATTCAGCCTCTTGCATTGTAGTTGGTTCATGTATCACTTACAATTGTTTCTAGCAATTTTGAATCGATTTTGTTAGTTCCTGAGTGTTTTTCCACGCTTTGTCTGACTAAAGCAACAGCCAGTTGGGCATGAAAGCAAGAAGAAAAGCATGAAGAGAAAAAATGTAAGGCAATAAAGTATATTGAATATGCCCAATTATGGGAGGAAAAAATAGCAAACCTATTCTCCTCCAAACTGTAGACCTGTGAAAACTGTTTTTAAACCTGATGCAACGTTAGTAATCTGACTGCTGTTGTCCTCTGTTTCCTGCGAAACATTCCTGTCTATGGCAGAATGAGCTGGAATCAGTAGTTGAATTCTCTTTAAATAAGCAGCGGTTTCTAAATTGTTTTTGAGCTTAACACATGGCAGACGGGCCTTCCATGGCTCTCCTGCCTGGAAGGCATCCTGGGTAGGATAAAACGAACTATTGCACCGGTGTTCCAGGACATGAACAGATCTGTGAGGGCTCTGAATATTGCTTTGTAGTAGCTGCCAGAATCACATCTGTTACCTGTTGGGGTGCTGCTCAAATGCCTCTGATCTAAACCAGGTGTTGAAGTCAGCAGAATTCAATCTATAATGTATGAACTCCTAGCCGAGCTTAAAATTTGATGTTTAGATGGAATGTGTCTGTTCGGTGTCCTTTACCTCTGTCCTTCACAAAAGACCATCAGTTCTCAGCAGAAGAACAGCGTCCGTGCTTTTGTATTTTGTGTTTGGCTCTGCAGGCTGTCAAAGGTTCTCATGGGAATGACCTTACAAACTCCTCGGTAATAAAATTCTACAGAAAATCACAGTGCAACCCAGAATAACTGCTCATTTTACATTGCAATACATGGAGCAGCACTTTGGATTCGTACTTGGTGTGCCGTGGTGAATTCTTTTGATTCTGAGCGGTGACATAGCTGAGTGTATGCACAGCAAGGCAGATGGGATTGATTCATTAGAGTTCAGTAGGTTATCATCGCTGTAGGAATAGGTAATGACATATATTCTAATTAGAAAAAATACTCGGTGGTTAGGGTGAATTAAAGGCTAGAGCTGATTTGACCCCAATCAGTACAAATGAGGGTACAGTGCTCCATCATGCAGACAGCGCCAATAGCATCAGGGTTCAAAAGCCATCTGTTCCTTCCAGCCTTTAAAAGAAATGTGCTCAAGGGTGTTCCTAGGACTGTTGTGTTTCAAACTTTGGTCTTTTCATGCAAATGGGAGTGAGTTGGGCTTCTAGAGGGCAATCGCTCTAATTCTTATTTAAGTTATTGTAACGTTTGGGAAAATTTTAGCGTGCTGGCAGAATTGGTGCCAAGACGATGCCTACCTACTGCTCATGTCTGGCCTGAGAGTCATAGATTATACATTAAAATTTGAACTCTATCTCCTGGTCAGCCTTACTTTAGGGACACCCATGGGTTTGCAAATCATAGTGCAAAGAGCTAACAAGCAATTGGGTTACTGGCTGGTGTTGGTTTTACTGTTTCTAAGATTCTTACATATAGCTCAAATGAAACTAAAATTGAATTTATTTCATGGAATGAAACATTAATAATGAAAGGTATCCAAGCATATTTTCCAGCACTATGATGGATTTCAGGTTGCTAGCTAGCAATTGCTATCTACGAGCTACATATTTTTATACTAAAACCACTCAAATATAGTGGAATTATGTGAGTAGGACACAGCATTTTGGATATCGGCAAACGTGGGGCAAGAAGCTCAGAATTGTCATAAATGCGTTAGCTGGAAACTTTAGCTAAGCATTATTTTATATTTACTTGCATGTAATAGAAGTAAGAGTTAATTCAGATGAATGCAGCAGTTTTAATTTCTCAAACTAATTGTTTTGGATGGTGTCGGACTTGAACATATTACATTCCCCTTTGATCTCATATTTCTGGTCATTTTTGCAAGTCTAAGGACTAGAAAAGTGTGTTTAAGTAATTAAAAACGCTTAGGCCTTGGAGCATAATTTCAAGGCAATGGAAAAGCGAATGGAGGCTTTTCACATCAACTACGGCGGATGCAGAAAGGGGGAAGGCAAGTGTGAAACAGCTGGATGAATAAGAGAAAGGGTTCACAACAGACCAGAGAAAAGAGGGTATTTAAAGTTTTACTTATCTTCATATTTATCCCCTTTACAGCTTTCAGGGGATAATGTACTATTGGCCCTCTGGTTCTACTAATCTTTTAGCAAAGAATAAAGCAGCCTGGGAATTTTTGTGTCTAGCTGTAAGAAGATGTAAGATCAGGTATGTGATGATGGACCCTCACTAGGTATTCACAGCCTGAGTCCCGTAGGGGCCTGAAAAAATGAAAGCGAGTATTAAAGTGCATTACAGTCTTGCAGTAGCTTTTGCACGTCGTGCTTAAGAGTATTTAACTTTCTCTTATTAAAATGTGCAATTAGCAGTCAAGGTCTTAGAGATAATCATAGCCTTTGTATTTAAAATATTTCACTTGGGGATGAAGTCCTTAATTTCTAATGGAAGCTATTTCAGGAAGAATATATATACAAAAGCCTGGCTTAAACTTCCTGTAAATTATTTGATAAAGAAACCCTGCTTTCTTATAAGCTGAAATATGATTTTTTTAATTTTTTTTTTAGGAATTCATATGATAGTTTGGAGTATCAGGAAGCTTAAAAAAAAAAAAAATCAATCCTGCACCTACTTAGCTCAAAAAATGATGTTAATTTAATTAGTAAAAACATAATTTTACTGAGTAAATATAGCAGCCTAATTACCATCTATCCTGAAAAAAAACCCCACCACTAATTATTTCAGTTCTTGTCATTCTTTCAGAGTCTTGGCATTCCGAGTAGCAGAAGACAAATCCCCTGTGACAGACTGCAGGAACTTTATTCACAGCAGCAATCCTTTTGCATAAACACATCTTTCCCCATGTGACCTGACCCAGAGAGGATGCGAGACACACCTAAGGAAAGCTGCGTTGGTGCAGGAGGTTTGCCAGAACATGAACGTTGCTTTGAAAAAGAGCTCTAGCAGCGCGGGATTCTTAGCTTCTTACAGTGGTTGAACTGTGTAACTTTTAATTTAGAAATTCAGATCTTCTTGTTTTCAGGATAGCTTTGGATTTCTGGGTGTCATGTTCACATTGCAATCGTGCAGTGAGGGCTTATGCAAAATATAAGCACTGTATTCCAAATAAAATTAAAATTCTAGTTATCGTTCTCCTGAAAACTAATTTAAAAAGAGGTATATATTATCATCCGTATCCCACCTGTGTTGGAATGGAAAAAACAAATCAGATAAGAAAGACTTTGTCATAAACTCTAAATCTGGAAGAAAATTTCTTAGGTAACGTACAATATGACTTTTCAGACTATTAAATATTACTAATAGACTTACTAATAGAATATTACCGCTTAGGCTTCATGTGTTAGTAAAAGAATATCATATTTAAATTTGTTAAATGTGACAACTTTGTAATTTTTGCTTTTTTTTATAGTTCAAGAAACCTGGCAGAAATACAAATAAGTAAAAATACAACCAATACTCCATTAAAGAAGTGACAAGGTCCAAAATGCAAACTGAACAATACCTGCTTATTCTGAGCAAGAGAAACCTCTCACTGGTACAACACTTGTGTGGTTTTGATGCCAAAAATAGGAAAATAACCTTGGAATAAGCTTTCCCTATTAAAGCACCTTTCTTTAGTTGATAAATACTGGCAAAAAAGTCTTATGGCAACTACCGTTTTAAAATTTAATAATATATAATGGTGCATAATGTATCCAACTTCAAAGTACATTGTAAACACATTTTGGAAAGACACAGAATTCTCTTTTCTTGTTTTGTTGTTTTTTTTTTTTATTATTTTTTTCCCCTTATTTAATTCAACACCGTGCAACAACTTACTCCGAAAAGGATTAGCTAAAATGCAGTTTAGATTCCTTACCATTTAGTTTAGTTCTTTAAATTTATGGATTGCTGATGCTTACCTCTTTTTCGTAAAAAGAGGTCTCTCTTCCTCAGCCAATTATTTTTCCTACCCTTGGACCCGGCCCTGCCTAGGCAGCTGTACAGAAACTCTTAAGAATCTACAAACAGTTGCTACAGTTGAGTCTGGATCCCCTCCAGTGCAGAAAAAAACATTAAATTGAACTGGTTCTGTTTACTACAGCTGTATCCAAGGTCAAAATGCTCAAGAGAAAGGATGTTTCAGTCACAGTCGCAGTTTAAAAAAGATTAAAAATAATAAATACAATCTTATGTTTGGCAGCTGTTTAAATTCCATTGGCTTACAAAGCTGTGGAGGACTGAAAGTTTGATGGGGCAATAGCAGGTTTCCCCTTGGCTTCTTTACTTCACTGCTTCACCTTCTGACTTCTAATGGGTTGAGTGTTTTAATGAAATAAAATTAAAAAGTCACTGCCTGCTACGGGCTTCAAATGTTAAAATAAAAATGTCCCGGTTCTGTATCTTTTTGCCTTGTCTGCAGGCAACTCAGACAATGCACTATTAAGATGTGTCTGATACTCAGTAGCAATAGCAGATAGGAGTCAGGATTTTGGTAGTTCAGGTTTTACATCACATTTTACCTTCTATTGAGTGAAACCTAAGCAGTACTAATAAATAGGGCCTAAACACTGAGGAATTAATGTATCAACCACAAAACCTCTGTGAAATGGGACATGAGCTCAGTATTTCCAAGAGACTTTAATGCTAAATGCTTCCATTTCTGGGCGAGCAGCCTGGTAGACCTTGGTCTATGGCTTCTTGGGTGCAAAACACTCGCAGGTTCCAGACACTTCATAGAATCACCAAGGTTAGAAGAGACCTTTAAGATCATCGAGTCCAACCATTAACTTAACACTGCCAATAACACCGCTAAACCATGTCCCTCAGCACCATGTCTACCCGGCTTTTAAATACCTCTAGGGATGGCGATTCCACCACTTCCCTGGGCAGCCTCTTCCAATGCTTGATAACCCTTTTGGTGAAGAAATTTTTCCTAATATCCATCTTAAACCTCCCCTGGCGCAACTTGATGCCATTTCCTCTTGTGCTATTGCTTGTTACTTGGGAGAAGAGATTGACCCCCACCATTAGTGCCGTGGGTGTACCGGGCACTTCTGCAAGAAAAAACTGGTGTCTGAAGTTGGTCATCCAGAAATGTAGAAGGCTTTTGAAGATCTGACTTTGTGGCTTACTCAAGTTCATACAGCAAATTTACGACAGAAACAGGATGCAAAATTCTGGACCCCAACTCCATGGCCTTAGCTCCAGTGCACCACAGAAATGGGGGCCATTAATTTTAGTGTGAAAAGAATTTATTTTCAGAGTGAGAAGAAACGCAACTGAACAGCGGTATTCTGTGTACTGCTGTCGTGGTTTGGGCTGGGCTGGCCACTAAAATGAATGACGGATGATCTCTTTTACTTCTCTCCCCTTCAGAGAAGGGAGACCATCTCCCTTCAGGGAGAGAAGGGTGATAGAGAAAAGAGACGTATAAGTTTAAAAAAAGAAACTAAACTAATGAAGATATTAATAAAATAATAAAAAGACAATAATGAAATATATACAATATATATAAAACTGTATCAAGCTCCCAGGATGATGATCATGTCACCGACAGGAACTGGGAAAGTCCCAGACTGGACTCAGCAATGGATGGGAACTGGATTACAGATCTGGATTCAGGAATGCATGGATCGGGATCACAGGCAGACAAAAGGCCTCCTCGGATGCCGGCCATTGAAGAAAGAGGGCTGACCCTTTGATCTCTCAGCTTTTATACTGAGCATGAGGCAGATGGGATGGAATACCCTGTTGGCCAGTTTTGGGTCACCTGTCCTGTCCGCTCCTCCCTGCAGGTGCGACCTCTTTACGCTTTTCCGCTTCCGACCCTCCAATGGGGCAAATACCAAAGTTGGCTGCCCTTGGCTGGTACAGCAATAAGGATAAGCAAGAGCCTCTCTGCATCCCATTCCTCAGCATAAATTATAAACAATCAGGTTTTATCAATCTGGAAGTGGACACTGTCTGGAAAATACACTGTTAATTTCAGAGAGTTCAGTTAGTTAGAAGAGGCTTAACTGAAAAGTAAAATTACTAAAAGGAAAATTGGTTCTGTTTTACCTAAAACCAGGACAACTGCTTGACCACAGCAACACCTTTTATCCAAGATAGTAATCACCGTTTCACATAACTGGTGGTGTCAACCGAGCAATGTGCAGTGAGTTTAATTCTGAATTCTTCTGCCTCTGCTCTGAGCTGAAGAATCAGACTTTTAGCCTTACTTTTAGCCTGCCTTCAACTGCTTGGATTAGGGGCTTGGCAGGAGTCTGTTGGCCTTTCCGTTCTGCTCTTGGGAGCATTAAAAGTCACATATGAAAGGGAACCACAGGTTAATTAATGAGGGTAATCTTTAGTGTACTCTTTTCTGCTAGTCCTCCTTAAAGACTATTGTGAGAGCACAGAAGCATTAATTTACAAAGTTTCAGGATCATTTTGCACACAGCCTTTTGTCGTGGTTGGTTTTTGATCATAGACTCCATCTTGGTTTTCCACCGATGGATTTGAACATGTCGGGAATAGCATTATTGGCAGTTAAACGTGCTCATGCAATTTCCAAGTATTAAAACTGGAAGGGAGGGCAGGAGCAAGACAGAGATAAAATTTCTGTTGCTCTAAAAAACCAAGAGTGATTTAACAGCTTCTCAGATGAACAGAACAACAAAAGAGCTCAGTCTTGGACATTTTCTGATCAGATTAAAGGGTTTCTGTGGTGGTAGGGAACTTTACAAATAGAATTCAATATCAGAAACTCTGTGGAAGAAGAATTCACTTAGAGGGAATATCTGTTAAATTACAACTAATTAATTAAATAGGTCTTCCACAGCAGATGTCACTGAAGCCTTAAAATTTAAGAGAAGATTTCAGAAGGCAGAGGAATTGAAACAAGTGAGCCTTGGTGTTACTTTAACCTTCAACATACTTAGTATGTACGTTCCTTTTATTCCTCTGAGAGTCTCATGTCTAGAAGATGCAACAAATTGATATTCTTTATTGCACTCATTATTGTTGTTAATGTTATGTTTGACTCTAGCTTCACTAATTTATGCCTGTGTTTAATTTTTTTTTCCTTAAAATTGCCTTTCATATTTGTAGCTCAACTTTATCAGCAATAATATGTGTAGGAGGTATTAGGATAAAGATTATTCATATTAGCCTTCAGTCTTCAGCCCCTGATTAAGACTTAGCCTATGTCATACAACCCTCAGAAAAGAATCTGTTGTTGTGGCCTTTTTAATATATTCACTTAACTACCAGTAGTGTTGTTTTTCTGTTCAGAGATCCTAGTGACAAATGATGCTTAAAATGCTCTCAATGAGACGGAGGATCAGTGAGAAATTCAGTTTGTCTGGGGGCCTTGGGCCATCCATATTGATGGCTGGCTCAGCTGTGAGTCTGTCTGGGTCTCCTCCCCACCCCTGCAATGTGGGTCAGCCAGCGGCTGGGATTTTGTCAGCTACGGTAGGCTCCAACGCCTGGGGTTTGCAGTCCTGTGAGTGTACCAGTGGGGCTGGCTGCCCCAGTGACCCCAATTACTGCGGGACCTAGATCGTCCCTTGCTGAGACAGGGCTGAGGGAAAGGGTCTTGGCAGAGAACCCACAGAAGGAGCGTCCTGAATAAAGATATTAGAGATTAGTCTTCGCATTGTGTTAGAGTGGTATTAAGCTGCTAAGTTGTCCCACTTTTCATGGCTTTTTTATAATGCTGCTTAAAATGGAAGGAAGCTTAATATCTGTATTTGTATCAGCCCTGACGGGTACAGCCCAAGACAAGGAAGGCGTGCATAAGCAGAGTCAGATTGATTTTTCTGTGCCAGGTTTTAACATTTCCTTATATTCAGCCTGTTTCTTCACCCCGTATTAACATAATACAAATGCAATTCAATTTTCTAACAAGAAATTGACCCAGGCTCTCTGACTGCTCTAAAATAAAGTGAGCGGAGAGTCGCAATCAATTACGGCCAGTATGGATAAGCCCAAAACATCCATATGGATGCAGTTATATCTGTTTATGTATCTTAGAGGCTTGCACTTTTAAATGCCTTTTGTTTAGGGTGTCAGACACAGTGTTATCCAGGCTGAAACTTTCATGGAGGAAGCTTAGGAGAATGAATCTACGACTTTTCATTTCACACCCTGTTGAGATGATTTGCATAAGAGAAATTAGATGATGGTACAAATGTCACACGCTTTCATGTTAAAACATGTAATGCGAAAAAGGCTAAATTTTTTCCATTGGTTTCATCTGCTCATATTAAGCCGCTGAAAAGAAATCAGTAATGTTTCCCAAGCTCTTCGGTACAGTTTGCTAATCCGAAATGTCTGAAAGCAGCATTATTCATAACAGTAATTCACTCCAGGTGTCTAAAAATAATCTGGAACAAGGTCAGACAAATCCCTTACATTAAAGTCCTAACCTTAAAGCGTAAGAATTGCAACCTGGGGGATGAGAGCAATTACAGTCTGAACCAACAGGTAAATATCCTGGATTTAGGTGGCGTGAAGAGGAAAGGAAAAAAAATAAAAAGGAGGCATACACCTCCATGGTTGCATGGTTGGATGTGGCACAAAAACTCCCACATCCTGTGACGTGTTTGCCATCACGTGGTTGAGTAGATCTCCCCTTCTCTCTCCCTCCTCGCATCACCTCACATGGCAGGGTGGGCTCTGCTTCTGCTCATAATCACAGACACGTTGCTTTTTTGCCCAGTGCAACATAGGGAAGGCTGAGCCGTGCTCAACTAAGACGGATGAATAATGAATACTGTGCTGAAGATGTTCAGGCTCAATCCCTATAAACTTTATGAATCATTGAAAGAGTTAGTAATGCTCCTGCTTTATAATAAAAATTCACAAAAGGACACTGTTCATGATTCACCTTAGAAATTTCAGAGCCGTTCTGCTTTGAGAGAGAAAACTCTCACTGCATTGAGCTGACAAGATTTCCTGGCATGCACAGAGGCTGTATTCGATACCGCTGGGTTTGGCTAAATGATTCCAAATAATGGGATCTGTAGCTCTGATTGCCTGTTGCTTGTAAACAGCCACAAGTCGAGAAGACTTATAGTTCTTAGCTGTGCTCTCCAGGGGCCACTGGGAATACTCCTAGACAGACTCCATAAAAACAAACAAGCAAAAAAATGTTTAGGATTATACTGTAACATTAAGTCACAGGTCCTATAAGACATTGTCGAAGAGTCTCACCATCACAATTTGTAGCTGTTTGCTTAATCGCTTCAGCTCTCAGTTGCTCCAAAGGAAGGAGTACTCTCAGGCACGGAAACAAATGGGATGGTGTACAGATGGTATACAGATGCTGACAAACTACTTAAACGCATCTGTGGAGTAAAACACAACTTATATAAAGAAGTCAGAGTCAATAAAGAGGCAGTAGGTCATAGTGACAATAGAATTACTGAGGGGAATGAAGACACATCACGGGCGATACTGTAGTCATTGTACAGGACAGCAATAAAAAAAAATCATGATACTATTTGAGTACCAGTATATGATGATAAGTAAAGATGGGAGCACAATATATGTACCCATAGGAAGTGACGTGCAATCGTATGTTTGGATTTTTGTGAATAATGAATGCTCAGCCATTTAACTAGAGAATTTCTCAAACCCATTTTCATCTGCAACGTATGTTAACTGGTGATAACAGTGGCAGCTACAGAGGAAGGAGCATCTGAATATATTCTTTTGCCTTGCTGCTGTTATTCTGCATCTGTTTCAGGCAAAATGCAATTTCAAGAAGTTGATGTTTTCCAAATAAACAAAACAAAACAGAGTGTCAAATAAAATGCATACATTAAAATATCCATTGATTACTGACAAAGTACATTTCAGAACTGATCTGAGTGGCGTTGTGTCCAGCTGCAACAGTTGTGCTATAAAGAAGGATTGTACCAAATTGCTAATTGTCCAGGAAGAGAAGCTGCGGCGGCCAGAACAGCCAACTGGGTCTTTTATGTTTGTTTTGAGACTCGCCTCAGTTCCCAGCACTGCTGAACACTTCTCCAAAGCAAGGATGCTTTGCCTGTCCTAAATTTAATCTAGTGGAAAAAATCTTTTAGATTATTGCTGTGTCCTTTACTGACCCTCAGCTCTTACCAGTAGGTCTTGGTGCCAATATCTTAATTTTTCATTTTATGCCGCTTGCTTTAACAATGTGTTTTTTGGCAGTCAGCCACGTCTACAGCACTCTACTGTTAAAATGTCTGCTCTCCACTGCAGCTGTCCATTTACTTTATGAACTGATCAGCCAGTAGAATGTAATTTAAGAGAAGAGTAATAAGTCATAGTTGAGGGCACAAAGTATCAGCTGATTTGCTGTATGCACGTCTGTCCTTCAGAGATTTCTGAACTCAACTTGTCATACTACATGTTTGTTTTTTAATTAGCGCATGATGTGGAAAGAATGACTTGACGTGCTGCACACGGTGGGTGAATAAAACCAATCCTGCCCTTGTGGAAACACTTTCGGTACCAGGAGCACTCAGGAGTGACACAGTTGGCAAAGTGGACACAGCGCATAATACTTCTCCTGCTTAAGTGTTATTACAGGGCTAGAGGGCAGGTTAATTTGCATTTGTAATGGCATTAGCGTTAACATTTAAATAGAGCAAAGATGATCGCTTCTTAGGAGACACTGGCATACTAAATTTTCTCTTGAAATCACTGAGGTCTTACCGGGCCGAACCAAACTGTAAGATGGATTTTTAAGTGAGAGACATTTCATCCAATGTCCTATTTGCCTATAACAATGGTTGTTGAAAGAGATGGGTTGACATCATGTCTGGTAAACAAGGGAGGAATGGAACCAGAAATTAATGGATCATAATTGATGTGCTGGCAATTAGAACTAACTAGCAGGCTGGGTAATAGGGGGATGACTCTGCTCCTTATGTTTTTTGAAGTCATTAAAAATTGTGGGAAGTGGCTATGGAGAAAGGTTGGGAGCATGGAAGGAATTTTTCTGTCATCTTTGCCATCTTTAGTATCCCTGGGATTTGGAGAAGCCCACCTGCTTGCCCCCACGCCCTCCTCAAAACTGTGTCATTACTGGCCCTGCTCCAGGGATAGACATTGATTAGATAAGCCACAGAGAAGGAATCTTGAGATTGCGATCTCGTCTCCACCAGCAAACAAAGCTGGGAAGACCTCTTTTTCCTTCTCTGCTGTATTTTTCTTCTCTCATCTTTTCAAAAATAGGCATTAGCAAGACATGACTTACTCTGTCTCAATGTTTCCATAAGCTGATGGCCTGTAAAGCAGTTAAAAGCAATGACTGAAATGGCTCAGCGATGGTGTGCATTTGCCAAGTCTCCAAGTAGCCGAGGGGACTGAGGGCCTGAATTCATTCCTCTGAGAACAAGCTGGCAAGGTATTTATATAGATATACATGATATATATATTTTTATAGATATATATATATAAATAGATGTAAAAAATCAAGGCAGGAGAATGAATCATAAAAATAAGCATAAAGCCAAGCTAGGGATCTAGTTTATATTCTTAAAGTTAAATGCAAACAAGAAGGCACCAGACCTGTAATAATTATATTTTTTTGCCCTTGGTAAGAAAAACAACATCTTTGTAGACAGGTCTCCAGTATATTCCTTCCTTCTCACTCTTCTCCCCAGTTTATTTGTAAGCTGACCAATACAGAATTTGCTATGATAATCAAAATACAGTCTCCTGCTGTTGACTGCATTTTGATAAGGAAATTTATTCTGACTTGTATATATTCTTTTACAGAACTCAGTGTTGCAGAGCAAACGTAAAAACCACTCTCACTAACTTGTTTTTTATTCTTTCTGTTTACTCTACACATTGATGAACTGTTAGCGTTAACTTCATTCCCTATTGGCAGTGACCGAAGACCATCTGATATAGAGCTTTAAGCATGTGATTAACTTTTGAATGAGTAAATTTCAGAAGAAATTACATGCTTTACAAAGAGAGAGGTAACGGCTAATAGGATCTTTATCTCAAAGGACTAGTAAAGGGAATATAGCGAGATTAAATTCTCAGTCACCAACTGGGTCACATCTCAGTGAAGATGATGTATTATTTCTGACAGACGATATGGGCTGATGGCTATTAAAACAGCAACAGAGTAATCAAAAGTTTGTTTGTGTTGTCTATTCTCAGTGGTTATCAATATTTCTGTCTTGTGACCGTGTGCTCTTTATTCTATAAAGTTGAATGTTATGTTAGTGGTTTTGGCAAAAAGGCCGTAGACTAATTAGACACGGATCTTGAGCTGTCTTTTCCTCTGAAGAGGGTTCTTAGCTTAGAGGAGAGAGATGTCAGCAGTGCAATATATTCCTTAAAGCTGTTTCAAAGTCGTGTATAAATATAGGAATTCGGTTTTCGGGTTTCTTAATATGGTACCTTTATCACCATAGCTTTCTAAATTTGTAAGAGGCCCAAATCATCCTTCGCTGAATTATTAATCATTGAAAGGGCTGAAAAGATCCATCAATATATTTGTGCATTATTTTTCTTCCAAATTAACTTTTATTGTTAGAGTTGATGTTTGCCATCAGCTGTGGACCGCTTTGTAAGCTGGTCTCAACATACTTTTGTGCAACAACTTGGTGAAGAAAGCAGGCAGCTGAATGATTTTTATGATCTCTAACAGTAGTAAGAGATTAGGTGCATTTTTTTTTAATAAAGACCTGTTGGGGCTGCAGGGAAAATGATAATGTCTTCCAATATGCCCTTGACCAAAATCCTAATCTTTAAAATTTATTTATGGGACCACATTAATTTAAGCAACCATTCTGCAGATTCATTGTGCTTAAGCCAAAAGCTTATGAGGATGGTAAATGTTTGCATATCCATCATGAACCTACAGAAAATAAGTGTATAGAATGCATTCATTTAAATTATATTTGAAATATTACCCAAGCTGATATTGAATCTACGATGTGCACCTGGAGGAGTAGGACAGAAGTAGAAGTGTCACAGTACTGCAGAGCCTTGCTTAAGCTATTTTTAAAAAACACAGTAACCTTGGGTATTAATGCATTAAAATTGCTAGGTAAGCATTTCTGCATTTAAAACGACAACAGACTTCCATGACTCATGACATGGCACCTATTCATTCAGCAACTAACAAACTAAGAGAGATCCACATGTACCTATAAACGCTGATTTTTAAAACAGATCTAAGGACCATTATGTTTCTATCCGATGCGTACATTTTAATTCATTCACTGAATATGCAAACTATATATTTAGCTAAGTACTTAAAATTGGCCTCGGGTGTAAAATTTTACAGATGGTAATTGTGTCTCCCCAGCGATATGCTTGTGCCTCTAGCTAGCTTGGGGATGCCCCTGTATCAGCGTCAGGAATTAAAAGCAGCATGAAGCCAGTGCGAAGGGAGAGGCTTCCACCACTCCAGGGGAAAATGGCAGGCCTATTTTTTTTACTTCTCTCTTCCATATTTCATGAGACCTGATCTCTTACTAACAGGGTTGCCTTCTCCTTCTGAATTAGAAAATCTTTTTCTGTTTATTTGGGATTTTTCTGTTTCCCCTTCTTTCTAATCTCTTATTCCTCTCTGTTTTCTCCCATCTTTGGACCACTCCAGCTCACCTGCATCTAGAGAAATAATGCTTAATATTCTTATCGGCTGCTGCTTCTACGCTTTCAACAAGCAAAAGACTTCCAGGACATTGGGACTATAGGAGAAACACAACTCCAGGGAGAACTAAGGTGCATTTCTGTTAGCTAGGGTCTGCAATACTGCTCATGATTTAGATGCATCAGCAGCACATGCTACTATTTCCTCAGTATTGAAATACGTCAGCTTAAATGCAAACTATCACACTACCTCTGCCAGGATGAAGGGTACAGTTATTTATTTAGGTGATTATACCTGTAAAGAATTCTGCCCTAAAGAAAATAAAGATAAAAACTTTTTTCCCATCTAATTTCTCACTTGTGAACTATTTTGGAATCAGTCAGAGAATTTCAGTTGCTGAATTTTCACATTAATGAGGGTTGTCATCTTTGAAGATTTTCGCAGGACTAATAAGGTATCTCTTATCATGAAAATGCCTCCAACCCTCTTTTCCCCCTGGGTACCACAGTGTGTCGAGCTAATTATGATTAGAAATTCTGACTCCAAAATGAGAACTTTTTTTCCTTAAGTGCTTTCTGATGAACGTGAAGAAAATGATGTTCTGTGCAAAAGTGCGTAACATTGTATGTCACTTACACAGCAGCGGAATCTGGAGTCTTGGTAGGAATTAAAGACTATAAACACACAACACCACATGTCACTGCGTGCATTGGAAAAGCCATAGTTCAGGTAGTACCGTTCTCACTTTAGTAAGTGCAGTATTCAAAAGAACATTCCACTTCCACCAAGCTCCCCTCTACCCATAGATACCGTATTCAAACCCAGCAGCTGTCATTATATTAGTGATTGACTTCTCTAAAATATTTGTCTTCGCTTTTTCTTGCAACTTGAGAGTCATGTTGCCAGAGTATCATACTGTTCTTGAAAAAGGATTGCAGTGGATTATAAAAATGTAGCATAAAAAACCCCAATGGACGTCTAAAAAATGTTTGCAATCAAATAAAAGTTTAAAATGATATTACAGGCTGGAAGAAAGCCAGACATTCCCTAAAAGCTTATCCACCTATCTGTGCATTCTTTGTAGGTTTCCCATTTTCAAAGTGCTTATTTAATAATACTTTCATTATGTCCATTATTGCAGTTTGAGTTAGTTCTGCACTTTAACTGCATTCTCAGTAAAGAGAATATCCAGTTTGTTTGTGTTGTCCTCTTCTTCTGCAGCTCTGAGAATCTCTGAACCTCTCTTCAGACCCTTTGTTTTTAACCACCAATATTTAGGAGAATATCCATAAATATTTTTTAATTTATACACAGTTATTACTGTTAAAGCTTTCTTACACTCAGTATATTGGAATTTGTGTTCTTTCACCAGTTTGGTATGGGATAGAGTTTCCTACAGGTTATTGCATGCTTCAGTCCTAAACCTGCTGATGTGACAGTGAGGAGTGGTGGATTCCAGCTTTGTCTCTGCCACTACCTTGCCAGTTTAATCCTGGCACCTTTCCGTACCTCAGTTTATTTAAAATGAATTACAACTCTATTGAAACATATACTGAAGATACGTTGATGTTTGCCAAGCACCAGAAGTTCCTTGATTTCAAAGGATCTAGAGCACAAAATAGTTTTCATAGCTACCTTTACAGTGAGACTGAAAGAGCAGCAGTTTTACTCACTCATAATTTTGTGTGTAACTTTTTGTCTGCCAGCATTTTCTATTGCACAACGTAGACTGAAGACATATTTTTAGCCATTAAAATGCCAGAGTCATGTTGTTTAGAATTTGCCCTTGAGCCTTGTGACAACCATCTAAAGCATACCCATTATTATTTATTGCATGCATTTCTAAAATAGTTCACTCTCTTTCAAACTGGCTGCTATCTGCAGTTAGTAATTATAACCTCAGAGAAAAATGCCTTCAACATCTCCTGGTTTAAAAGTACAGCAGAACCTTGCTAAGTGCCTAGCTAGATAGAGCAGCGATTGAATCTCTAGTGCCAGTATTTCAGGAGACTGCCAGAATCTCTAGGGAGAATATCTTCAGAAGTCCGTGAATCAGAGGCAGGCACCAGCTTGTAAGAATAAAATTTCTGTATCGTTTTTGTGAGAATCCAGCTTTCTTACTTGACAGGAAAGCACGTACTTAACAGTCATTGCAACTGAACTACGTCTGACCAACCCCCTTGGAGGAGTAATCACTAGCAAGCTGTATACTTTTTATCTCCAACAGCCCAGGGTCGCTATTTAGGAATCATCTGATTATCCACTTACATTCTCCAGATGATTCCCAATGCCTAAACCAACTTTGTTTATATATATATATACACACACACACCCGCCACATACATATATACAGACACACATGTATATCAGGTATATGTAAAAGTTACATTTTATATAAATATACTTTTATTCATACACACATGCATATATAAGCATTGCTTTCCTCAGTAACTAGAGCTAATAAAGAAGGAGGGAGGAAGTATAAAAGAGAAAAAAAATCTTTATAAAACATTTTCAGAGATAGTATTTAATAATTTTCCCAAGCAACTATGATTTTGAGTGTATAGTGTTACTGTCCTTGATGTTCCTGTGGAGCTCTGAAACATTCAGTTAATTATTGAGCTACTAACTAAATTGGTCACATAAATAATTTTGGATAAGGTCAACTCTCAGTGCACATGTTACTGCCATGTGCACACAAAGAAAAAAAGGAATTGCATCTTTTAATCTGCATCTTTGAGCTGTGATTTTCATAGCCATTTAATACTGAAAATGTAATCTAATCACTGAAAAATGGAATTTCAGCTTTCATTTTTTATCTTCTGATGCTTTCACATGTCCAGACAAGAAAGATTAGGGTCAAACATATACATGGAATAAACTATTTTTAAAGTCCTGGACTGTATTTTGAAAGTGCTGTTTACTACTGGAGCAGTCTGCTTGTATTTTTCTTTAAGTCTCTAAATTAATTGAAACTAATTATTCGCATATAAAAAAATAATACGACTAAAGTAGTATTCATGGAAACAACACAACTTTGAATTAATTCCTTTCTGCAGTTTGCTCCAGCTATGAGTCAAGACTCACAAAATGTATGATTGCTCTTAAAGAGATCCTCTCTGGGATGAAATAAATGAGAATGAATTAACGTTTCATCTGAGCAAGTGGGAGGCATCCCCGGTGCTGCATTCTAGTAAGCTGGATTCCTGCACTACGTACAGCTGCTCTGTAAACTGCTCAGCCAAGGACTGTCCTGTGGTGCCCAGCCAGCAGGGACATCTCAGGGGGCTGGAGATGAACCAAGCTGAGGGAGGTGGAATGTGGTCTGCATCTATCAGGACAGTGTCTGAGCTGCTCCTTCACCTCTCCAGGAGCATTGGCAGCCTCACCATTTCAGGTCGCTGTGGCCAAAATCTCTGTCAAGTTCAGCTATGGTGCAGGATCTCTGCGTTTTCTTTTCTGTGATCTCTTTTATCTATCTATCTGCACTGCTAAACAGATAATTAAATTGATCAGAGGACATATTTTAATCATTAATGCCTCCTTACAGTATGCATAAGCATCTCATTTAATACTTTCAGTTATTATGTACTTTTTCGTATAATTCCCTAGTCATTTTCCCTAAGAAAAGAAGGTGGGATTAATCTACAGTTGTATCTATCTTACGTTTTCTATACAGTCTCTCACCATATTACAGAGTATCTGTCATTGGTAAAAACAGTATCTAAAGAAACAAAATTATTAGCTCATAAAGGTAATTTTGTACATTCCTTAAACTTTCTAAAGCAAATAACAAGTGTTATAAAGAAACAGATGAGTAGGTAATGCAGGACTTTTATTTTTAGAGAGTTTTGATGGAACATCATATAATCAAACCATTGTTAGGACTGGTAAACTATTGGCAATCCTAGCAGGGAGGGTGACACTGAGTTTGCCTAGAACCAAACTAGTGTGTCTCAGCTGTCCTGTCAGTTCAAGGAACAGACTCATCAGTGGGGGTATAAATGAAGAACAGCACTCTCTATATTGCATTTATTTGTGTGCTAACAGCACGTAGAAATCTTTGGTCACCACACCATCCGGGTATCTTTCGTCATTTCTAAATAGTTTTTGAATGAGACTGAAAAGGATCGTGTTTAGTTCTTCCCTTCCAGCTGCCGAGCGATGCTGACAGTCTTCCCTGCAGATGAAGGGTAATACAAATGCTGAAGTTTGAGCAGTCAAATGAAACCAAACACATAAACGTGATGCTCTTACTGCATGTATTCTTTTCCTATACGCTTTCTTTCCTTTTACATTTTATTTCTTAATATGCATAGCTCTATTGCTGCATTATCCACTGCATAGCATGCTGATTATAAGTAGATTATTACTTCTGCAAATCTCAGGATTAAAAACTATGACGATATTGTAAAATGGAGGATACTAGCTATACAAACAAGAAAAGTTGCATTTCATCTTTGTTAAACATTTTAAGGATTGTAGTCTTTGAAAAGTTATTAAATAACAAAATTAGCAAAAACACAAATTATCTACATCAATCAGTTTAGGATTAGCATTCATTTAAAACAGGATCATTTGTAACAATGTTTACATAAAGATAACCCATAGGATGCTAAATATATTTTAATGTTTTTACTCAATTCTACTGAGATTCCATTGAATTCCAGTCAACTTCTCTCATTCTGTTAAATTTGAAGGCTATTATTAGAAACATAACTCTGTTACTTTTTCTGTTGTGGAACTGAATGATGATGTCACAGATTAGATTAAAAAAAAATCCCAAGCACACTAGATACATCTCCATAACAGTGTCACTAGTAGAAGGCTATTTTTTGAGTTCTGAGATTATCAGTCAACCTTTCAGTTATAAAAAACAGTAAAAACATTTATCCGGCCTGATTTAGAATGATTTTATATTACACAAAAGGATATAATTTCCATACCTGTAAATCAAGCTGAAATAAGAGTTTTAATTTATGTTTCAGAATCCTCAAAAATCCCACTGACTTTATGGAAATGTCAGGCATTTGTATTCCTTTGGGCATTCAGGCTATGTGAATACAAATTAAGTTGCAATAAAAAATAAAGAAAAAACTGTATCAGACTTAAATGAAATACACACTACTTCCTTTTAACAGTTAGGTACTGAGGAGCACATGTTTAAAAAGAAATTAAAGTCCACCTATTTGGGTTTTAGAAATGTGCAATATGATTTTAATCACTGTTGAAATGCTTTTCTGTGTTTGTAAAGGCGAGATGTATTGTAGGAATATGGCCACTGAAGATGTGCTGAAAAAGGTGGCAGTATTGTATGAAGTCGCTTTAGCTAAACTACTTAAGAAGTTTAACTAGTCTAAGCAGTTCTAAATTATTTAGACTAATGTACTGTTTTAAAGCACCAGGGCTGGTTAGCCCTTAGAAGAAAGGGCGACAGCAGCAGCAAGGTCTAAAGATTGCCCGAGGAGCCAGGTTTTAACGGCAGATTTCACTGGACTGGTCCAGGCTACTTCTACCACAGCACTGCCAGAGTAAAGAAAGGGTAACGGCAAGCACGTGATCTTCACCTATTTGAGTTTAACTTACATTTGGTGCACCTGCCTTAGGAGAGGGGGACAGAGACGAAAGCTTTCTGCCCACTTGTTCATTTACACGAGAAAAACTAAAAATAAGACTAGTTTAGGCCTGCGTAACTTCCCTGTTTTTCACAGCATGAATAGACAGCGTAATGCATTCTGAGCATCTCAGAGCCTTGGCAGCACTAGCCACAGAGTAACACATTATGGAGTTTTAAAAAAAGACATCCTGGACTATATATTTAAGTATTCTTTAAGCGATGTTCAGAAGAAGAGTTTGACTTAAAGGTAAGAAGGGTAAGAAGGGTAGGAAGGGTCAGTTCATCATTTACTCACCAAAACCATAAAAATACCAACATTGCCTTTGCACATCCAAGGTAGATGTCTGAGCCAATTACAAAGCAACTGCCAAATGGTAATGAGCAGTTCTTCATTTAAATATTACTCTCTTTAAATGGTATCTAAATATTATTTAAGAACTGGTAGATATCACTAATTCCTGAAAAGATATCAAATGCTCAAGTACTTAATTTGGAAAAATACAGGACTTAGTCTTAAACGTGACTAGGTTATCATGTATTGCAGCAGAATGAGTTTGAGCTCATCTCTCTGTTTTCCCATACATACACAAAAGAAGATGCAGTGATGGTCAACCATTGTAAAGACCTCAGCTTGCACTAAACAGAATTTCCTACTAATTGTTTTATTCTTACACAATTATTTATTGCAGAATGCTACAAAGTTTAGTTACCTGTGGACACCATGCATGGAAATAATAAATAGACACACATATGAGCATATTTACATAAGTATTTTTGTATGTGATATTGTTTTCCTTCTTTGTTATCTCAGCAAACAAGTTCATCAACTTGTAATTTTAGTTTTAGCACATATTTTTAAGGTAGTACAAAAATGAAGTTACTTGCATAGTTTAAAAAGTACAAGAAGTTGAAAATTAAATAGGTAATTCTGGAGACAGTGAATCTCTAGCGTCAAATTGAAACTTAGAAAATATAAAGTATGTATTTTGTAATGAAAGAACTGTTTGTAGAGACACAGATTAAGAAAACAGATGATAGTTCACTTTTTGATATCTGTCAATGAATAAATTTTGCAGAATAAGACAATTTGAAATGAAGAATTTCAACCCCTAACCATGCAACTGCATGCACTGTTATATATTTCATCAAAAGTCCAGCTATACCCCAAAAAGCATACACTCTCCAGCTCTAACCTCTGTTTTCCTTTTTTTCAATGTTTTGAGACAGTCCATGCTACAGGTTTTTGTAAAAGTAAAATGCCTGCAACAAATAAATTATTACTTGTATGTGGGAAAAAATGGTGGCACCTAGCTGCTGAGCCCTTTTCAGTTAGAAACAATGCAAACAGATAAAATACAGTTCACGTATTAGATAATAAAATATCAGAGTGTAAGTACAAAAGTGTGTGAATAAAGTAACAGAATGTAGATGCATGAGGTAAAAAGGAAATTATTGCGAACAGATTGATTAGCAGCAGTCACAGCATATAAGCTACATATAGCAAGAATTTTTTTTAGTGGACATCATGGCAAAGATGATTTTTATGAAGGGATGTGAGGAAGGAGATTGTCCTTGCTTTGAAGATGGCTTTAACACCAGCAGACTAACTCAGCTTCATTGTAATGCAGAGGACAGGAAATATCAAGTTCAGATTTTGTAAAGAGTGTAGAACTCTGTTACATGGACAAATTTGAACAATCCTTTCATCTTCCATGAGAGTTAGGGCACTTCCAGTTTGCAAAAATACATGAAATGGAAACCATTCCAAAGTTAAAAGAATGAACAGGGTTTCCCTTTGAGCCAGTCTATGATACAGATACTGACTGGAAAATATTCTTTTTTACAATAATCAACAAGGTTCATACTGCATGGCCAGTTGTTTACACCTATCTCATTATCATGAACTACCAGAAAGTCAGTTGAAACTAAGGACGCCAGCAAGGTTATGGCTGGATACTCTCAAAATGCCTGTTCAACTATTACTAGGAAAACTAGGCCTCCCCAATGCTCCCTGCACTAAAGCTGCTCGTACTTCACCGAATTTGGGGGAAGTGTGTCCTTGGCTCACGAAGTCCTCGGCCCGCAAACTGCTGTGGGCTGGGAGAATATTTGTGTGAATACCACTATCTGCTCATCCAGCTCTTATACTCTTCTCTGGGTGGCTGGTGTTATCCATTGCTGGGTCTCTGGTTTTTGGAGGCAGCACGATGCCAGGTCAGTGAGTGAAGTGGATAAAACAAGCTTCTAGTCCATCTCCCAGTGTAATATAAAGTCCATTTAAATCTATTTAGTATAAAATCAATGGAATATAATCTCCTCAAGCTGAAGACATATCATTAAACTGATAAGAAAAGATACTGCACTCGATCATAGCTGGATCTTAGCCTGTAGTCTGTCAGTAGGAGTGTTGAGACTATCTTTTGAGTTAAGTAGTCAGAAGCTGCAGTTGTGTATGTAATGCTTACCCTTTTAAAGTTATTTTTCAAAAACTATGAATTCTGCTTAAAGACTGGATCTTAATCTTGAGGCTATATAAGCATTGTGGAAACCTGTTAAATGTCTGAACAGGTAGTGCAGGCTCTCAAATCTGTCCTAAAATATCTCTAGGTTGTTTTCTTCTTTTATATCTGTAGTTTTCTTTTAGAGTTTTGTTTCATAACCATTTTGGGGTAATAGAAGTATGAGCTGGACTAAAAAAAAGGTGGTCATACCACCACTTGCATGTCAGCACACACAGCTTATGTGCCTCCCTTGTATTCGTGCAAGCATTCCTAGTCCTCTGATCTAGCTGAAAAGTATGATGACAGGCACCGATTTGTTCCTTGATCTCCTTCACTGTGTATTTGAGTACCTGCCTAAGAGATGCACGGTGGAAGCTCCACAGTTGCTTTGTGAGCTGATGCTTGAAGTATTGGCATTGAAGAAATACCTGCCAGTGCCTGCAGAAAGGCAGTGGGAAATTTAAGACTCTCCCAGAGAGTTTGTAATATCATTTCACCCTCCCAGTGAGTTTGTAATATAATTTCTTTCACTTTTGGGAAGGAAATGGAGAAGAAAGTTAGTTGGAGGAAATTTCAGTGGGAACAGTGAAGTTGTTCTGATGAACAACATAGGGAAAAATCAAATCTATGCTAATGCGTAAGTTGATGTTTACATTAATGCTCAGAAGCTGAGAACGACTGAGAAAGGAAGGACGACTCTGTGGTTAAAGCAATGACGCCTGACTCAGGAAATCTGAGTTCATTTCCTGGCTTTGCTATCTCTTAGCTTTGCCCCAGAGATTTAATCTCTGCTTGCCTTTTTTTTTTTTTTTTTTTTTTCCTCCTTCCTGTACCACAGGGGAGTAATTGTGCTTCAGATTGTTCCAAGAATAAATGCATTAATGTGGCTGGTACATTTAAGTTCAGACAAAAAGACATACAAGAGCTTCAGTTGTTTTTCCTTATTTTTAAAAAGAGGTCTTTCTGCTATCTATGGGGCAAATGTACTTGAGTCTTCATGCCCTGTGTCTACAAAGGTGAGGAGGCACTTGCAGTGCCTGGGCTGCCATCTGTAAGCAGGTCTTACACCCTGGCAGCGCGCCCAACTTCTAGTCAAGAGGCTGCGGCAAATGATGCTTATCAATTACAGGGCAGGGTTTTTTCTACCTTAACATAGCTTGAAGCAACCTCATGGTTTTCTGCCTCTGGGTGGCCTGGTGAAGCAGGCAGGTTAAAGTTTAGAAATATTGGCAGTGAAAACTTTTGAGAAAAATGAAACTTTGACAACCTGAGGCACAGCAACACAGATGCTGAGATGCTAAGACTGCACATACACGAAGACCCCAAACCACGGGAGATGCAGAAACATCAGCCCCAAACAAGCGTGCAGGCGGCTAGGAAAAGCACTAGGGTATAAATACTGAGTCAGTGAAACAATCCCGAAACATCTCATGTAACCACAGGCAAATAACTTCCTGAACCTTGCGGAAGTTTTTGATACTCGGTCAGTGCCTTCTGATTCCTGGCACAGGCAGAAAACTCGAGGAAATTAAACTCGCGAGTCCTTCCGCGAGCACCAGCATGGCGAAAGCCCGGTCTCCCATGGCTTTGCATCCCGCTGCTGACTGCAGGCGGCCTTCCAGGCTTTTCACGCAGCTGGGACATTTGTGAAGCCTCTTTCCCCTGAGCACTCTCCGTGTCCCAGAGCCAGGACCCTCACAGACCTATTTCCGTAACCCTTTTAACAACTACATTTTTATTTGCATCGGTCAACGGGCGCACTAATTGTTAGGGCAGACTGGGAAATGCGGCCAGCGGTCCTGCAGGCTTCATGGCGTGGAGAGCCCGGCCTGACGCCGTGCCCAGGGCCGAGCCGCCATGTCGGTAGCGGAGCCGGCGAGGAGCTAGGCCAAGGGGAGGCGGGGGGCCGTGGCGGTTCCCGGAGGCGGTG
>VYXH01004831.1:257669-274842 GCA_013397275.1 Burhinus bistriatus
GGCTCTTGCCTGTCGCCGCCGGGCGCAACCTTCACCTTTGGGACGGCCTGAATGTCAGCGGAGGCTCCCGCGGTGCCGCTGGCTGCCGGCCGTGCCACAGGTGCGGCCTCCGGGACGCTGGCAGCGGTGCCAGCTCGGCTGGCGGTGTCCGGGGCTTGCGCTCGGTTTAGTCAGCTGCGCTGCTCCCGGAGGGTAAAGGCAATCTGGCGTGGCAGGCCTGTCGCTGTGTGTCTCCCTCGGTTCCTGCTTTGCAGTGGTTTATGCGTCTTTTAATTCTCTGTTTGTTGAGACGTACCTGCAGGTTTATTAGGAAACAGCTGCTGGAGGCCCTGCTCGCAAAGATCTCTTCGTAGCCCCAAAAAGGGGAAGAAGCAAAAGTACCTAGTATGTGGTTGTTGTTGTGTGTTGAAAGACAACAGGTTTGGTGTTTTTTTTTTTTTTAAAAAGTGGACTATCTACTTTAGCTGTAATCTGTTCAGATTTTGCGTATAACAACAAGGAAAGGTTATGTACGTTTTGATGGTTTCGCATTAATGATACTCAGACTTTGCTTTCATCATCTAGAGCCTGCTGTTAACATCGTGTTCTGGCAAATGTACTTTGACACACAATGAAACGTAGGCAACTTCAGCCTTTAACTTTGAGTTGAAGGAAGTCGAGCTGTTTATCTTCAGTTAAAGAAAGCAAAACTGAATGGGAACTTTATGCTGTAGCAGAGCATTAGTGTCCAGGCCAGACAACAAATCAAGGTAAGGATTGTAGATCTGGTACTCCATCTGGTACATCACGCAAAGATGTTTGCCACTTTTCAGGGGAATTCGTTCAACCTGTAGGATTGGTACTTCATATTCGTAACAGGTTTGTGCCTGGTGTTTGTGGGCTTTGAGCCTTCATTTGATGCAGAATAAAATTTTTCATTACAAAGGTATTAAAAGCAAAATGAAGTTGGATCTAAGGTCTTGTTTTGTTATGTTCTTATAATTGAGAACCACTTTAAGTGTCCTCTGAAACTTTAAAAATATCTCTTCTGGAGTATTTGGAAATACAAAACTCTTCATGGCATTAGTGTGAGGCAGTATTTACATTTTTTTGCTGAAACTGAATGAAATTTGCCAGATATTCTCTCATGCATATAATGATTACATAACTCTAAATTCTGTGGGTCCATTTTGAATGTAATGCCTCCAAGATAAAGAGGCTAACAAATGGAACATTAGTAATAACCAGCTACCTAAATGTTAACCAAGGACCTACACTTGCAGTAGAAAAAAAAAATGTTTTTAAAGTCGAAGTTTAATCTTTGCTCACAGTTAGTACTTTTCATTGTAGAAAACTCAATGTTTGGGCTCCAAACACTGCTGAGTATTGCCTTTGAATTGTAAAGCTATTTAAACAGTAAAAATGTTTCAGGTTTAGAAGATTTCTATATTTGATATTTTTGACCACTATAAGACTTTGTGTTTTTGAACTGAAGTAACAATATGTATGAATATAGAAAAATGAATAGTAATGACCTCAATTAACATAATAATCTCATTTAATGTATTGTTATACTAACAAGTAATCGTGTTTAATGGAACTGTTCATGTAAAAGCTTGCTGGAGTAAAACCTATTACTTTTGGACCTGATGATCCTTTAAGAGGGATTGGTTATTTGGAATAAACCAGTTACAAAGAAGCATTGGCACCGGCTCTCTAGATAAAAAGCCATCATGCCATCAGTCTTCAGATGAACATTGCTTGCCTAAAATTGTTAAAAGTGCAGATCTCTGAAAATGGAAGAGAGATGATGGAATAAAAGGTAGCCAGTTGCAGCAGTAGTTGTGGTGTTCTCTTTTAGCCACTATTTGGAAGTGTAAACAGCAGCACTGTCATCTTAATTAGAAGCTTTCAGGCAGGGTTAAATTCTGTGCCAACAGGGATACTAAGAAGATCAAAATACTAATGGTGATTTTGATAATTAGGTTTAAAATCCTGTATTGTGTTTCAATTGGAGCGATAAAGAAAGCTTATGTAAATCTCTGGATACCTGAACACATGTATGTTACAATAAAATCCCCACAGCATTGAAATAATTATTCCAAAGATGAAGTTTAGCTAGTCAGTGCAGGTCTTTGCCTTTCCTCGTACCTCTGGGACACATACTCCAGCTCGCTCTTAAACTTCTATCAAATAGGTGCTTTTGGAAAACATTCTGAGAATATTGTTTTCTCCTTGATCAAAAGTAGCTTGATTTGCAGAGATCTGGACTTTGCTCGCCAGCTACTCTCTTTCTTTTCTCAAGGGAGGATTCAGCTCGAGCAGTTCTGCTGATAATGTCCTATAGTAAGTGAAGCAAGAAGGTCTTCTCGGGGTGGGGGTTGCTTATCCCTGGTCTTGTGTGGAAGTGGTGTCACAAGTTCTCAGTAAAATGCCTTTTGCACTACATATTGTTGGGATTTTCATGAGCGCTTGGTCTGTGATGAGTTGAGGTAGTCTGCAGAGTGCATTTTAATGGCTTCGATCGAAGCAGAAGTATGGTTAATGTTGGCAAGGTCCTCACTGCAAGGAGGCTTGGCTTCTTAGCCAGAGGAAAATGACTGATAAGATTTTACTTTTATGTGGTGGTTGAACGAGTTACAGATCTGGAATAACCCTTAAATTGCAAACAATTTCTGAATTTATTCCCTGAAGCAAAAGAACTCCTGTGCTTTTAGCCTAATTAGCCCAGATGGCTTGTGACACACACAACACAAGTTAAGTGGCGTGTCATGGGAGAATTGAATATCCTGGCTTCTCTTGACTAAATATCATGTGTACTTTGAGCTCGAGATTCAAGAGTCTCTTCTAGATAGATACAGAGATTCTTACTACAATGTGAATTTGTACGATAGTTCAACTCGTTCTTTTTGTGAATCATATTGAAGATAGGTTTTACTTAAATGCATTTTTCTGGTCTTATATGATGAAATTATTACATAGACTTATTGATCAGTATTTTTGATGATTTGAGGGAAGCTATGGCTTTTAACTAACCTTCATCTCGGTAAGGCAAACTTGCATAGGTGGAAACTTAGCAAGGCCAAACCTACTGCTCTTAGTAGCAGGAGGCTTGAGTAAAGGAGCAGAATCTTTCATCCTGCATAGCATTGTCCATCAGTAAACATTTGAAAAAAAAAAAAAAAAATCCTAATCCTTGTCTGTGTAAATCTTTCCATCCTGACAGCTGTCTGAATTGTTAGTTTATAAAAATAACAGTTTACTATGACTAAATTTGGGATCTTGATTAAACAAAACAAATGATACAAATCATCTTCCTTTAAATTCAAGTAGAATGTGACCATAGATGACTTCCTCTGCAATTCTGTAAGCTAGTATGGGAGAAACTGATCCTGTAGACAAACTGTCACTAGTAACTGAAGTTACACATCAGTTTCTTTGAGAATCCTTTTTTTTTTTTTGAATTGCAAATGTATGAGCATAACAACTGTCTGTGTCTTCTACATTGTAGAAAACTGACCTTGATAGGTACATTCAGATATAACTGTTTATGTTCATGTATCAGAAAATCGGTAAGAAAATATAAAACACATTTTAAAATACTTAAAGAAGGCTGCTAGTCTGTGGTTAAAAACATGTTGATATTTGTTATGCAGTGGCAAACTTGCAAAGTTTTTTGGTACTGGAGTATTTTTGGAGAGTTTAGCTTTGAGATTGGGAACTGATTTATAATCATCGAATCGTAGACTGCAAGCTGCAAGTGTCCAGCAGTATGAAATGAAATTCAAGAGCAAGAAAGTGACACTTTGAAGATGTGGTTCAAAAATAAGCAAGTTTCAACTGAAAGCTATAATATAGCTGCAATATTTTTGGTTAAGGGTGGATGTTGAAGATAAGTCAAACTTCATTTCCTGCAATAGAAGTAATCCAGTATCTTCTTGAAAGCACGTATATATGAAACAAACTGATCAATATAACGGGTGTGTTCGGTAGCAAGGAGAGCAGAAATCAGTGGCTGGTTCTTGCAGTGCACGAAGTTTACAAGTAGTGATCCTCAGGAATCTGTCCAAGGCAATGAAATAATCTTTAAAAGAATTATTAGCAGGGCTCTGGAACTCCTTGCTTAAGGCAGTCATGGACAGAAAAACTTTGGGGGCTCAAGGACAGATTGGACAAGATAATGGAGGAGAGATCTGTGGAGGGTTCCTAAACAAACTACATCAAATTCAAGAAATCCTATGAACTGAAAGTAGTTGAAGGTTGAGGAAGTCGCATTCTATGCTTGCCCTGTTCATCCTCTTCCCAGTGCGTTTTTTTAAGGCTACCACAGGAGACAATGTGACTTTTTATTCATCGCTTTTACAATAAGATGGACTGCTGGAACTGTATGGCTGAGCTGGAGAACTGAATCTGGACAGTTGAATCGGCATGACCCAAAACCAGAGAAATACTATGATTTATATAATATTTCAAGCTTATCCAGGGTTCACTTGCTCACTTGCTGTCTTTCATGAGAGAAGTTTAAATATTTTGTCAGTCCTTTTTCTAGTCTTTTTTTTTTTTTTAATCCAGCAGTGGCTGACTTAAAGGTATGATTTTTTTAAAAATCTGTAGCAATGGNTTGTCAGCCTTTTTTTTAGTCTTTTTTTTTTTTTAATCCAGCAGTGGCTGACTTAAAGGTATGATTTTTTTAAAAATCTGTAGCAATGGTTTGACATGTTCTTGTCTCAAGGCCGTGATCTTCTGACAAAAACTATGTTAAAATAGCATTGGTAATAAGTAGAAAAGAAATTCTCAGACCTATTTTCTTCTGTCTTCCTACTGCTTTATCTTGTCTAGTCTTGCTCAGTTATCACCTGTGAACCTCTTCAGGCTTACTGAAGATAGCACAGGACCAGTAAGTCTACGAATTACATGCAGTCTCCTTCAAATATCTCTGCTTGTCATTCAGTTTAACCTATAACTAGAATTCTTATTCAGACTGCAGTAGAAAGAATGAGCGCGTGTGACTGGAGGGAAAAAAAAAATTCTTATGTATTGGTGGTAAGCACAGCCTCATTGCAGATTTAAACTAATGGGAATTGTTAATCTTAGGATATCTACATAAATTAACTGGTCAGCAGTGGTTCAGACAGGTAGTATTGTTTCTGTCATTAGTCGTTATATAATCAATACAAAAATATATTGAGCAATATCTGTTTGTACCACCATAAGAGGGTTTCAGCTCAAGACAGCTCAGTGTTCTTATACGGAGGAGGTGCATCGGATGAATAAACAAACTGTAGGAGTATGATGGACAAGGTGACAGTCTAAAAAGGGGTGTTTCTATTTATAATCAGTTGTATTCAAAGTTTCACTTGGCTTCCAGCCTACCTGTCTTATCAGCAAGAAAATCCTGCTCCAGGTGGCATGCACTACAAAGTGGCAGAAAACTGTAACTGGAAGCTGACTCTTTAGTTTGTTACTGGATCAGTGGTGAAGTAAGTGTTTCCTAGTAGAATTAGAGACAGGAGTGGTGTGTTTGAATCATGTGGTGACAGTGGATAGTTCTGAGGGAAAAGGGAGGCTCCTCTATTTTGAGTGAAGTATTTGCCAGACAACAACAGATAATTCATACTTGTTTGCAGAATGACATTGCTTTTACGTCTGAACTCAGAGACAGATTAATCTGTTATGTGAGAATAAATTCAGAATGATTGAAATTATCAACATGAAATGCTGTTGCTGAGGGAATAATACCATCAGCAAAAGCAGCAGTCTGTTTCTGCTATCAGTTGCTTTGATGCTGACATAATCACAAAATTTTTGAAAGGAGAGATTGAGATCTGCCATTTCACTTCTAGAAAGCTTGGATTTTTAGACTGCGATTAATGTTTGGGATTATTCAGTCAATCTAGTACTTTTGTGTGAGTGTGAATAATGCTTGAGTAATATGATAGTTTAGTTCTTTTCTTCTCTGTTTCTTGTCTTTAGGTTGCAGAGCATTAGATCTGTAAGGCAGACAGACAGTGTATGTCTCTTCTCAGTTTGGTCTTCCCCTTTCTGTTTCTTATCCTTGCAAATTTGTTAACAACTTAAACTGAATAATGTCATCAAAGAATTGAAGCAAATAAAGGCTCTTTGTATCTCTCCACCAACAAAGATTTTTTGAGAACAATAAATCTTTTGCAATTTAAGAGCTGTTAAGCTACCCTACTGAAGAAGCTTGGTCTACAGGACTTGCTCGCTAAGGTTGAATCTGTTGAATTGGTGCTGTTCACAGAAAGCTGTTTCTTGTGTAACATAACAAATGAAGTAATCCACATAATTTATTTCCTTCTAGCAGAAGTGTTTCTGCGTTGGGACTAGGTATATCAGTCATGATTATGTCACTTGTTTCTGCTCCTGATTTATTACATTGTATCCCATCCACCACTTACAGTGCTTTGAAAGCTGTTCTTGGGGTCAGCACACTTAATGTAGTGTTTTTGTCAGCTGTGCCTTGTGTTTTCTGGATTTCCAGTGAAAGCCTTGCTATGTTCTGGATCTTGTGTTTTGAAGAGTTGTTTCTGCAGGAAGTGCATGGTGTTTGTATCTGCAGGTGCAGAGCTGACATCGCTAGTTCAGATTTAACAAGGTACGACTGCTACATTTGGATGAGTGATTGGAAGAGCGCACAAAAGCAAACTTAAGGAAAACCCAGTGTCCGTCAGTGTTTGACCCACCTTTAGCTCTTACTAAAGGCATTTTCCAGAATTTTGACAACGTCAGGATAGACCTATGTTTTCTCTGCTGCGGCAAGAAGAGTAGATCTTTTGAAGACGGGAACTGATGACTTCTTCCAAGAGGGTGCATCAGATGATTTGCAGCTTCAGAGAGTTGTGCCTCTGCAATGCTTTATTCCAATTGCTAGCTGATCTCAGTCCCTGAGAACAGTTAGGCTGTCAGCACTAATGCAGAAAAGAGTAAGTAGTGTTGCATTTCATGTCTCATGTACAAATGAACTATAACAACCTGTATTAACACTTGAAAGAGTGCACTTCCACATTCCTCTTAAGTCTATTTCTTCCTTTTTGCAGGCCCTGATATTCTTTTCTTTGGGGAGAAATGTACCCATACCCCCAAGTATCTTCTTTCATCTTCTTCTCTTTGTCCTGAAGCTGCTCTCTTGCTGCAGCTGGCTAAGTATCTGGACCTTGACTGCTTTCTGCCTTATTTGTCATGTAAGAATACCAAAAGGCAGGGAAAATTTACCTATTTGAGAAACCTTAGTGAAGGTCTTACTTGTAGGTCCTACTTGTAAAATTTGCGTGACATTTTTGTCAATAAAATGTTAAGTGTTTTATGATAACTCAAATCGTGTTCTGTTTCAACCTTTTGGTAAGGTTTGATGTAAAAATTTGGAGTTTAAAATGTATAGTCTCCATTTTACTAACATGCAAAGTACAAGCGGGCAAACTATTACAGAGCGTACATTTCCGGGCAGATAGCACTTAGCCCTTTTTTTCTTTCTTGAGGTGCTTGATACTCAATGTAAATAGCATTAATGGCAGAGCGAATTGAGAGTGTGGCCCTAAGGGATGTGAATAGAGTTTTTGATTCTGGAAGTGCTCTGGTAGCTTTCTTCTACAAAAGAAGAGCTGCATTTCCCTATTTCTTTTTTTCCAGTAAGTGCTTGTGTCCACTAGCCTTACAAAGCATTAAGAAACCATATTCTGATTAATAACAGCAATGCTTTTAAAGATTGCAAGGAATGTCATATCTTTTTTCTGTATTAACTGAAGATACTCTTCCATGTTAGAAATGCAGAAGCCCCAATCTCTTCATGATGTCTGGTTTGTTCTTTCCTCCCTTTATCTCTATTCATTATCATGCTCTGTTTGTATTCCTTGACCTAGTGCATTCTGACCGACAGTATATAAAATTCAGCACAACAGCAGCTTGGATAACTAGTTTGCTTGGTATTTGATGGATCAAACTTTACAAGTGGGTAGTACATCAACATACCTAAGTGTGAGGGAGGAAGAATAGAAAAGGACTTACTCTAAGCTCTCTGAGATCTGGGAACAGAATCTCACAACTTCGAACTTAGAAAAACAATGATTTCAGAGAAACAGAACAATAAGTATTAAGTGTCTTGGAATTTCTTACTATGCTTTCTGACTATGGTACTTTCAAAAGGTAGACTGTCAAGGATGCTAGTATTAAACAGTATGCAGTTTGGACATGGGGAAGGGAGAGAGACACTAAAATTCATGGATGCCTTCATGAATCACTGGGAATTGATTCAAGAACGGAAGTGTTTCAGAGACACTGAGGAGAGGAGAAGGAAGGAAGGCTTGGAGGATTTTACTGCAGAGATGATAAATCTAACTGGATCTTGGAGTTGAGAGAAGGCGGCTTTTTTGACTGAACTGGAGCCAGTCTCTGTGGGGTGAATAACACAAAAGCATATGTGACAGTTGTAAATACTCAGAAGTTCAATCTCAGAGTCATCAGGATTTCTAGGTGTGTTCTGATTACATTTATTTCATACAACATGCGCAGTTTCCTCAGGATTAATCATCTTTAATTCCTCAGGGCTTGTCCTGCTCAGAGCAGGTGTTTGCTAACTAGATCTCCTGCCATTCTGTTAAGCTTCCATGGTCCTCTTAAAACTGGAAATTGACTTGCAGCCGTGCTATCCATCTTGCAGAGTTCCTAAGTACTTGCTAAAGAAGCCTTTTTGCAGCATCTGTTGCCAGGCCCTCCCTGATTTTTCCCTTATGTCATTAAATACCTCCCTACACTGATGGAAATAAGATATTTTCACATAACTGCCCTAATGCATTTTTTAATTACGTTTTTAAGAAGAATAGTTCTTACATTATGCTTAAGTTTCACCACCGGTCAGTGGTGAAAAGATCTGTGTTCTTTTTGTCCTGAATAGAAAAATAAATAAATAAATAAATAGAAGTTCTGGTGTTAAAACCCAGAGGCATACAGAGGTGGTTTTTTATAAGCCATGCACGGTGCACAGAGTTGCAATACACCTGCACTGGAATTCACAAAGGCCATGTGGTATATCTAGATTTAGCATATGATAATTAGAAGCAAACTACAATCTGTTTTCAAATTGGGAAGATTGGGTTGGGTTTTTTTTGTGTGTGGAGGGTGTCTTAGTTATTATGAAAACCAATGGGAAGTCAGGAGCCGCTCTCTTGAAGTGTGTCCACAGCACCTTAAAGAACTGGTCTTGTGTCTCAGATTTCAGCAGGGCTCTCCTGTCAGAAGTGTGATGCAGAAAACAGGATATAATTGTTACTTAAGGTAGTAGACTGTGCCTGCCTCAAGCCATCCGCTTGTTGCCTTCCACTTGCTCTTCAGTTCCCAAGGGCAGGCTTCGCTCATTTTCAGTGCTGCTTGGGCAGTAGTTAACAGTTCTTTTCCCTGCCCTAATGGAATGCTGCGGCCACAGAAGCTTTTCACTAGAGGAGATAATTTAGGTTAGCATTGGAGCAATGTTCTCACCTTCCTGTCCATGCTCTTTGTATACTAGAAATGTGCTTTTGTTTTCTAGGAAAAAGAGTGAAGGTCCCTCAAAATTCTAGCACCATAGATTTGGCAAGATAAATATGCATGAATATTGGTAAGCTGCTGCTTTAGATCACCTGTCACTGAACCAAACAAGTAGAATTAGATAGTATCTTAATTCATAGGCCTTCTGCGGAAGGCAAATAATAGGAGTATAATGTCTGGCTTGTCAAACGTGGTCATTAAACTTCACTGACTTCAGTAACATCCAGCATGTGCTGGCAGAAATATGAAGAATTCATTTATTCACAGAGCTTCATAGCAGTTGTTCTGTCAGTCTGCCCACACCAAATACCAAAGAAATTGACTGATTAATAATTGGTGTTTGCTTGTATATGGACACTGAGGGACATAATGTTTCTGGATAGGTAAGTAAGCTTGTGTACCGCTGTAGCTGCTGGCTTCTTACAGGCCTACAGGAAAGTACCATTTTTGTTATGCTGAAGCAGCAAGGAGGTGTTCACTATCTTGGTTTTCCAGCATAATCCTGTTACACAAACTTATGTTTGTCTCTGCCTCAAGAAGAACATTCTTCACAGTGGGAAGGAAGTTGCTCTATGAAAAGCATCCCAAGTTAGCTACTCAGTATTTCTGTTTAGGTGGTCTTAAAATTGAAAAGAAGAATGAAACATACAACTGAAACTGTTGGCATAGCAATAGTTCTGCAGAATTGCTCTTGTCTGTTACCAGTCTGTCAGATATGTTTCATTCAGCAGCTGTTTATTCCACGCTCCTATGAAAATAGGAGGGGAATTTGGTCCCACTTACAGTAATCTATGTGGAACTTGAAAATGCTGTTAGCTCTCTGATGGCATGGAACATAGGGATTGCAATATTTTAAAGTGCCCAAACATTGAAATGTATGAACCTTAAGCTGTCTTCTGCTGTAATAATCATTCCACAACACGTAGAGTGGAGTCTCAGATGCAAAACTAAACTTTGCTGAGAAGCTAATATATAGGAAACTGCCTTCCTGGTGTTGTTGAAACAGACTGTGAATGAAGTAAAAGTGAATGTTGTGTTTGCTAGTTGAAACTAACATTGGCGGATCTTGTTGAGGTGTAAATAATCCTTTACAGAAAGCACAAAGGAGAGTGAGAGTGAATATCCTTTTGCTTATCACCAGGATCTTGAATATCCTTGAAGTTAAGGATGTAGCATCTTTTCAGTTAATTCAGATTATACTTCAGAGAGGGTCTGTATGTTTTAATTCCTTTTCCCTGGATCATTGTGTAAGACTAGGCTCTTTATAATTAGCTTAATTCCCAGTTAGGCTTGTGTGCACTAGGTAATGTACTTCCTGAGGCAAAGCATATAAGAATTGTTTGCCCAAATGTCTGTTTTAAAAAATCCATAGATTGCTGCAGGCTGAAAATACTTTGAATTTCTTTATAGTACAGCAGAATATGACTTGAATTGTATTGAACCTGAGTTCTGTGGGATGCAGAAATTGCACTATACCTTGCAGGTACTGTGATTCTTGAAAAGGGAATTTCATTGGTAGGGTAGTGTAATTTCTAATAGTAAATATATATCAAGATTGAGGATGTTTAAGAGAACTTAATAAGAGAATTTCCCATTTTCTGGGAAAAGTAACATCTGCCAGACATGATACTGTTAAATTTTGGGGTTGGTTTTTTTTTTTGGCGGCATTGTATTTCAATGAAACAAATGCAACCTAGAATTGAAAAGGTGACACAGTAGTTAGAACTAATAAAACACAGACGGGTATTACTTGTCTTTTAATTTAATTATCTGAAGTGTTTTAAGAAATCAGTACAGTTTTCTTGAAGATAATGTTTTGTCTTTCCCTAATTAAGGGTAAATGAGCAAGCACCCTTCCTAGAGAACTGAAAGGTCTTCTTTTCAAGTTTAATTTGCAGCACTTGGTGGAGGATTAAAGTAATCTAATTAAATGGCCTCATTTAAATTTTGCAGTCACCTAAGAGATAGTAGACAGATGTGAAAAGGGAATTACCCATAAAGCATGGAAGTTAAATTAGCAGCTTTCTAATTTAAGCTTTTTAATTTGGAAGATTTCCTTACAAGACTTGAGCCTTTTTGTTAGAGTTGGGATATCTTTTGATGTATCTGCAGTGTGATACTTGCTGTGAATGAATTCATCGTGATGTTAAAGGCCATTTTTTATGCATGGAGTTATTTGTAAAAAAGTGTACTTTATTACCTTTAGTGTATATATTTGACATAAAGTAATTATCTTTGATGTTGGCATTTGATATTAAAGCATAATGATTTTTTCGTGTGCAATATCCAGATATGCTGTAGGAAAGTTTCTTTTTTTATGGGTACAGATACGTGAATACGTACCTGTTACAGAAACGTACCTGTACAGATACATTTGGGGAGGAATAACCGCATGCACCAGTACAGGTTAGGGGCTGACCTGCTGGAAAGCAGCTCTGTGGAAAGGGACCTGGGAGTCCTGGTGGACAACAGGATGACCATGAGCCAGCCATGTGCCCTTGTGGCCAAGAAGGCCAGTGGCATCTTGGGGGCATCAAGAGGTGTGTGGCAAGCAGGTCGAAGGAGGTTATCTTCCCCCTCTACTCTGCCCTGGTGAGACCGCATCTGGANGAATCAGGTCTTGTGAATGCTTTTCTTAGTTGATGATGTTGGTCATAGTGTTTTTGAGATAAGTCTAACATTAGACACCTAAATCCACATACAGGCATATATTATACATAATGAGGTAAATGTTTTGCTGTTTCTGGGGGGAAAGTGCTATTGTGGTCCTTTTTATGGCTAGGTGAGGGTTATATCTCTGGTGTGCAAGAATTCACTTAGTGTTTGAAAACTCTGGATTTGTGCATTTCTAAATGGAAGTGTGCTATACCAGTTGTAGGATGTGGATTCTGATATCTTCACTACCTTAGGAGCCCCTAAAAATCCATGTCTATAAGTATGTTTCTCTTCCTATCTTTTTAATGTAGATCTACTTCCAGAAGTACAGCTGTGGGGCATCCTATTAACTTACAAAATCCTAAGGGTACTAAAGTTTGTATAAATTTAGTGCCACTTTGATTTTATCTTAAGTGTTTCTTAGTGAGGTCTTGCAGCTTGGGGAGTGATTCACTTTAAGGTAATGCTTGCTGTGGTTACACAGGGTATTTTCTGTACCTTGAGGAAGTATAATGTTACTTGCTGTGTGTTGATTCTCATTATGATTGCCATGGCTTAAAAAATTTCATGGTTTTTTTCAGTCCTGCCAGCTGTGCGTAGGTCTGTGAAAAGAGAAATATGGCTAATAGTTTCAGGGAGTAACATGTGAACGACTGAAATTCTGTGTCTTTACACCATTGTAAGACCAATGGGTGGACCTGACGAAAATACAAAATCCAGGCTAGCGAAAGCAAGATACCCTTTTAGAACTGTCTTGATAAAACAGAAACAAGGTCTTGCAAATACAGAATTTAACACAAGTAAAATTTGCCTTAAGATGCAACATTGAAACTCGGAGACTTCTCAAGGCCTTATTATCTGAATTGCAAGTCTTTAATAATAGCATTTAGACAAGTTGTTTGTATTGTATAGCCAGGCAAAACAACAGACTAAGTGCTGTACAAAAGGGTGATACAGGCATAGTTAGTTGTCTAAATAGTAGGATGGGTATGTAGATGAGTGTGGAAGGAATAAAAAAGCAGTGTATCAAAGCAAGGAGATTGGAATTCTCAACGCAAAAGCTTTTGAGGCAAAGATATGTCTGTAAAGCAGATGTGGCTTTATAAAGTAAGTGTGATATAATATTGACCAAAGTGACATGACTATAAGTTGAGGTGCAACAAATCTTTATTAAAGACTGTAGTGGGGTCCCTGTATTCCAATTCAGGTGTATGGGAGTGAAATTCAAGATAGAAGGGAATGTATGAATGCTGTAAGTATGTTATACTTTTGTAGCTACGGTTATGTGTTCATGTATCACTGCACAGAAGTAAAACTTTTGAATTCACTTATTAACACTGATGGTATGCAACTGTTGCCCTGTACCTTAAGTCTTGCACATGAATAAGAAGATGAGCAAAACAGACTACAGTTTCCATACAAAGAGGAAAAAAGAGCTGGGAATGTTCATCCTGAATTTGGGATATCGATAAGATATGGAAAAAAAGTACTGTGGAGAAGGTGGATCATGAATGATTATTTTTTATCTCATAACATAGACATTGGGGAAACTGAAAAAAATAATTAAAAAAATATATAGTTCTTAAAGTTTTACATTGCTGACCACAGGTTTGTGCTATGTTCTATTTGTGGGAGTTTTTTAAATATAAAATCTGAAGTGTGTAACTTAATAATTGTAACACAGTTGAAAAATTCAGTTTGCTGCTCAAATAAGCTAAATGGTAAAAAAAAACCAAAACAAAACAACCCCTTTTTAAGCTTATTTTGTAGATTTCAAAAGGAATAAGAAAAAAAAGGCAGTTTGTTTAATGAACGAAAGTTGGGGGAGGGAAGTATGACCTGAATAACATATTACTGACAAATAGGTGCTAGTGATAGATATTTCTCTGGTTCACAAAGTTTGTATGGGTTACTTTAGATCACTATGGTGTAGTTAGGCACAGGAATGTGGTAAACGTAGATGCAAATGTATATAAAATTATGTTGTTTAGTGTGTGGTTGCTTCAGGTCTAATATTTTTTTCTTTTCCTTAGATTCAAGCACCCTTTAAGGACCAATGTGCCCAATAGCTCATGGAAGAAAAAAACCAAATCAGGACATCCTTGGTTTCCAGGCTACCGAAATATGGAACGAAAACTTTAGGAGGTGTTTTGCAACCTGTGCCAAATGGGACAACTGTTAGTTTAGCAGGGAATAATGGTGGCAAAAATTTTGGCAAGAACAATGGCACTGTTCGCATGTCTTCCTTTTCTTTCAACTGGAAAAAATCAAATAAATACCAACTTCATGATCAAAATGGGAGAGAGACCAACTCTAAACATAACTGTAATGAAAAATTAATTGATTCTGAGAAGTATTCTCAGTCTCAAGGAGCATTGGGTAATGATGTGCTCAGGGTGGGTTTGAACAATACTGCTTCGGTTGCAGCAAAAGCAGCAAAGCAAACCAATATGTTTGTATCTTCTACTGAGGAATTAAACCCAAAGTCTTTGCCTGGACTCTCTAGTTCAGCAAAATTTGCCAAAGGTACCCTGTCAGGAAGGACCTCGTATTCCGGACTCAATGCTCCAAAATCACATTTAAATGGGTTTTATGGAAATCGGCCCATGGTAGGTTTGCAGAGACCTAGAGCTAATTCCAGTGCCACAAGGACAAGTTCAGGAGAAAGCCTGGCTCAATCTACAGACAATACCAAGGCTTTTTCCTGTGAAAAAATGGTAAGGTCACAAAGTTTTTCACATTCCATTCAGAATTCTTTCCTTCCCACTGCATCTTTAACCAGGTCACATTCCTTTAATAAAGCTGTGGATCTTACAAGGCCTTATCATAGTCAAAATCTAGCTGCCAGGACATCTCAGCGGTCGACTTTGTTGTCAAGAAATGCACGTCAGTTGGATGTACCCAATGGAAATGAACCTATGAAGTATGGATTTACCAGGACCTATTCTGGTATGTCAGCTCCTTCAAAGAAGCCCCCACTGTCAAATGGATCTGGGTCAGCCCCTTCTTTTGGATACAGATTAAGTCGACCTCTGCTGAAGACTACTAGGCAGCGATTTTCTGGGAATATCATTGTGGATGGCAGCAAAAGTACAACTCCTGACACATGCATAGTGGAGAACTCCGAAATTTCAACAAATATTGCAAGAACAATTGAGAAAAACAGTGTTAGAGAGAGCAACGCTCAAAGAACGGAATCTGATGAGGGCCTGCAGGAAAGTATGGGAAAACATGGGTCAAAAGTCATGTGTATGAGCGATGATGGAGATGAAATATCTATATCTTCTTTGTCATCCTCTGAAAAAAATGATTTGAGTGAAGACTTCAGTGATGATTTCATAGATATAGAAGACCCAAACAGAACTATACAAATACAGCAAAAGGAGAGTAGCCTTCAAGAGTTAGAGCACGGGAGCATAATGTCCATTGAGCCGTTCACTTCTCTCAAGGAAAGTGGAGGATCTTGCTGTAATGCTGATGACTGGCTTGATATAAACGTGTCTGGTAAATGCTTTGTTATATTCTGTTTGAAATTTTAGGTACTAAATCAAGATTCTGTAACTGTGATTTAGTTGGTTTATGTAATTGCCCATTGCTTGTGAATTGTTTCAGAATGGAACTTGGCTCTGTACTGGCCCGTTTATTTTCTTACAGTGCTCTTTCTGCATGATAGTTATCTTTCCCAAGCATGACTTTGAAGAGCTCTTTTTCTTCAGGATAAGAATGAATGATACCTCCTTTAACCATACTTGCAATATGGTTGTGGGATTCCTCATATCCTTGCTTTGCTATTCATTTCTCTGGACTGGTGATCTTTTAAGAAAATTTCTCTTCCCCCCGCCCCCCCGCCTCTGTAGGCATAGAACAGCAGTGACTGCTTCTAAGTAGTGGGAATAAGTGCAGGGTATGTAATTAAATCAGTTAAATTATAAATAGGAATGTCACTTTTTGGGGGCGGGGTTGTCTTTTGTTTTTCCAGGTGCATGCTATATTAATTATTTAAAAATTAGTGGCAGAGACAGATGTTTTGGAGTATCTGATGGGCTTCTCATAGTACATGTCTATTTTGAGAGAGGTTACAGTTGAAAGTTTGGATCCAAAGGATCTACTTTTGGATCCACCTTCTAATGTGTTAAAAAGATAACGTGATGAGTGAATTAGTGCAGTGTAAAAGGCTATCAAAGACGTAATTTGGAAGAGTATTTAGTTGTAGCTACCAAACCAGCTTGAGCTCTTTTCCCCTCTAGGCTGAGTGGAAAATACTGTAGAATGCTTTCAGATAATTCTGTTACAGTACAGTTTCAGAAAAGTTAACAAACCAGTAATAGGCATCTTAACTTTTATTTTTGGAATATTGTATTGGTTTTGGAATATTAAACTATTCCTGTTTTCCTTAAGCAGTGGATGACAACAGTGAAAGCACAAAGCATACTGCTGAGAATGTGATTTCTCCAGAGATGAATTACAGAGCTGGGTCCTCTTTTGAGCTTTCTCCATCTGACAGCTCTGATGGCACGTATATGTGGGATGAAGAAGGGTTGGAACCTATCGGAAGTGTCCGTCCATGTGGAAGTTATGAATCTTCAGAAATGAACAGCATAGTATGTATTTATATGCATAACTTGCATAATTATAGTGGCTTGAGTTTATTTCTTATTAAGTATATTTTAAAATAACAGAATTAATGTATTTTTTTACTTCATAATTATTTCCTTTTTCCTCTGTAGTTGATAGCTTTTTCGAACTTCTTGTTTAGGAACTCCTGTTTCTGGACAGGTGACCTTGATTAGTCTGTTCACATACATTTTTGTGGTTTTTTTTTTCCTTATTCTCGTTAGGACAGGACAGATCCGTCCTTATGCAGTCTCATGGAATTGCACAGAAAGAATAAAGGAATTAATTTCTGTAAATAATAGGTTAAATATCTCCTACAAATCGCTAAACATAGGAGTGAAAAAGTAAAAAAAAAAAAAAAAAAAGCAAAATTCAATTGGTCTTTTCC
>VYXH01004831.1:274851-357301 GCA_013397275.1 Burhinus bistriatus
AAAAAAAAAGCTATATTCTATCTGTCTTCTTCCATCATCTTTTTTCTATACCGTATACATATAGGGCCCTTTTGAACTGAAGTTTATTTTGATTTCTCAGTTTGTGCAAATATAGAATCTTTAAGGTAGATACCTGACTGTAGCTCACTGTAGCAGGAATCTTTGTATGTCTCAAATGCAACACACAACCTTTTTCTTTTTGCTAAACTTATAACTGATTTGCAAGAAACATCATTCAGTCTAAAGAATGGATAGAGAGTTGTTGCAGTGCTGTGACCCTCCAGCTGAGGTCAGGGAGCCAACCTTGGGATTTTGGTAGGCGCGAGGAAAATATTGTCTATCCTTCATAGCTTTTCACTGTTCGTATTCCTTCCTCCAAACAGACTTTTGATTTAAGCAACTCAGATTTTGTTAACATGATACTAACAATCATGAGTTCTAACAAAAAGGATTTGGTCTAATCAATCTGTTCATGCTTCATGTGTTTCAGGTGTGTTAGATACTGTGTCGCTGCTGCTGATTTAGTAATGTAGGTACCAGTTTCGGACTTGGACAGGGTTTGTGGTAGCTACTCAGACTCTGATTTTAATTTTAGTAGGGTTGTCTGCTGTAGCCCAAGAGCAGAACAGCAGCGATTTCCCCTGAAAATTGGGCATAGCTATGTAATTATATTTTTATGTGTAATTACATACGCATTCGTGATATATTTTCAGCTGTCTGTGGTATTGTTTGCTTTCTGCCTTAAATTATGGTGTTGGGATGAAGTGCTTAAGGCTTTAGAAATGGTTATTAACTTTTTGTGGTAATTGTGGCCAGTTTGGAAAAGCAGTTTGAGACTTTTCCAGTATGACCTCTGTAGCTTTATTAGTGCTTATAGGGGGCAAAAATGTTTAATGTAGGCCACTACAAAAACAAACATCCTGTTCCCCAGACACATGCTTGCACATGCCAGGGAAAAAAGGGAAGTTTTTAAACTTTTGTCCTTGGTAAATTTTAAATATAGATATTTTTGCTGCATTACAGTGTAATATATCAAACAAGTGAAATACACTACTTTCCCATGCTTTTGGACTATGTATCTAGGGTTTTGATACATGCGACCTCCATGCATTAATTTGTGCATGAATTGATAGTCAATCACTGTTCTGATTGATGGGAGCTGTCGTAAGCCTTGTGGAGCAGAGGTACCTTAGAAGCTTTTGATATTTCTGTTCACTATTTTGGTTTATTTCTTCTTTTATTGGAAGTAAATAGCTTTTAGAGAGGGCTTGAAAATGGAAGAATGAACTTCTTGGGTTTTGAGGAAGTGGAGAAAGGCGGAGTTTGTAAGTAAGACTTCCCGTTGAATTTAGAAAGTTGTGTGTTTTTTCCACCTATTTTGACTTTTATCCCATTAGTGCTGTTCCAGAATTACAGTGCTTACTGTACTGTGAATTTCTATCTTAGATGAGAGAAACATCAATAATACATCTTTCACTTTTACAAGGCAGAAATGTATTTTCAGTCAGCTTGGTTTTTGAGGGGAAATTAACTGTGAAATGTTAGTTGAATTGCCTTTTAGTGGTGGGGTTTTGTTTGTTTTTTTTCCCCTGTGCTGCTTATTTTTGGTAGAAAGCATGATATATTTCTTTAGCCTAAAGATTAAACACTGATTGGTTTTAATCTGAAGATGCAAACGAATTTCTGAAACATTTTTCATTATTTCTGAAGAATTATGTTCTGGAATAGGTTAATGTCAGCTTTTGTTCCATGTTTTTCCTTTTCTCTGCAGGCAATGAGTATAAAGACAGGTTAAAAAACATAGAACTGAAGTCATTGAGAATAATTATTGTGATTAGTCAGCACATCAGATGTTTTGATTGCTGAGAGATACGTGATCAAATTACGTGGTTTCTATCCTCTAGTGTGGTGAGGGTAAAAGCAGTTAATATATGTGTGTTAAAATCCAATTGATAAGGGTCATATTTAAGAATTTTGAGTGCTTGAGCTAATGCCAGTCTGACTGCCCTTTGAAATTACTATTTCCAGGGAAATCTCCAAAGCAGATAGTTGGTTCTGGAGTTTTCTGTGGCATCAGGCTGGGGTGAGTAGAAACAATGTAGCTGAATAATAATTCAGGTAATTAGATGGTGAGTAATTGGTATTGTTCAGTGCAAAATTCACCTTTTTGTTAATTTCCATCTTGCTGTTGTATTGTTAGTCTTTTAAGCTCTATGATCCTTAGTATCAACAGATATTAAATGCTTTTCTTAATATTTTCTACAGATGACAGTGCAGCCCTTATTGGGTAATCTTAGATTGGAAGTGTTTTGACCATCTTTGAAAAGGCGGCTTTTGCAGAGGTGTTTTTAACTAGACTTCTGGAATGATGACCAGAATAGGAAGACAAGGGAAGGAGCTTGCTGGCTACTCAGTCTTTCTTCTGTTTTCCAGAGAAGAAAAGCAGATATCTTTGCTATTCTCAGTAGAGCTTGGTTTTAAGGACATGGGGGCGGGGTGGGGAGGGGATAAAATAAATTTGGCCTCTTCTAGGACAATTCTTTTGTTCTTCACTAACTGAGCCAACAGCTATGGAGAAAATGTGTAATCCATTGTTGGAGGTTTAAAAGTTACGCAAATCTAAATACCCTCTCATAAGACGATGCCGTAGGAACTTACGGCTAAGTAGGACGTGCATGGCTTTTTTTTGAGACCTTGTCAGGATAAAAATATTTTTATAATCTTAACATGTAACAGAAAATAACTTATTCCACTGTCCCTACTTTTGTTTCACTTCCAGTTCTGAAGGCTTAACGCTGGTTAGCATTCTAAGAATTGAGCTCCTTTCAAATTTTTAGGCGTTCATTTCATTGGTATTCCTTGTACTCCTTTCAACAACTGGTCTTTGCTGCTGAGCACCAAATCACTGATGCTATTTCTCCTGAGTGCTGTGTGGGAAGACTGAAGCTTAGCAGAGCAGTTGTGATGGCTCTGTAAATTAGCAACATAGACAATATTTGTCTGTATGTATTCTCAATTAACGTTTAGCTGTATGGTTTGCTCATGTCCTATGTTTCAGCTACCTACTTTAACACCTAGCTGCTTTACTGTTTCATGGTAGAAAGCTGCTCAACAATGTGAGGTACAACTTCTGCTGTGTTTTATTTGTAGGTTTTTTGTATGGGTTTGGTTTTTCTTTTGTTTTGTGTTTGTTTTTTTAATACAGGCTTTCATCAATTCTGTTGCTAGCTAACTATGGTTCAGAGGGCAAGTTAAGGGTTATAATTAAAATGTCTCTGTTTCAGTGCCACTGAGTGAGTAGTTATAAATGAAGCTTATATTGCAATTATTTAAAAACAAAAAACCTTGCAAATTAAGAGTTAGATTACAGAAAGAAAGGAGAAAAAGGAAAAAACAACAAACCTTAATGTGGATCTACACATTTGCTGTGCGTCTAGGTTTGAATTGTGCTTATGATTGTAATATAACTGTCTTGATTAAACAAAAAACCTTTACAATTTACAGAGCCAAGCTGAAACAAAGATTTTTAAGAGGTTTTAGTTCCTATAGATGATTTTTGTTTCATTGGAGCGGGAGACTGTGTTAGTATTCTGCTTGCTTGTGCCTATTCAGTTCGCAGCTGAGAGGGTTAGCATTCCCTCAGTAGAAGTCTGGTAGTTATGCATGTGAAGGACAAATTGTCTGATTTCTACAATGATCTTTGAAATAGCTGCTTAGGACTGAAGTAATTTTACTTCAGAGTGCAGGAAGCATAATTTTTTTTTTCCTATTCCTTGGAATGAGAATTTGGACTACAGACTAGTACATCAACCTTACTACACTTTTACTTTCATTAATTTTTGTCTAGAAATACCGTTCAACATACATATAAGCAATGTAGCCTAAAACATGCATCCTAACTGAAGTCTCATCGCTCCTTTGCTTAACCAATAATGAAGCACTCTTGCTGTAGCAAGGTTTGAGCGTTTGTTTTCTGCTGTCCGCTGTATGAGGTAGACACATGAGAAGCATAAACTTTAATATGTGTTTGTTCAGAGTGAAGCTTTGGATATTTTTGGAAAGTCAAAGTTCTTACTTACATTAAGACTAGGATAGATAATATGATTGTTGTGTGTGTTGTTCTGAGGTATGTGCTTTTTTTAAGACAGTATGATATTTTAGTGCATAATAGTCTGCAAGAAGTAAAAATTCAAACGGAAAATATTCCACTAACTTTGACTTCTTTCTTTAGTACTCTCTAGAGAATAAGTTGTTGTGGTGTGTTTATTGGTTTTTTTGTGGGTTTTTTTTGGTGTGTGTTTTTTTTTTTCTTTTAGAGCAATTTCATTTGGGCAAATATGTTTAGACAGGAAACTTTTATGAGTGTTCTCTGTATTATCAGGTCGTATCAAGACCGTGTCTTAGAAGACATAAGAGATTGAGTCCTCTGACCCCTTTTTACTGTAAGCTCTAGTAACAATATGAATGTTTGTTCTATGTTAATTTTTACTGAAGTAATTAAAGCCAGTACTTTGGGTATATAAAGAGTGAGCATCAATGTAATTATAAGGATATAGGATTATGGAATAATAGTTGAAATCTGGCTTGAAGAGACAGATGGGTCTTAGCTGCTTTGCTGAGAATTTAATTGCTCTTGGGATGAAATCTGGATCTCATTGGAATGAATCTGTTCTGTCATTTGTTGACATGTGGCCAGCATTTTAGTTGGAAAGTGAAAGAGTTACATTTTTGTCTTCTTCCTAGGTAATTTCTGAAATCTTGTGAGATTGGTTTGTTTGTTTTGCTATACTTTTCTTCCCTTTGTGATTGAAACTTGGGAAAAGGCAATTCTGAATTAGTTTTTGAAACTGAGCAGAATGCTTTCTGGTTCAAGAGGCATAGGTACTCATGATGAAGTATGCGGAAATATGCTCTGCTTCTTAGAGAAAGAAAATAAGCTTGCTAAAATTGCATTGTTTAGTTCAATCACTAATTCCTTACAGTAATTTAGTTATTTACAAGTAATTTTGTGTTAATTACCTTCAGTTTTTTAATAATTCACTTCTCAAAATGACTATATAGTAAGCTTTAAATTGCCAGTTTGATTTCTCAAATGACTAATTTATTATGTGCATTCAGACTTGTACTGTGTGTATTTCTAATACATTTACTTCTGCAGAGTAAAGTGTTCTAGGTATTGTCTTCTACCTATCTTCCTTTCTTTAGTTGTACACTTTCTCCCGTGGGTTAATGCCAAAGCTGTAGTTCTTGTTCTATGAGAAGCTGGCCTTTTTAATTTTTGGACTGTTTTGTTACAGCTGTAATAAAAATACAAGTGCAAGTAAGCTTAAGATAATGTAAAAGTATGAAATCAAACAATTATTCAGATATAAGGATTGTTTTTAAAATAGTATTTGGGAGACTTTTATGAAGTGTGAATCCCTTAGAGGTTACCATTTGAGATAAGATACCTCTTGCCTAGCGTGGGTTTTTGATGGAACTATGTAATACTATGATAGGCGTGCTGAAATCATTTTGGAAACGCTACAAATGCTAATTCCAAACAAGTAAATAATTGAGTCGCCATACTGTGCTAGCAGCACTGTGTAACAGCCATTGGAAGCATTTTCAGTACAAAGTCTTTCTGAATTTAAACAATGTTTACAATCTTGAACACAATTTAAGTAGCCTACTGAAAATGAGTTGCATTCTTATGAAGTTTTTCGTAAGAAGCAGTGGTCGATTTATTAAGGCATTCAGTACAGAGTATTCGGAAGGTCTTGTGCTTCATTTTCATCCATTTAACAGGGTGTAGTGAAACTAAGTATGGTATCTTTTCTGGACACAGACATTTCTTTCTTTCTAAAAAGAGCAGCCTTGAAATGAACCCTTCAGGTGCAAGCTAGTTACAAGAAGCACACATAAAAAGCAATTTCCATCTAATGAGCTAGTTGAAATTTGATTCTTTTTTCTCCTTTTCATGTTGCAAGTGAAGCATCTTAAGATTTTAAGAAGCTGAAGGTAAATATAAAAGAGAAGTTAAAAAAAAATAACTGCTTTGACATAAAATCTGCCTTTTCATATGAAAGAATATATATACACATAATTTTATTATTGAAACAAAGACACTTAAATTTATTTAAATTTTTATATCTCTACATAAGCCATTACTGAACCCCCTAGATTTGCAACATCTAAGGCTTTTTTCTTCGCATTCTTGTATTTACTTTTCTGTCTGCAAGTTGATTATTAAAATCCGCCGTTACAGAGATGTTCCAGTCAGGAAAGACTTGCATGCCATTCAGCTCTTTCTTTTTTCCCAATAAGAGACAGAATCAATTGAATATTTTTGTTTACTGATTGATTTAGTGTACTTGCTATTAGTATAGGAAATAGTTCAATGATCTATGAGTAAAGAGATTCCAGCTGCTGATGTGCCACACTTTGTGACCTTGAGTGAGTCTTATGGAGTCTGTCTTATTTGCCTCTTCTTAGAATGGATGGATGGATGAATTAAAAATGAATAGTAATACTTGCTGTTATCATCAGTATGTATTACTTTATTGATGTATTTGTATCTTGTGCTCAAATTTAGATTCTTCAAGAGGAAGGATTTTTTATTATTTATTACCAGTGTGTCACAGCTCTGACTTAAGCAGTGTAGAAATGTGCTGACATGGCTTATTTGCAGACCCTGTCCCATCTCTTTCCCACAAATGTGGAATCTTTCTTCAAAGCCCATCTTCCTTTGTTTTTCACATGTTGTATGATCTCTGCGCTTTTGTTTGGCAGATTGATGTGTGATAGACGAAGTATAGTTGAGCTGGCTTTCTGTTTTAATAGAAGGAAACAATAGGTCAAGTTAGAACATAAAAAATGTGAAAAGCAAATGTCATGCTAGTTTCTTAGGTATTAGCAGTGGTGTTGATTGAAACTTATAATTTGCAGCCAATTCAGAGTTAATTTCAGAAAAAAAAAATTCCTGATCTTTTCCCCGAGAAAGCATGTACCACTATTCTTCAAAGAGTTAAATGAGTAAGTTTTCATATATGTGAGTACATGGGAGTTGCCTGTTATGTTTCTGAGGCAGCACTGCTTTTCTGGACTGTATTATTTCATAAACTTTACTTTCATTGGCAGTTCTGTTCTTTCTCCAGGCTGTACCTAAGATTTTCTGAAATGGATTAAAATCTTTGTCTCAAAAATCTAAATGTGGTTCAGCAAAGAACAATAAAGATCTCTCTCAAAGCAGAGGACAGCATTATAAAAAACCACACTTTTTCCTTTTTTTGTCAGTCTGTACTCAGATAACAAAGGAGGAAATGCAATTAGTCATCAACACTTAATAATATGTGTCTTTTGGCTAAGAAAAGGTTTTGCTAATACAGAGAACTCATTGCATTGTGTGCTCCTATGATACTTCCTCAAAGTAGTTTGTGCACTTCCTTAACAAGGGTCTGAATTTGTTCTGTGCCTGAAACCAAAGGATGGTTTCCCCTCGGTCAGTGCCATTCTGACTTGAATTCATTGACATTTATAAAGACACAATTTTAACTTTGTGGTTGGTTGGTGTTTTTTTTTTTTAATTTATTTCTTTGTTAGAGGGGTTGGTACAGTGACAACTAATTCCAGACTTCAAAATTTCTGCTACGTGAATCAAGATGCTCAGTACTTTAGTGCAGGAGTGAGGTTGAAAGGAAGGAGAAGGCATTATTCCTGTGATATAACAATATTTAATTAAGTATAATGCCCCTGATCTTGGGGAATCTCGTCATACCTATATTAGAGTAATTTTGGTTTTGAAGTAGGTTGTCCTTTTTTGGCACCTGAAGATGCTGCCTGACAAGCCTGTGAGACCCTAGACATTTTAGTCTCTCTTGCTGCTGCCAAGTTTGTCAAGCCACTGTTGCAACATAACTGGATCACAGAGGAGGAAATAGGCAATCTCTCCCTGTAGGTAAGTGAATAGATACTAGAATTCATTAGTATGTCAGAGTGATGAGACTGTCCGTGAGAATGTAGTACCAGCGTAGGGGGAGGTGATTTTATCTACCTACTACCTAGAAAGTATTCAAACCAATGATAAAGTCACTTCAGAAGTCATCTCATGCAGACATGTAGATCTGCATGGGCAATAATTGAAGTTCTCGGTGGTGTATCTGTCTAATCGGATGTGGACACGCTGCAGCAAACAAAAAAGCATCTGTGAACCTCCTAGGAAGTGACTAAGAGCAAACCCAGAGAGTGTTGGATACTTTGCAATTTGTATTGTACTTCCTTATACGCTTTCCTCTGTGCCCAGCATACTGGAGACCATTTTTATGGACCAAGCTGTATAGCACATAATATCGCTAATGTGGAATGGCAGCATGGAGTTCTATATATTCTGCTGCTGCTCAGAGAATTTTCATTTGTTGCATTAATCACCAAAGAAATCCTGTCCTGCAGGACAGATTGAATAATTCATTGGTCCTTCACACTCCTTTACCTGAAAGCCTTTTGGGTTTGTAGGCCAGTATTTTTCTTGGCAAGAGACATCGGAGTAGCCCAGGAAGTCTTCTGTGAGATTTTAGCTTTACTGATGCATTCTAGAAAATGGCAAATGCCATGTCTGAATTTTACTTCTGATATAAAAGGATTTTTTTGAAAACTCATAAGCAGAAGTGGAAGCTTACCAAGATAATGTCTATGTGTAAGAGCTTTGTCTTACTCTGTGTTCTAAAATTTATGAAGTGGCTGAAACTTCCCGCTCAGGAATACAGTGATTCTGAGGTTAGAATCTAATACAGATGTCAGCCTTGAACGGTGTTTTTCATTGGCATGCATCTGTGTGCCACTTATTGGAAGCTGGTGTTGCTGGTAACCTCTGCTTAAGCTGATAAGGTCATGTCTGAGTTCCATGCTCTTTTGTCCCAACATCTTCATGCCCTGTTTCAGAATCTGACAAAAATGATGCTGACTTACTTGAATTGTGCTGTTCTAACTTCATAGTTTTCATTAGGTTGATGTAATTGCTTTTATTTTTCCAATATTGCAAGTATAGAAATGTTTGTTTTTCATATTCTCAGTTTCTAAAAAACTTCGTTATGCCTAAAAATTTATATTTGAAAAACCTTTAGACCGCTTGTTTCTGATTTCAAAGCCTCAAAAGTCAGGGTCACCTTTTTGCATTTAGTCTCCGTTATAAACAGATAATATTTGTGGACATAGTAAATCAGTTGAGAGAGCATCCTTGATTAACATTTCCACAGTTAAGCTTTTAGTAGAAAACTGTGCAACTGATATGTAAAACCCAGTGTATTATTACTTGTCTTAATATACAACTAAGAGTACAAACTTGTTTCAGTATGTTCTATTAGCATGGTTCCTCAACCATTCTTTCGGCAGAGTTTGCTGGCAGACAGTTTTCTGCTCATGTCAGAGAAAGGAAGTGTCATGAAAGTAGAGTCTGATTTCAGAGATGCTGCTTTCAGGGTGAAAATAGCCACCATGTACCCTCCCACCACTGCTCTTGTCTTCAGCTTTAGAGCTTAACTCTTACAGCAATGGGAGGTAGTGAGAAACTGAATTACTTAATGAAATGGTATTTCTGTCTGTGTCTTATGTGATGTACATGTCCCTGCTGTCAAATATTAAGAGGCTTTATGACTATGTTACAGCGCACAAACCTCTTGTGATGTTGGTTTGAGAGGCATGACACTTTGTGAACAAGCTTTTATGGCAAATTACCTTTTTTCCTTTGGGATGGGAAAGCATATATGCCTTTGAGAGCTGCTTGATTTAGAACTGAGGCAGTAAATCTCATGCTGTTTTGGCTGGTAAAATCCAGTAAGGCAACTTCACTTGTACTCCTGCATTTCATTTGTGGTAGCCATTAATGATAGCTTTGAATTTGTATTCTATAGAGAGGGAGAGGCAGCAGCAGCTGATGTGGTGTTATGTGAAATATGAGAATAAACACTGGTACTGTTCAGCACTTTTATTTCATAAGCTTGTAAGTGACTTTTCCTGCATGAGGTAGTGACTGCATATCCAGTGTTACATTTTGATGTGAGCTTATAGCTATTCCTTTTCAATTTTTTTTTCTTTATTCTACCAAGTAGCATCAGTTTTCAATAACAGAAGGACTTCAGAATTACTCTAGTTTACTTCATCTAACTGTATTGCTGAATTTTTAAGTCTCGCACGTTGTTTTCCCTACTCCTAGGAAATCTTCAAACCATAGTGAGCAGGTAAACATGTGCCTAAAGAGAACAGTAGTCTCAAAGTTGGAGTATTTTTCAAAGTTGTCAGTATAAACAAGAAAAGCAATTTTAAAAAATATGTATATCAAATTGAGACATACATCTAACTGGATTTCTGAACATTTTACAGGTAACTTGATAAAAACCACCTAGATTAGCACACAGTTTCCTTTTACTTTATCTTTTTACCTAAAATTTTGTCCTAATAAGTTATAGGAACATTGGTGTTGAATCTTTTTCCAAATTATTTTCTCTTGCAAAGCATCAGAAATTTAGGGGAGGGGCAGTGTCTTGTACCTATTGAGTTCAATTGTTTTTGTAGTACACACAGCTTTGGTCCCTCTGCACGAAATGTGTACACTCAATTTCAGTCTTACTATCCCCACAGTTCTAAATATGGGATGCACTTTAACTTGTTTTCTTTTCAAGAATACTTAACATTTCATTGAGGGCATATTGATACCAACTGCAATCTGATATCACCTTATAACTGTAATTGTCATCCTCCTTGAGACTGGAAATTTAAAAAACACCATTTAAAAAACACTGTTCTGAGTAAACAGCGTTTCAGTGTTTTTGTGTTCTTGGTTCACATTGTTGGAATGTATCGGGATTGATGTAGTGAGAATATACTTTTGCAACAGTGCGAGTAAGTGACAGGACGCTTCCTATGTTGTTGGCAGTTCCTTTAGAGGTTGGTCAAAACAGAATTAGTCAAAAATAACTAGGAGGTATTTGAGGATTGTTTTGTTTTTAATTAGAAACAAGTAAAATAAGATGACCGTATAAGAATAGGACACATTAATGTTGTGTAACAAGTCGTATTCAGATTAGGCCAAAAATCTAGCTAGGGTATAATTAAAACTTTCTACACAGTGGAAACTTAATTGATCTCCTGGTAGCAGCCCTGTCCATGGTGTTCCTCTGAATTTTGAGGTTATGTTTTGGTTCCTTTCTCAGCTAGGAGTTATTTGAAGCCTCCCTATTTTCCTTGAAGCCGAACCTCACGCTATTAATACAAGTGCAAGTCAGTGGAATAAGAATCATTCATCATTATTTTTGCCACTTAAGAGTATTCATAGCAATTACATATTGCTTTACAGTGTAAAATGCTCTGTTATTTGAAGGCAAACTGTAACCGTATCAGTAGACTTTTCTGAAAACAGGCTGGAAGCAATGAGTAGAAGGGGCTGCGTTTCCTCAGCCTCTGCTACTTCTATGTTACTACTTATGCTTACTACTGATAGCTTTCTATTATTGTCCTATATAGTAAATCAGAAACTTTCTACTTAAAAACATCTGCCTATTTAAAAAAAAAATAATTTTAAACATTCTTAACTTTTGCTGGAATTCTGCAGGAAGATAGGCAGAATGCTTCTTCCCTGTTCAGTTTCTTTTTTGTAGGTTCATTACCGGAGGCTAGATGGCAGTCGAGGAATGCTTTTTGTGGCTGTGGAATTTAACTTGTGCTGCATGTTTAGAAAGTGCTGTTGCTTATGAATTGGTGACAGAACGGTTAACATTTCTGGCTTTCTTCTTCCTCTCCCTTCATCATGCTATTGAATTTCAGATTTCTTACACAGAAGCATAGCTGCTTCTTGAGATATAGTGGGTAATAACATAATAATTTCCTATCTACTTTCAATAAACTTGGTTAGAATGTACAATGTCTCTCTAAGAATATTTTCAAGAATAATAAATCTTTATTTAAGACTGTTATAGCTAATGTTAAAACCCAAGACATTTTATATTTAACTAAAGTTCTTGTTGCATTTGTTGCCACAGCAACCCTCCTTTACAGGGCATAAACAAAATGATGAAATACTTGTTTGGATGTTGGGCTTAATTGTCTTTAATGTGACTTGCAATGTACAGCTTCTAAAATAGCTGCCTTACTAACCTGTTTTTGGTATCTGTCAGACTTCTGTCCTTTTTCTTCCCCTGTGTGGTTTCCTCTGTTCTTAGGCTGTTGTTTGCAGTGGGGCTTTTCTCTTCAGCCCTATAGTACAGTATGTGCCTTCCTGGATGCCCACATGCTATTGTTTGAGAAACCAACAAGAATTTATTGTTGTTTACATGATTATTCTATCAACCAATGACTCCTCCCCACCTGGGAAGGGGAATCGGGAAAACACAAGGAAACCCTCGGGTTGAAATATAAACAGATTTAATAGAACAAGACTAGATAGTAACACTAAAGAACCAATATTGATCCCGATACCAATATAAAACATACAAGGATTGTACTCAGCCAATTCTGTCAGTAGGAAGCTGGGCGCTTCCAGCAGTGGACAGCAAATTTTGTACACTGCGAGCACTACAGCTTCGGGAGGAAGGGAAGGGCTCAGGGGTCTGGCACCGGCACAAGAAGTTCTCTGGATTGCTGCCATCAAGGGAGAGAGCACTTTGCAGCAAACTTTCTAATTTATATTGAATGTGACATTCTTGGTATAAAATAATCCTGTTGGCCAGCTTGGATCAAGTGCCCAGGTCTCGCTCTTCATTCCTGCACCTGGCTAGGCTTGAGAACACTGAGACCTTGAAACCTGCGTGCCATAGCTGGCTATACACTAGAGTCTTCTAAAAGTGCAGTTTTCCCAAACTAGTCCTGTGTCACTCAAACCAGGGCACCGTCTTCTCAAAGGGAAAGAAGTCTTTTTCTTCTGTCTGCATTTTCTGCATTCACTTAACAGTTCTGTTCAGTTCTTGTTTAACGTTTCCTTTTTGGAGACTTGTATTGAATTCCTGTTTCATTATTTATCTTCTCTGTCTCTATCTGGGGTGTTGTCAAATGCTGAAAATAACATTGAAAAAGACCCTGGAAGACTCTTTCGCTTCTCTGCTGTCAGCCTTGGATCGTATTTGACTGACTTTTGCAGTTATCCTTTAGCTGCCTTCCAGATGACTGATTTACCCAGTCTGTTCAGTGTTTGTTTTTGAAAGCTACTTTCTTTATTTTCATTCTTCAAGAACCTGAAATGATACTTTGTTAACTTCTGTATTAACCTCAAACTCTTCACTTCACTTGAGTTGTTTGGACAGATTCTTCCTTAATTCTCTCCCTTTACTCATGCATGTCTTCTGCTTGTTAAACTTTTTTGAGGTCTTTTTTTATCCTTTTTGTCACTCAATACCTTTTTTTATGGAAAATCCAAAATCTTTGATTTTTAGCATCTTCCCAGAAGAGATGCAGCATATGCAACTGCATAGAAGATGAATGTGAAAATGTCTGTGGAATTTCATGCAACTAAAGCTCCTAGTTTTTCTGAGCATAAAGCGCATCTGGATTTTATTTGCAAAAGAATCTTTGAAATAAGAAACAGTGCTGCTTTTATAGTATAGCATAAGACTCGTAACACGCTTTGACACTACGGAGACATTAATCACTTTCAGATGCAAAATAGTACAGCTTCTTCTCATTTCAGATATTAAAGCATAGAGAATCTTATAAACACAGCATATTGTTGTTGTTCTTCACCACAATGATCCCTACTTTGTCAGGTGAATGAACTTGTATAGACAATAAAAGGCTTTCTTTTTTGAGAGTACAGTCACATGTTGATTGTAGCGTTCAATTGTTGTACCAGAAGCATCCAACGGGGAGATCTTAACAACTGCAGAGGCAGGACTACTAATGAGAAAGTAGCAGTACGTTTCATCTGGGATACTCTGCCTTAATACTTTTTTCATGTTAGCTGCTGATCATATGAAGAGAATCAATATGAATAATATAAAGGTTTAAAATGGTGTTCTTTATGTTAATGTAAGACTTCTTTGTAGGTATTTCTGCCGTTCTGGCAGCATTATTGATGGATTTCTTTAAATAAAAATATTTGGATACACTGTTGTATGTAATGAAAATTATAGAATCATAGAATGGTTTAGGTTGAAAAGTACCTTAAAGATAATCTAGTTCCAACCCCCTTACCATGGGCAAGGACACCTCCCACTAGACCTGGTTGCTCAAAGCCTCATCCAACCTGGCCTTGAACACTTCCAGGGATGGGGCATCCACAGCTTCCCTGGGCAACCTGTTCCAGTGCCTCACTACCCTCATAGGGAAAAATTTCTTCCTGAGATCTAATCTAAATCTGCCTTCTTCCAGTTTGAAGCCGTTACCCCTCGTCCTATCACTACCTGCCCTTGTAAAAAGTCCTTCTCTAGCTTTCTTGTAGGCCTCTTTCAGATACTGGAACGCTGCTATAAGGTCTCCCTGGAGCCTTCTCTTCTGCAGGCTGAACAACCCCAACTCTCTCAGCCTGTCTTCACAGGAGAGGTGCTCTAATCCTCTGATCATCTTTGGGGCCCTCCTCTGGACCCGCTCCAACTGGTCCAGGACCCGCTCCAGCAGGTCCAATCTAAGTAAAGCTGTAATCTAAGAAAAGCTATTGCGTTGTAACTAAAAGAAAACAAGTCTAGTGTATATTTTTATGTACGAGGAAAAGATAACTTTACACACTTTCCTTTGCTTTTTGCCAGCAAGAATTCAAATCATGGAGGGAGGAATGTGAAGGCTTTAGTTCTCCTTCTCCATTAGGTTTTTGAAGTATTTGCCCTTCTGATGCATCACAGCTACACCTTCTGGTTTAGACAAAACTGAAGTATATAGGCCAGGTTCAGTTTGAGAGGTAGGTATTTTTTTGATGTTCTAAGGAGACATACCCAGGTTTCTCCTCACAAAACTAGTTTAGAAGCTGTGCTATTTTTGTGATGTTTTTGTGCTGTCCAGAACTAGCATCCTCTGAATTAACTTCTACTTGATGTTTGCAATCTTCATGCTCTTTTTAATACTTTTTCCCAGTAAATCCTGGAAGCTAGGTATCTTATAGTTGGACTCCTGTTCAGCCTCATCTTTGCTGCTTCTTATAGCAATAGGACTTTACTCCGCAGTTGGGTTGCGGAGACGTGTGTCAAGGCTGCATCGTGATGTTTTTCGTAACTTCAGAAGTTATAAAGTAGAAGTTTTGCTTAGTCTGTAATTCTTAAGACTGTTGGACTTGAGGAAGCTTTTGACAAAAGGTACGACGTCTTTTCAGCATCTTACCAACATTTTTGTGAATAACATGATCTCAAAAAGAGCTTTACCTTTTTGTTGCTAAGTAATAGGATGGGGAAATTCTAAAACTCAGTTTGTTGCAATAAAAAAAATACAACTAGTGGTACAATATACTACCATAATCCTGTCCTAAAGGGTCCTCTTGTGCATTAGAAGAATGTGTTGGATCGTCCCTTGGTACAAGGATTGTTCTGTCCTTTTGATGCTGCAAGTGCGAAGACTCCCACTGTTGGGTGAATCAACTGAATAACTGGCTTGAAACTGTCAGGTACTTCTTACAGCCTTAACCATTGGACTAGAAATTGAGCCTTCTATTCCAGTGTCAACCCCTACATCCTCTGTTTCAAGAGGCTTCCTGCCCCCACGAGGACTTCCTTTGATTACTATTTTTCTTCTGTATGGTATTATGCCAAATCAGTGTTGCTAAATTTGTAGTGATACATTCATTGCCCTAGCATCAGACTCATGTTAAACACCGTGGCTTCATTGTCATGCTAACATAGACAACAAAGGTTTTATTTAAATGGATCTCTTTGTTAGTAGAAAAAGAATGAAGGTGACATCTGACCAGGATGTTTGACTTTTTATTTTTTTGTGGAATGTCACAAGGACATGTCTGTTTTAAATGATTTAATGGCTTTGACAACTGCTTTTCTAAGTTTACAGAGAAGTATGTTGTCGTAGAAAGATGCTAGTTTTTCTAAGACTTGGGTTTTTTTCATGTAAGATTGTATTTTTAAAATGTTTTTCTCATAGTAATTATCCAAAAGACCTGTAAAAGTAATTCTGGTATCTTGGAGATTCTGATGGAATTTTATTCAGATGGCTTTTTATTTATGCTATTTTAAATTATTTTTAGGATGGTTTAAATGTCATTCTTTAAGCCCCTTCTTAAATTGCTCTAATATGTTAATTAGTTTCTCAGTAGCTTCTACGTTTGTTACCCATGCCCACATTTGGCCCAAAGTAGGATCTCCATTTCAGACAACTGTCAGAGAAATATAAATGTCAAGCTTTCTTCCAGTAGGTGCCCATGAGATCTTTTCAGTGTAGAAACTGAAGGAAAAGTTTTACATGGACAAATGACTTTGCTTCATCTTTCAACAGTTTCTGAGAAACTGTGTACTCTCTTACTGAAAACCTGAAATCAGCCTGTGGTAGATGTAGAAAAATTGAGCCTAAAATTGGCCATAAAGATTAACAACATTCAAAATAAGTAAAACACCTTTAACTAATGGAAGTCATAAACTAACCTTGATTTCATAGTTGTCATTAAAGTGCTAATCTCTTCTCCCTGGTATCCAGTGACAGGACGCATGGGAATGGTTCGAAACTGTTTCAGGGGCGATTCAGACTGGATATTAGGAAGCATTTCTCTAGCGAGAGGGTGGTCAAAGACTGGAACAGGCTTCCTAGAGAGGTGGTCGATGCCCCAAGCCTGTCAGTGTTTAAGAGGCATTTGGACAATGCCCTTAATAACCTGCTTTAACTTTTAGTCAGGCCTGAGTTGGTCAGGCAGTTGGACTAGATGATCGTTGTTGGTCCCTTCCAACTGAAATAGTCTATTCTGTTAATGATACTTGCTCTAATACATTTTCATCAGAAGCAATACAGCATGGTACTGTAAGAGTAGCTAACTACAAGTCTGAAGTCTGAGTCTAATCTACTGATGATATGTTTTTACAAAGAGGTTAAAGTGTAAATAATGGAATGTGCTATAATGTGCTGTCATTCAAGAAAGCGACCTGTAATTACTGCTGTGTTCTTTAAGTAAACAACTTTGAAAATATATACTGGAAATAGCCTAGCATGTTTACCTTTCGTAATAGCCAACCAGTTTTAACAGTAAAGTTTTTACTAAATTAATTACCTTGATGTCAGATAAAGCTTCTATAAATGCCTTGTCAGTAACCTGGGAAAGTACTATGTAACTGCTAACATCAAAACTAGGCATGCCAGAAAGGTATTTATATCCTGATGCTGTGGATGACACATGATCTTTTGCTGCCGAACTTTGAGCTTATAGGCATGCTTTCTGTAGTTTCATTTTTGACCCCAAAGTGGTGATAGCCATCCTTTAATATTTTTGCTGCTTGAAACTTTTAAGGAGTTGTAATCCTTTGTATTAAATGATCTATGTGTGTTGCTCATATGGTCTTATTTCAGCAAGAAAGTAAAAGATCAAAGAAAGCATATAGGCTTAAAAAAATCAAAATGTAGAGCAAATCAGACTGAAGAAATTTGTACGTGTATTCAATTTAAGTAATCACTATGGAATACTTAAAGTGCATGTGAGCTTTTACTTCCGTTTTCCACTGAACTTGGAAATGCATGGTTGTTATTGGAAGCAAGGCCTAACTTACTAAATGAATAACAAAAATAACCAGTTATTTTCCTTTAACAGCCTACTTTCTAAAGGTAGAACAAATGAATGAGGTCTGAGATCTTGAATTGTGGAAAAGAGTAAGACATTGCTCCTAACATTCATCAACAGCTCATGACTACCTTAATGCAATTGCTTTCCAAGCAAGGTACCGTACCTTGGCATGGGTACTGAATTGGTAGTTTGAGCTCAGGCTCTTCTCAGTTCTCTGAACACTATCGGAAATGATTTGGTTGAGGGTTGCTTATGTGGAATTGCTTTGTATTTCTGCACTAACCCCAGTGCCCAACTTCTTCCTTTTTTTTTTCTTTTTTGTTTTAATTCCAGTATAATATACATTGTGTCATAAACATTTACTGGTCCACATCTTTTCATTTAATAGGGAGGAAACGTAGACCTCTACCCTTCTAATTTGGGCACATTGTAATTTATTTTGATTTGCATTGTGTACTTAGCTCAAGAAATGGGAAAGCTGAGAATCAGGCCTCTTGCCTAGATCTAGCTGTTAGGCTAAATTGAACTTAAGTTGGTGGACTGAAAAATACTGCTCTTCAGTAGAAGCTTATGATGTATGAAGCATGAGGAATTTTTAGAAACTGATCTTTCTTAAAAAAATATTTTGCTACTCCAGTTCATTATGATAGACATGAATTTATATTGAACTTCAAACTTGTTCAGCTTCAGCAAAAGTAGCTGCTCTACAGTACCTCGATCTTCAGAGCATTGATCAAGAACTTAATATCATTATGTCTCTTGAGAAAGAAATTATGAACTCTGTGCATCCAACAAATCAGGCAAAAACTCCAAGCTGTTGTAGGTGAGCTAGTAGTGTGTGCTTAATTAATCTTTGGTAAGACATAGCACCTGAGGGCAATCCCTACAGAAAGAATTTGCACAACATTGAAGTAAACTTGGTAAACGTGCTGTAATCCTTCACCAGCCTTACCCTTGCCTCTGTTTTCAGCCTTTTCTCATCTCCTTATGCAATATGAGTGTTCCCTGCTGTTGGGGTTCTTAACTTATTCAGTTCTTACCTCAGTAGTCATAGATCATCTTTTTCCTCACCTGATGCTTTTTCTGTTCTATTGTGTTAAGAGAAGAAAGCACTACTGCCTGTGTTCAGTTGAAAACCTTTCTGGAGGGAGAGCTTGGGGGGACAGTATTGTAGTTTGACTTGGGATTTCACAGTCCCAAACTTAATCTCTTTCTAGGTTGTACCATCTTGAAAATCTAGTGCTAAATCAGCATTGTGAAGTTACATACTCCTTTTAATATGCATTATTCTTTTCAACTGTACAAATAAAATAGGATTCTTCTCTTACTATAACTTTTAATAATTGCTGAAACATGTAATATTCTGTAGTGTTGGAGCTGATGCACCTTAGAAGAATTTTTTTGTTTCCTGTTTTTGTTGTTTGTTGCCCAGAATCACTTCATGATGATAATTTCTGTTAAGTATGTATTATTAACAATGTTACTGCTGTGTACTGTATAGTGAATTTCAGTTGATTATACAGTAGTAAGTGTAACAATGGAGGTCTGTAAATGTAGGTTCTATATGCACTAATGTGTTGATGAAACGTGCACTTTATGTTACAGGTATTTCAAAATGACATTGCTGACATCTACTTTCATACTATGTTTCCCAAGTAGATAGCACTGGGAAATACTCAAAGCAAATTCACCTGTGGCCCAGCTATTACAAAGACTTCATATTCACAGTCGTGTTTTCTAGCATGGAGTTGCCTCAGCGTGGTGCAGGAATGTATAATTAGGGAAACATAATGAAATGTGCTGTGGACAGAAAAGTATGTTTGGCATCTCCAATGCTGACCTTCTGACATCATTAGACTTCTGAAGTTCTGATACAAAGATAGTAAAGTGGCTTATCTAGGTTTATTAGTTAGCACTCTGACATACTACATTTTTATATTGTGCTTTTTTAATGCTTTTGCACAGCAGTGACAAATGTTTTCAACTCACTTATGTATTTGTGGCCACTGTTTGTAATTTATTTGTCATACTTATTAAGTTTCTTGCAGTAGAAGAAAATAATGCTAGTTCAAACTAATTTGGAAGATCAAAGCATGGCATAGAAACAATTTATCAACTAACAAACCAAAGCTGGCTCTCAAACACACCTACATTTTGCAGAATTGCTTAAAAAATATATGTTAGTTAAAAATCTTCTAGTTCCTGGAAAAATGTAAATTAATGGAAACAAAAAGTAGTAAATAGATACAGGCAGTTTATTCCTAACAAATGTCAAATCCACATTTCGTTTAAATGGCTTCCATTTCTCTGTGAAGCTTTTCCATGGTTGGTTTTATTAGTACTCACAATGCCCTGATATGCAGGTTTTTCTGTTTTTTCCTGTAAATACTTAGAATGCTATATGTAAACAAAATAATTCAGGTAGGACTTGGAGATGTAACAAAAACAGGTGGTTCTGTCTCAAGTATTCAGTCTGTCTTTTATATTGCTCCTGTTTTAGAAAGTGCATATTAACTATTTTCATCTCATACTCTCTCTCCTAAGTCAATAAATAACTTCCCCTGCGGAAATGTAGAATGTTTAATGTTCTGTGTCACAAAAAAAAAAATAATCTTAAAATATACTTAGCTCTTTCTACTGTTTGTAAAAAAAAAAAAAAAAAAACAAAACAAAAACAAAACCAAAAAAACTGAAGTCCTTTGTGAACACTATAGGAAGACTGCTGAAGAACAGTTGGAGCAATAGTTTAGATAAATGCCTAGTAACATTCTTTTTACCTATACATCTCTGACAAAGCAAATGTAATAAATGGTAGCCAGCAAAGGGATAGCTTTCTAAGCGGATATTGTTTTGCAGTGTATTGATAGTATTAGTTAAGTATTTAACTTTACCCAGTGAGAAATAATTAGTAAAACACTTATTTTACTTAACATTTAGTAAATTTTTCAGTATTGGTCCCATGAATCATATCTAGGTGTAGCTGTTCAACCTAAGAAAAATCGGCATTTTTGCTTTTAGAAAAAAGGCAGATGTGAAGTGCCAGCATCTGATCTTGGGCCTTAAAGCTATGGCTTTTATTTGTGGGATATGGGAAAACAAAGCTCAAGAGTTAGAGCTATATAACCAATAACAGTTTCCTTAGACCTACTTTGTGTTATGATCACTTGGTATTAATAAGTTTAGCTTTCTTTGAATAATGAAGTAAAACAGAGTCTGGGTTCTCTGATCAAGTACTGCACTTTGTTGCCTGATGCGGCTTTTCAGTAGCATGGTGCTAGCAGTATCTGACTGCTCAGTAAGCTGAATATTCTGCAGCCTTGACTTCTTGAGTTTTTCCTACTGTTGGTATTCTTAAAGGAAGAGGGGTCAGTTTCTGTCTGTTTAACCCTGACTTGGCTTGCCCACACTACAGTCCTTTTTCTTTAGTATACCTGGCTGACTATATATAATATGTATAATTCCATTTAGTACGAACACTTTATTACATTTTTATTGTACTATTAGTACACCCATACAACATGACAGTTTGTTAGTCCCTCTAGAAACAACTTCATACGAACCACAATCTTAAAGACAAAAGGCAGCAGAACTTAGTGCTGATAACAGTATATTTTAAGTTTTGTTGGCCCAAAAAGTCAAGATAACATAGATTCCCCCCTCTTCCTTTCAATGATACTGCAAGAGTATGATATGAGAGCTAAAATAAGGTGATTTAATGTCTTCACAAAGCTGTTTTGAATTCTAAGGGAGCAAAGTAATTTAGTTTTAAAATGCTTCCGACTGGGGAGAAGGCAGGATATTTATGAATAGAAAAATCTTTGGAGTATTCCGTAGACATCAGGCAGAAAAATGTTTTAATCTATCTTTGTTTCATGTAGCACTGTAATTGTATAGATGGTCTTAAGTAAGGTTCTAAAGACAGGAGGCTGCTGATAACAATGGATATGTGTACAATGCAAATGTAACAAAGTTTTGAAATAAACTTTTCATGACAGTAGGGTAAAAGAAATAAAAGTGAAAGTAGCTGTATCTCACATTTTCTTGCTTGCAGGATATCTTGAATAATCTTGATTCATGTGATCTTGAAGATGATGATCTCATGCTTGATGTGGACCTGCCTGAGGACCCACCTCATGACAAAGGTTAGCAAATTAGCCAAGCAATATTATTTTGAAACGGCATTATAGACTTAAGAGACTTTTGAGTTACATTGTTCTGACTTCTGCTTTATTCTTCAAATTGTTTTTTCTTTAAAAGCTCTTTTCTGAAATGTAGGAAGTGTGATATTTCAGTTCCCCCAAATACAGCTCTTGCATTTGAAGAATTCCAGAGTTAGAAATTTACTGCCTCTTATAAAAATGCAACCTTGTTGCACACTGTTTGTTTCTTTAAATTATTTTAGTAGAATGAATTTCAAACTTTAGTCCTTCAGTCTCATGCTTCAGCTATATTTGAAAGGAAACAGCATTTTTTCAGCTTTGGTGAATGACAGTGTAATTCATTTTGAGATATTTATTTGTTTTCTTCTACAAAATGACAGTATCTCCTAGTACATTTTATACAATTCAGGGTAACAGAAGCCTTAAGATTTATATGTGTTTTTTCAAGGTATCTTATGCACTCTTGTTTTCAGTGAGGATGCTGGCAAACTTTTCACAGGGAGGGTAGTGGAACCTAGATACCACTAACACAAATCCAGACTAAAATGAAATAGGTAAGGCAAATTATTGCCACGCTTTCTCAAATCCTGGCCTGGAAAAGTTTGAGACATTTGCTTTTGGTCATTCCTGACCTACTTATAAGAATTTTCACTGTCATGTGAATATGGGTATTAGCTTTACCACCAAGTTCAGTGGAGGCTAATGTTATCTTCGTATGAACAGAAACACTGAATGTGGAGCACCGTAATGCCCTACCCTGTACAAACAGACACTGAAAGAAAAAAGGCTTTCCTTATTTTGGGTACTGGTCAGCTGCCTGCTGAAGTTCGGGGAAATTCAGATTTTTTGAGAGTACCTTTGAATTCTTTGGCTGAAGACTCCTGTGTGTATGTTAGATATGAAGCCAAATTAACAGTAAATAAATACGTAGTCTTCCATCTACCACAGTGGCGGCAATGTCATGTTTCAACAGTGTGCACATATGAAGTGCAGTACTTAATCTTCTAAATCTTGCGAAAAGTTTTCCAAAGTACTTGTGTGAAAGGTGCTTATTGACAATAGTGCTCATATTCAACCTTTCAGCCTAGATAGGTGTACAATTTTTATTCTTTACTTTTTTCATTTTCCAGAATGGATAACAATCCAAGCCTAGGAGATATTCTTTCAATAAGGGTAATTCTAATTCTTTTGGGAAAAACTAAGAAACAATTTTAAAGGGTAGATCTATTTCTCATAAGTTTCCTTGTTTATAAGGCATGCACTGCATCTGCATCAGTAATTCCATTTTAAATTATGAATTTAAAAACTGTTAAAAATACATGCATTTTAAAGGTGAATGTTTGCCACAAAACCATAAAAAGTTAATGTTTGCCATTTAATCTAGACACAAATGAAATACAATTTTTAATTCACTGCTTTCTTAATTGCATCGATATAATGAACTTAAATCTACTCCCACTTCTACAGCTAAGTATCAATAATATTTGTGTAGCTGGAATATGTTTTGTGACTATGACAATCTGCTGTGTAAGCTGCTGATTCAGGAAGAGAAACTTACTGTTTGAGATCAATATTAGCTAATTACTCTTATTTTTTGCATTTTTTTTAAAAGTTGGGTTTCCATATAAAATTAATGTGGCATAAAGTGGGTATTTCTGCTATAATCGCTTCCTGTCTTGAAATCACTGCATTTTTAGCAAAGAGGATCTGAAAAGAAGAATTCAAAAGCCACCTCCAGGCTTTCCCTTAAGTAAACATGACTATCTGAAAAAGCAAAATTTGTTCATTGTTAATATCCATGTGTCTTTACTCAGCATCTCAATTTCATTTTCCAAAGCTGAAAATCATAATAATAAAATTACTTATAAACTTATTGAGGGCTTATTTTGAATAGACCCATTTGAATTTTCATGTGTTGTGAGCTGTAAAAGGATGCTTCTAAAGGAAAATAAATCTTCTGTTACTTTAGGTAAAGAAGAAAATAAACATTTTCTTACCTGACTTTTTGGTTATTGAACTAGGTGATAAAAACTAAATTGTAGATATGAGTATTTGTTATAGTAATATTTAGCAGCACTTTTTGCCAGTACTTTTTTTGTAATTATGTGTGACTTCACTGACGTCCACCTTTTAAGACCTTCCAGGTCTACAGAAACTCCCCTTGTTTCACTTTGGAGTCTGGGATGCCGCTTGGACACTATTTATAGAAACAGTTCTAGCTCAACAAGTATGCAGTGAGTGAGGATGGCAGTTTTAAATCACAGGGTAAAACTGGGCTCGCTTCCCAACAACACGCAGGCTGGGAACTAAGCAGGAAGGAAGGCCTGTTTATGAGCGTCTTATGCGCAACTATGTCTGAGTAGGCAGCCGAATAAAACAATGTTCTCTTGTGTAGAGATTTTCTCCTAGCAAAGGACTGAGAATGTGAGGAAAACTCCTCGGGTAAGTGGAATAGAAAGTGTGATGGCAGAAGAGCAGTTTAGGACTTTTTTTGCTGTGTCTGACTACATGGATAGTAGTTGTTTTGGCTTTGTTTCTAGTGGTTTACAAGCTGTTGCCAAATATAGCTTTTGTTCCCTTAAGTTTGTGGAATCTGCTTTGCAGAAGTTAGTGTTTTAAAGAGGTTATTTTGTTTGCTTGTTTTAAATCATGCTTGTTGTCCAGGTAAATAAAGATTAAATGTCTCTCAAGTTTAAAAACAAATAAAATGAATAGGGTGAGATACATATGTATTTTAAGTAGTGAAGCTGTTCTGTTTTGGAATGAAGTACTGGCCTTTTTCTAAAATGTCATCTTTCTGTGTTTGTGTGTTGTTTGAACTTTATTAAAGGCCTGAAGATACTGTCAGTAAGAAAGACAGGAAAGTGTTACTTTTGGGTGTTTTTTTTTTCTTCCCCATAGCTCTACCGTCTCCAAATGATTTTTCTGCTTAAACTGGAAATACTGTGGATGCTGAATTTTGTAGCTTCTGCTGCAGGTTACCCTTATTCTTGTAAAGCGTTCGTATGCTAGTAAAAATGTGACTTCATAACAGAAGCCAGCTTGACAGTTCTAAAACGCATACTTTTTTGGATCAGTTTAAGAAAATAAAACCCAGATTTTACTCTGCATCTATTACCAGCACATAGTAAATATTTTATTTACAAGATCTTAGGAGCAAATTTTATAATTTTTTTTTTTACTTTATGCTCTCTGTAGAGGAATGTGAAAATATGAGCCGTTATGATAGACAAGACAGAAATACTAGGCAACTTCAGGAAGGATTCTGGAAGAGAGCACCACAACAGCGATGGAACACACAGGATCACTATCATCTTGGCCATACTGATCACTATATCCATGGTAAAAATGATTTGAACAGGTAAAGGACTTGTCTCTTTTCTCCCAAACAATTAAAATACTGTGATGAGAAATCTCTTTTGGTACTAAAGGGTCTCAAGTGATACTGAGTACAAGACACTTTCGGAATAGTTGTGTGTCTATAATTAGCATGTCTGGGTGGAAGCATCACTGAGATTTATAACAATTTCTTTTCAAAACTTTTGTTTCTGTCACAGTTGCTAATCCAGATACTTGTTACTTGTGTTTATATATTATAAATGCCTGACTAAATTAGCGTCTGTGTTCCAGAGAAAAACACTACACTGTCTTACTACTTTCATTTTGTAAGTTTGGACAGCTTTTTACTTATTAATTTGGTTTTTAAATTAAATGTAATCCTATAGTTCATATAGGTTAGCTTGTATGACAGCATTTATAGAAATCCTGATGAACAAACTGATTTTAGGGTACTGTAGTTGTTAGTCTGTGAGAGATTCATGCAAGTGGGAAGGAAAGCCCAGCATTAAAGTGAAATAGCATTGACATTTTCTGATTTATTTATTTTCTGCTGTATGCCACAGTATGTGAATATAACCCATGTTACATAACACCTTCTTTTTTACTAAATGCTCTCTAGCTCTAGTTGGTCATCACTGTGTTCTCTTGGTTTTTTGGTTTTGTGTTTTCTTTTTTTAGGGGATCAAACTACCTAGAATCTCCTATTGGTCACTTTGAAAGCTATGGATCACCAAATTTTTACCAGGCTCCAAGACAGCTGGTGGGCTTACCGGAGAATACTGTGATGCTTGATGAAATGACCCTTCGGCACATGGTCCAAGACTGCACAGCTGTAAAAACTCAGTTATTGAAACTGAAGAGATTATTGCACCAGGTGAGCTGTTTAGATGGAATAAAAGCAGTAAAGTATATTGGAAAGTAAGCCTAGATGGGCTAATGTTCTGTTTGGCCTTATTAGGCTATTGTAATTTTCTTTAGACATTGAATTACAGTGTTCAAGAAAGTGTGCACTTTTTATAGCTATTCAAAATAGTACTTTTTCTGCTTTTTTTTCAGCACTTTACTGATTGCAAAAAATGTTAAATATTGCTGTTCTGTTTCTCTGAGGAAATAATGCTAAATTAAAAAAAAACAAACAGTGGATGTGAAGACAAGCTTTTATTTAATAAGATCCTAAACAGCTTGGAGTAAAAAAAAAAAAGTTTAAAAATATTAAAATCGATCCCATTGATCAAACTTGCATTCAGCAAGTCAATGCTAATAGATTTTTCTTAAGGCTTTGTTTTCCTCATTCTTTTTGTTCTTTCTCTGTGTTTTGACAAGAAGCTCAGCAAATCCTACTGAGTCACCTCTGTTGGAAGTGCTCAAATTTAACCTTTCTAGCGTATGAAATCACTGAATTGTCATAAAGCTTTTGAGGAGCTTTTTCATTTCACCTCAAAACTTAGCAAATTGCGGGAGTTGGTAAACTGCTGGATGACTTGGTGGAAGTATGGCATTTCAGATATAAAAATTCCTTTGCTACCTTAAAGTCCATGAGACTTAATTTGGAGGCATATACAGATTAGTATTGAAAAGAATCTGTATGATGTTCTCTGTAATACTATATATACTGCTGTTCTTTTCTAACAGGATAATGTGATGGAAATAGGTTTGTGCCCTAAAAGTAAGATGCTAAAACAAAACACAGCAAAACAAAAAGCAAATCAACCTTGAGGCTAATTCAAGGTTATGACTGTGCCTTTTAGAAATGTGAGCGTTCGCTTCCTGTGGTAACTGAGAATACTGGAGATGTTTTTTCAATGGCAAAATCAGAAATACAATTGTAACAGAAATAATGTAGTGTCAGAGAGGGAAGGCGTGTTCTTACAACCTAATGTCGGAGTAAGGGACTGCATAAACTGTGCCTCCCAACAGCCTCAAGCATGCAATTAGTACACAAGATAGCAGGGAACTTTTTATCCGGAGTTTTTAATGCCTTTAACACAAGGACAATTAAACAACTAGATAGATGATCTGTGTATGTGTAGTTCATTGTCTAAAGGCATGCATGTTATAGCCAAATAGTGTGTGGCCCTGCAGAATAGCGTATTTTAAATGTTGATCTAGTTTATAATAGCCAGACTTTTTCAAAAGGTTACAGAACACAAACCTAGCCTCAAGTAGCTCAGATTAAGTTTTTTTTTTTTTAAAACTTAAACTCACAGAAGAAACAGTTACTCCTAATATGTATGTTCTTCAAAGTTTGCTGCTTCTCTGGCCAAAGGCTTGATCTTCTCCCCCTCCCTGTAATAGTGAGTTTTGTAAAAACAAGTGTTATTCTTCCCTTCAAACTTTGTCAAGCATACTTCTTTATATTTTTCTGGCCTAACCAGCCCCTGTTTTGACTCACTGCTTCCAAAACTTATCACTGGGTTTCTGAATTTTTATTCTGCTCTCCTGTGTATATGCCAGCCTTTTGATCAGACAGTATGATAGTAAAGTAAAAGTAAATAACCTGCTACAGAGGGGAAAACTTTAGACCTTTACTACCTTTATTTACTAAACAATTAGAATAAAACTTGTATGAAATATTTTTTCATCATTGTTAAAGTGTTAAACCTTTCCTGAAAATATTGAGCTTTATACCAACAGAAATGAGGAAAAAAATATTGCAATTGTAAAGAACAGAAATATAAGTTTGAAAACAATTACATGAACTTCAGCTAGGATTTGATCTCGGTCTGGGTCATATGACAGGCCTCTTCTTACAAAACATAAAAAAGCAAGATACAAAGTCAGCTCCTTTCAGACACTAGCTTTAGTAAAGGAAGCAGAAGTTCTTATATTTGCTTCACCTATATTATACATTTAAATGTATAAGTGTTAACCTTTTTCCAGTTACGACTTTTAGCAATTTTATTTCATTTGGATAGGTAGAAATAGAGCTGGAGTCAGGTTTTAGGCATGAGGTTTCACAGGAACAGTTATAGCAAGATACAGTAATTAAATTCAATTTTATACAATTATCTAATCAACCATAGTGTGGCTTACTGTAGAGCATAGTGTGTAATGAATGTATACCTAGCAGATTTCTATGGCGGCTTAATGTGCTGTGCTGGACTCTTTGCTGTGACTGTAGCTCATGTAATTGTTATATAAATGATCTTAAATATTACTAGCAACATAGCTGCAACAGCATGCATTTGGTATTGTGTTCCCAGTTCTGCTTAGAAAAAAAGTAGTTAATTTGAGTATTCTAGCTTTTTTCCAAACTCCATGTGACCAGGCTAACAGTGTCAGGAGTACGTGTGCCTTCTGCTTACTCCTCACATACTGCCGTCTTGATGTATCTTCAGACAGCGAAATCAGGAACAGGAGTCTATCTCATGCGAAGTTGTTTGTTTTGTTTTGTTTTTTTTTTTTAAATTTTCACTATAGTAAGCATAACAATATCTGATTTTGCAATAATGTTATACTAGCTTATATGGAGTGAAAAACATACATTCTTCTTGTATTAGATGCGGTTGTAATTATTTACAGGGAGACGTTGAATCGTTGGTGAATTTTCTCACTTAATGCTTTAACTGGAGCACTAACTTTGTATTGTAAGAAGAAAATGCTTCGGAAGTCTAACTCTAGTAATAATTGACATCTAAATGTTAATGCCTCTTAAACATTGACTTCATTTGCATGCTTAATAGTAAATAAGTTTTCTTCTGATCTTAAAAATTTCTTCCTTCTTCCTCCTCCTCAATTTCTTAAACTTGCTGCTCTATGTTTAGGCTACAGAGCTAATGAGTAAGAACATCCTTATTTAAATAAGAACTGTTCTACTTCTGATGCCCTGGAGGCTTTGATCTAGGCAAGGATTGACCGTCCTCTGTAGTAACTTCCTCTCAAGGCTGGCAGCAGTGATTCGCAACCATCCTACCTCATCCCAGATAAGCACTTATTGATATTTTAAGGAGGGCTGAAACATGAAGTGGTTCACAGAATTGTGAGATCTGTGAAGCCCTTATTTCTGGGGGAGACAAGTTTTATTAAAAATCTTTCTTTTCAACTTACCTTTCATGAATGGAAAAGAAATCCTATTTTTCAAGCACAAATCTTCATTGTAACTTATCAGATATGACTAGCCCATTTGTATGAAGAAGTATGAATGAAAAATCGAGTCTAGTGCAAAATTGTTAAATGCACCAATATATTTTTGCTGAGGTTTTAGATGAGTATGTTGCTTGTGTACCTTTGAAATACATATTCATTGTGTTCTTTTCTTTTTGCATCTGGTGAGATCTGTAAGAGGTATTCCTGTTTGTTATAAGAAGCCTGAAGACAAGGAAGAACCAGATTTAAGTAATGAAATACAAACTTTTCTTTGAGTCATGTATTAAGTTGTATAAATGGCACTTACAGTTTTTACTTTTTTTTAGCCACAAAATAGTTCACTCAGTGACTTTAACTGTGATTGAAAGAAACGGAACCAAAGAAATCAACAAACAGTAGCAAATAAAATTGGCAAATTCTAAGGTTAAACAGTTGGTTAGCTGTTGGACTATCGTTATAGCAGCATTTGACAGTGGGCAATGGAAACTGTATGACACTTCTTTGTAGTGGTATTTGAATGAAACTTCACTCAAAATGCGAAGTAGTCAGCAAGTAAATAGCACCCTCTACTTGATGTACACTTAATGAATTTTCTGTTTGCATCTTTATAAAAATGCTGTTAGCAAAGGAGACTATTCAAATGAGTAATTTGTACCAAAGAAAACTTTGAATTGGGAATCAAAGGCTAGAACTTTGTAAAACTTTAATAAACTTTGATAAGCTTTAGAAACATTTGTTTAGTATTTTTCAGCTTCTTTGTGAACTGTAGATGCTGGAATCTTGAAAGAATTCTCAAGATGAATTTATTAGTATGCTATTAGTATTGTATTCTTTTAAAATCCTGCATGTTAAAGGCAGTTTACACTGTTAGGGAACTGCAAGATAATTGCCCAAACCGTGTTTGCTTCTAATGGGTCGATTTTTTGTGACGGAAGAATTTAAAATATGTTAGTATAATGAAGCCAACTATTGTCTTTAAACTTCAAGCTTTGCATCTTCCTCTGAGGCAATACGGGAATTTCTTCTGAGAGAGAATACCCTTTGTCTCATCTCTTCTGTTCTTCTAGAAGTTCTGTAGTTTTCCTTTAGTTAAAAGGACATGTAAAATAAAGGCTGCAAGTAATAGCACCCAAAGAAAGCAAGGGGAAAAGGCAAGATGGAAAGGATAGACAGAGAACAGCTGCACCGCCTGTGTGCTGTATAGAAGGCACATGTTTATAATATTGAAATATGTTCCAGGGGCTGTTATGGTGTATTTAGTCATAGAGCTTGACTTTTCTTTTGGTTCAGTATTTTTCTGCGGAGAGAATAGGAGCAAATACAATCGAATGTGGTGTTATTGCGCTGCTGAACTGTTCATCAGCAGAAATACTGCAGTGTTCAAAGCCCAACAATTATAATCGGTAAACTACTGTGTATAATCAGCACAGTAGGTTAGAAAGGTAGTGAGGTTTTTTGTTAGGCGTTTCTTGACTAAATACTTGTATTTGATACACTTCATAAATAATAATCTGCCACTAAATAAAAATTAATGTTTAGTATTCTGTTTACCAAAAGCAGTAAGTCAGTCCTTTGGGAATTCGTAAGGTGAAGCAAGCACAGGGATTTGTTTGTCATTTATACTAAAAATTTCACACTTGTAAAACATTGGCATGAGAGCATGTTAAGTACAGCAACTCAAGAATACAGGTTTCAATTTGTGGCTGTTTGTATTTGGGTGAATTGTGATGTACCTGTGACAGCCAGGGTGGAGGGTTATTCCTATAACCTTTAGCTCATGTTCTTGAGTTGGGTTAAAAATGACAGATGCAGGCTTGAGAATACAATCAAGTGCTTCAGTTAGACATTTTGGGGTGGGTACGTAAAAATGTTTGACATGTAGAAAATTAATTGTCCAGAGAAATAAGGTTTGTGACAGTGTTAACACTTGAGGAAGAAAGGATTGTTACAGATTTTAGCTACATGTACATTTCAGAATTGTATCTGTAATTCTCACTGAATTAATCCTAAAACAATAACAACTGGTCTGTAGTAAATTCGCTTTTAAGAGAATTAAGATGATATTAATTTTCTCAGCAGATAAACTTTGAAAAGGAACATGAAGCTGAAATAATATTTAGCATGAGGTGAGGCTACTTTGATAGTAATGGCTGTAAAGCTTTAGACGTTATTCTGGATTTGTTGTATAGGCAGTATACTGATAAATAGTAAAATGTTAGAGATGTGGTGAATTGTATCTCTTCACGCTTGCCTTCAAAAAGTTGATGTTAACGTTTTTTTCAGAGCAACCTTTTAGAATTTAAGTGTTGTAAAAGTGTTTGAAGGGAATTTGTGTGTCGATTTCTCCCCCCCCTCCCCCAGCCCCATTCTCTTTATGTAGCTATTAGTAAACTTAGGATGGTTTCCTAAGTCTTGCTGGGGTATTTTGTAATGGTTTCTGACTCCAGATTTGCCGTACTTTTTGGAATGGCTTGCAAAATTATCTTGAGGCACGTGATTCCCTCCGTTTATTACACAGGGACTACCCAAAATTGGCCAAAAGCTGAAGTGTGTGCTGTTGACTTAAGTCCAGCAAAAAATTTCCAGTAAACGTGATTGAGTTGAAAATCGCTGTAGGCAGGTAGCCTTTCAAATAGATGGCTGATACTTATAGCAACAAGAAAAGGACTGTGAAATGATCAGTCACTGCCATGTAACTTGGCTGTTTCTTGAGCATATTCTTGATTAAACATTGCATGCAAATATATATATATATATCTGAATTTGTATCAAGTTATAACAATAACCTATAACTGAAGACTATCCCTGCATAACTAATTAAATGTGAATATCTGCAACATTAGTCCTCTGTCAGTTTACAACTGCAGGTTATTTTCATGCCTAAACTGCCAGTAATGTTTTAAATAAGTGTACCAGGTTTGCCAGAATGTATTAGGTTTGAGTTGTTTGCACTGTTTTAAATTTAGGAAATAGTTCATAATATTTGTAACTATTTTTTCCTTCTAATGCTGCTGTTTTTCAAAACCAATGTTCTGCTAAGGAAACTAGTAAAATGTTTTGTTGCTGCTTGTGTTTCCAAGTAGAACTTACTCTTCAATGCATTTGATAAGCATTTGTGTTTGATGTGGCTGACAAACTATCCTGACAAACTATCCTAACAAACTATCCTGATTTATTGTTTTTGTGAGCGTCTTTCACATTTGGCACAAAAGAGACTAGTCCAACTGCTCTAAAGACATGTTTATATTATAATAAATAATGTATTCTACTATTGTAAAAATGTTAGGTAAAAACCAAGAGCTAGCAGCTTTTTATATTGCTTATTGCAATGTGATAAGCTTTACAAAGTATATTGTAACTTTACCTAAAGGTTCCAGAATTTGATAATATTGTCGCATATAATTTCTAGGCTACCAAAAATAGCATATGCATATAATGAGTACAATTTGTCTTGCTAATTCTTTTGTCTTTTTGCTAATTCCAATCTCTTTAGTTTGGGGTTTTTTTTGGTACGTGGGTAGCCTTATTCTACTGGTTTATTTTTTTTCCCCTCTTCCCCCATCTCATTTTAGCAATATGATGAGCAAGAAGAAGCAAAACAAGAAAAGTTCTATAGATTAATCCTAGCATATGTTTATAATGGGATGCTTAAGTTCCCACTGATACTGTTAGACCTTAAATTTTTTTTTGGTTGCGCTGTGTTCATTATATGTATTAAGATAATTAAGACGGTGGTAAGGGAATTGATGCAAATGAACTTAGTTCTCGCTTTGCTAGTGAATATTAATCAGGTGTGGCATAGGGCTGGAGTACTTGATTTAAATTGCCAGAGAATATGTGACATACTAATTTACTTTGCAATTAGGTCATAATCTGCTGTTGTAGAATGTTTTATTGCTCCACTTATCTGCATTTTAATGGAAATAAAAAGTATACCAGAGGTATCGGTGATAGACCTTTTAAAAGCCATGCAAGATACTTTTGCTTGAAGGAGTTTGCTTTGGTTTCAGTTTTTCTATTCCCATAATTACTCCTTCATAATTACAACTGTGACTGTCTGATGCACCCTGTCTTGTGAAAGTCTGTATTTGTTTGTATAGTTGTTTAAAATAACAAATGTTGATCAAATCTGTTAATTTCCGCTCATTTCCTCTAGCATTTTAGAAACATTTTGGATTAAATAACGTTTGTTTCTTTATTATATTATTGTGCAAAGTATTTCAAAACACTGTATTAGAACTTGTTCATAATGGACTGTAAACTGCTGCTTCATCAGCCTGCCGCTTGCTGGCGATCTGCCCAGAAGGGACAAGCAGCTACTTGTGAATTGAATACAACTGTGTCTTGGACAGTGTATGCTGAAATATTTGCTATGTTAAGGAGAGAGAAGCCTTGAAATTTGACTACTCCCACAAGTAGTAGTTTGTTTTTTTTTTAAAAAAAAAAAAACCAAACCAAACAAAAAACGCCACCCAAACCAACAACAAAAAAACCCCACAAAGCCCCCAAAAACAAACAAACAAAAAAAGCCCATAAACCAACCAAAATACCCACCCACCAACAAAACAACACCAAAAACTGCAAGATATAAAATTACATCTAGGTGATGGAAATTAAGTTTAACTATCTGTAGTATGGTAAGAGCAATTTGGAACTGTGTGATAATACTTACTGTCTTTATCGTTAACTCTGGTGATGGTTGTGCATATTTTGACTGCACGTAATCAGTCACTCTAGGAAAAAGTAAAAATTGAGTTGTTAAAAGTTCATCAACTTTTTTGCATCTGGACAATCTTCTTGATGTTTCTCTGTAATTTAGTTAAATATGTAAGAAATATTTCTCATGGATTAAAAACCAGAAATATACCTCATGGACATAAAGAACATATAAATAGATCTACTCTGAGTTTTTCCCTCAACTGATCTTTAGCATTTGAGCTGTGGTTCTACTCTCTTGGGTTTGGGGAGTTCCTGGCTCAGCCTTGTAGTGGTTTTAGACAGGTTTTGAGAGATGCTGCTTTTACATTCTACAAATGCTTTCTTAGGCAGTGAGGTCATTGGGTAAAGAAACTCATCCCTAAGAACCCTGAAAAATACAGGATACTACTGTAAAGTAGAAGATTAATTTATTTTTTTCTTTAAGAAGGTAGCAGATGGAGGAGATGGACAAAAAGGGGAGTAGGAGGGGAAATTTTTACACCAAGGGAACGGGCGTTATGGTTTTCTACGGCCATAAAATAACTGTGTTGTAATTGTACTGTGGTTTTGTGTCACATTGAGACTGGATACAACGTCATGGTACAAACCTGAGAACGTATCACAACAGTACACAGTCAGTGTTTCAGTCTGTGACTTGGCTCTGTAACAGAACTGAACCATTTCAGGGTTGAGCACCACAGGTTTAGTGCTCCACATAATGGCTGCATAAGGTTTTGTTGTGAGAGTGTAAGTACATATCCAGGCAATCATCTTTTGATACCTTTTCTGGTTATTTCTGTCTCTGCTTCCTGTACTTAATTTCAGAATTCGTGACTGTAATGGTGGTGGTGGGGAAGAATACTTTCGTGTGGTTCCAGTTTTTAGAATTGATACTTAGCTCTGATGGCCATGAATTAATTTTGTATTAGTCTGCCCAGTAGCAAATGTTGCTTTTTTAGTTAAGAATTCCTAGCTGAAATATTTTGGCTGTATATTTTGATATTGCTCAGACATTATTTGAATGGATTCTGGAGGAAATTAAGCTTTTAAAAATCACAGACCATCTGCATTCCTTCCCGATATAATGCGTTTGAACACAATGGCCAATTTTTACCAGATCTTTGCACAAAATCAACACACTCTGACATAGCTGCGGCTGTTCCTACAGCTTTGTGAGGAGAGGGAGGCTGTTCATGGCCCTTATTTGGGCACTGTGCACATGCTGCAGCAAGGAAGGCTTTCCTACCAGGTTGAAAAAAAGAAAATTCACAGTGACAGAGGTCAGACATTGTAATAGGTTCAGCAGAGAAGTGGTGTGGTTCTATCCTTGAAAGCAAGTTTGCAAGGGAATTGTTTCAGCAGGTAGTTCAAGCTTTTGTTCTTGTTTTTGTTCTCTGATAGAATGATGAAAATGTGTCACTCCAGGACATCCCGCTCTCAGTTCCATCAAGTCCAGAACCGCAAGAAGCTGAGTCAACTTTTAAGGTAAATGACACCAACTTACTCTACGGAGTAAGAGATACAAACCTGGTTTTTTGGGGTTTTTTTTTTTTTTAAAACAAACACAACAACAAAAAAAAACCCCAAAACACCGCACACACAAAAACCCCCAAACAAACAAACAAAAAAAAACAAAAGAAAAACTTCACAACCCAAAACCTTCTGTGTCACTGCGAAGTAGTGCTTCTTGCTTCTTTCATCTATTTAAATGCAAACTTTGCAAATGTTTATGTACTTCATCTTTTCAGTTTTGTTAAAATGGAAGTGTTTATTTGACCTTTTAAAATACATACTTACAAATGCTAGCACAGTTTAAATAATAAAAATAACTTTGCCTTTTGGTATTTGTAGCAGTCTTGTGGGAATTAACATCTGTAGAGTAACTTCTTTCAGAAATTTTCTGCTTGCTTAATAAGTGTTAGAATTTGAAAAGACAGTTTTTGCTTTGAAGTGTAATCATACCATACTTACTCAATTACTCGCTCTGTTCGTTACACTTATTGTTGACTTTAGTATAAAATATCTTTCATCTAAACTAAGTTTTCCCTGAGATAATGTAGGTATTGCAGACATAACTTAAAAACAAAGCGAACCCCACAAAGTCAAAGATGGGTTTGTCATTTTAGAATGGGTATTAAAGGAAAAAGAAATCACAATGGATATTCCAAAAAGATCATCCTTTATGATCACAGACTTGTAATGTTGTGCATTCTACAGTGTAAGGCTTTATAGCATTGCTTGAGGCTCTTACTGTAAAATCAGTATAGAAAGATCTCTATTCCTGCACTTACGGGAAGGGAGCCATACTTGCTGAAGATATAATGAAATTATGAATACTTCTTGAAAGGGAAGAACTTACAGTCTTATTCCTGTTTGAAAGTTGTCTGTCGTAATCCTGTTTTCAGGGTTTAAGAGGTTTGCCAAAGCTGTAGATCCATATGCATCACGCTTTGGCAACCCTGGTTTCTACATTGTTAACACTTATGCTTTCTTTTATCTTTAATTGTTGTCTGATGTATTTGTTGTGCTTGTCCTTCTATAGTCACCTCTCTCAAAATCTTAGTCTTAGTTCTGAGAGGAAAAAGTACTGCTTTTTAACTTCATAACAAAAAATTGCTAGGTTTTGCTGGCATTTTGATTTGTCACTTTAATTTATACTGGCATATGGTTTGAAAAATTGCAAAACAAATCAGTCTGGGTATCATCCTAACAGTAACTAATAACATCTTCAGTGAAACTGAAATAGTAGATATATGCTACTAAATGGAAGTATGCCCCTTAATTTATGGCCTAGCTATAATGGCACAGTTACAAAATACATTAAAATTACCTTAAGATGAAGAATTATTTTTAAAAAATTCACTCTTGCATATTTACCAATTTTTTTAGCCTCTGAACTTTGCATGATTATTTTAAGTCTTCAGTTTTGTAGGATGTGTTAAAATCAATTGTACTGTTTGCATTCAGTAAACGTAGTTATGCTTATGTTTCTAAATGATTTTTTCTTGTTTCTATCATTTTATGTTAATGATTTTTAAATAACAGTTCACTTAACCTTTAAGTGTCGGTATTTCTTGTTGTTGTTGGATAAAGAGGAACATAGGTAGTATTTGATGGCTAAGGACACTCATCTGCATGATGTCAGTTGCTTGTACAACAGGTGAATTACTGCATCAAAAATGCAGCTGATTTACTTACACACTCTAAAAATTTAGTGGGTCAGCTCAACCTTCTCTTTTAGAGAGACTTCTAGTCAAGTTTCTTCCCTCTTTAGGTTGTATGCCTGCAGCCCATCTCACCTTGTGAATAAGAGCAGGAAAGCATATGCTACTATTACTGTCAGTCCTCCATGAACATCTGATGTAAAATGTCCTGTAGAGGTGTTGATTGAGATTGTGCAGCCCTTACAGAAAACCTCTTATTGCCCACTGTTCTGTTTCAGATGGATGATCTGCTGAATGAGATCAGGCAGCTTAAAGATGAACTGAAGAAAAAGGATGAAACAATCAACGAATTAGAGCATCAACTTGTAAGTATAATACGCAATGTTTAACAAAATCCCAAGTGTGCACTGCAGATTGTAACCTCAATAGGTAATTCTTATGAAGGCTTTAAGAGGGCCAGATGTCTAATTTTCTTCATACACTTTCATTATAGCAAAGGTAAATTTGGATGCTTTTTAGATTCACCTGACTCATGGGTCTGTAAACGTTCAGTTAGCAAACCGATTCTATGTGTTCTAGTGTGTTTGCAGCTCTACACCTAGGATCTTTAATTCTGTAGGCCAGTCATGATTTACATTTGTGGCACCAAGCGAGGATGTTTATACGATTGTTAAATATATTTCATTTCCAAAACAAGCACTTTGAACATAATTCTAGAAGCTGTTCAGAAATAACAATGAGCAAAGATAAGGCACTCTAAGCTTGAAGTATTTTAAAAATTAACAAGTAGTGGGCCTATCATTCTGCTTGAAGCTTTTTTTGTTGTTGTTTTTTTACCTCCCTGTTTTCCCCTAGTGTCCATTAGTTTAATAAAGAATTCCACCATAGAATTTAAAGCTAGGCAAGGTAGTATTCAAAGTAGATTCTTTTAAAAAGACAAAACAAACAAACAACAATAACAACAACAAAAACACCACAACAAAACCAAAGTGTATTGAATAGTAATATTAAATTGGCCAACTGAATAAAAGTTATGGGAGCACTTTCATCATAAATCAGGTTCAGGCAGACACATAAGTCCTTAAGCAAAAGTTACATATGCCTTTTCGCTCTTATTGTAAGTTAACTTTAGATTTTGCCATGCTTATCTCTGCATTTGGTTCTGGTAAACTCACCTGCTGTGACAATTAATGTAAAATAGCCCCATGTTTTGAAGCTATTTCAAGCCACAGCAAGATCTTAAAGGTAGGATAGATGACATGCCAAGAAAGTGCACACTATTTATCATGGCTGGAGACAGTCTTGTGTGACAGTCTCTAATGAAATGTTTAGCATGTGCTTTTGTACAGACGTGCACTGAAACTGACATATGGTCGTCATCCTCTTACTGTCTAGCATGTGATCATTCCCTCTAAAACAAAAATGAGAGGTTAAGATTTGGCTTTTTGCTCTGCTTCTTAAACAGCAGAATTCCAGATCACAGCATACCAAAAGAAATTGTCTTGTCTATTAATATTTTGCAGTAAGTATTCATTTTTCAATGAGCTTAGTCTCACTCTTACCATCAGTCTTTCTTTAAGTAAATCTCTCCTTCCCTGCTAGGTTTGCATACCTAATTACTGTAGTAACTGAAAACTTTGTTGCAGCTAAGGAACTCTGCCATAAAGATGGGTAAAATTTATATTTGTTATTGAAAGGTGACTTAAATTTCTGAAGCAACACATTCTTTAAGTGAATCAAAACCCATTTCCAAAAGTTAACATTTATTATAGGTTGTTTCTAAATATACTTTGGAAGAGAAGCAGTTGTGCAGCACTGTAAATACTAGTTTCTACAGTTTAATCGTATTGTGCCCAGGGAAGTGGTGGAATCGCCATCCCTGGAGATATTTAAAAGACAAGTAGATGTGGTGCTTAGGCACATGGTTTAGTGGTGGTTTTGGCAGTGTTAGGTTGATGGTTGGACTCAATGATCTTACGGATTCCGTCCAATCTAGATGATTCCATGATTCTATACTGTCAAGTAATGCATGATGTTTGAACACTGGGCCTTTACTGTGCTTTTCAAGAGGCTTAGTTATTGTTTAACATTCTCCTTTCTTTTTCTCTTTTTGGGGGTGATTAAGGCCACTAGATGTAACTGCCAGAAAGACAGTCAGAAATACACAGGGACAACGTGCACATATGCTGATAAGTTTACGCAAACCTCCTGGAGGAGGAGTTCTGTGAGTAAAACGTGCCACTCCTTCTTGGTTCTAACTTTCTGCTTTTCGTTTCCCAGTTCTGTTACTTTTGCTATCACACAAGTTGGCCTTGTTTAAGAGATCCTGTGCTAGATGTGAGAGTGGTATCCCTCCTACTCTGCATCCCTTACATTCTTTTGCAACCCTTTTATTTAAACATTTATTACAAACGTTTCCTTTAAAAGAAGTAATTAAACTTTAGAAGTCTCCTCTTAAAGTAATCACCCTTTGCACTATTTAAGTTACAGTCAGTCCAAGCTTTATATCTAATCATACAGAAGATATTTTCCTACATCTTGACTTTAAAGTCATAGGTATTTGTATTTGGGTTTTTCCCTGGTTAAAGTTTCATTGTTGATGTTCTCGCATTCGTTGAGAAATGTTGCGAAATACAGCAACAGTGTATTCTACGTTTCAGTCCATAAGTGTAAAAAACCAAAGTTAATCTTATTAATAAAAAAAACCTCATCATTTTTTTGAAGAACTCAACTCATTAAAAAAATTATTGGGTGACAATCACTTTGACGAAGTACATCTTCATTCCCATCTGTTGTTGCATGGATCACATTTGCTTCCATTATATAAAGCTTACATTCTTCATGGAACACTAATAGAATACTTAAGATGGGGGAGGGACAACACTTTGATATTATATAATAATAAGGAATTACCTTTGAATGATAAACAAGGCTTTTGTTAGTCACCAGCAAATAGTCTTTGGATCTTGAAGCTACTGCTCTAGCTAGAGAATCCTAAGATTTCTGTAAATGGTTAAAAATGGGTTAGATTTTTTTTGTTTCTTTACTGCAATCTTACATTGAGGCAGGGTAAAACAAAGATAAATCACCCTTGCTCTCCTTCTAAAATAGAAATACCACCATGCTGTATGTTCACCAGTTGCTAGCAAACAGCTTTATCCTGTTGAGGTCATGCTTTCCAACAGTCTTCTGTTTGATGAGAACCCAATATAAAAAAGGTCATAACCTTAAGTAGCTTTTAGTTTGCTCCAACACCTCTGTTCCAGAAAATATGTGTATAATCTTTGATGTTTATCCCATTTGTTTCTTTTTTCCTGTTACTTTGGAGCTTTTGAGCTCTTGTATTGCTTCTTTTTCCTAAGTTTTAATTTCCTGTCTGTGATGTTAATTTGATGTTTTTCTGTGTTGATGCTATTACTAGGTTAGTGGCTATTGTTGTTTCTGTGTTCCTTTTTTCCTTATCATTTTCCACATAAATTCAGAAACAGATTAGTAACTATGGCAAGTCAGTTGCTAACTACAGAAGCTTTAGCTTGAGCAACCTCTGCTATTAATTGCTAAGACAATGATTTTGGAGAAGGTGGGGAATGTGGGTTGGTATCTCAGGTAAAAGTAGTCATTTAGCCCAGTTGTCTGTTTTGGTCAGGTTGAAGTATATTTCTAAGTTAGTAGTCTGTTGTTCAAAAAGACACTTTTTTTTGTCATGAGGAAATCTGGGTTAAGGGAGAACATAATTTTTAATGAAAAGAAAAAAAGAAAAAGGACCTCTGCTATATTCATGATTGAGTGTGTGTATGTGTGGATATTTGTATACATATACATGTGTGATACACATACATATGTATGAGACACGCATATGTGTGTAGGCCTGTGCTCATTAGATGCGCATTATAAACAACTTATTATTTTTATCTTTACATGGGAAGTTTCTTATGAAAATTGATAAAGGAATTAAGAAAATTCTTGAAGTGTTGACAAATTTTCAAAATACACTGCTTTTCAGTAACGTTTTTGTAAATGATAGCTGAAAAGTTTTGGGCAGACTGGTTTTTTGAATGTCTTCTCCTTTGCATGTTTGCAAGTTATATGGAGGCTTTCTGTAAGCAAACAAAAATTGATGAGAGCTCCTTAATGTGGGAATTCTTAAAAGGGGACAATAGTCTTGCTGTTGTAGCAGAGTTCCAGTTCTAATGATCAGACCTCAACTTTCTGATTTAATAGTTCTTCTGCTAACATGCGTTTGTATGCTTCCTTGCATGGCTTAGTAGAAGTATAAATGTAGAAAAAGCCTTGGCATGAAATCATTGTTGATCTGGAACCCAATGACATAAAATGCCACTTGCAATAGGAAGGGGAGACAATTGTCTCTGTTTTCTTGAGGCAGGAGTGGGATAAATGAAAATAGCAGGGGACTCCCGAGTAAAATGTATTCTCACTGGAAAAAAAAAAGTCTTTAAGAAAATAATTGTTTTGCTTTATTAATGTTCCTGTTCAGTTTAATGGTCCTGAACTGAGAGCGCAGGCCGGGAGAAATCAGATTTATTGGTCCTAAACATGGTATGAAACATGAAAATGTAGTTAATGTTTATGAAATGATGAAGTTTCTATAGACTACATTTAAAAAAAAAAAAATAATAATAATCTTGGCAATGAGAATACAACTCTTCTAAGGCATACGGTTTTTGCTTCTTTAAGCTTGTTAAAAGTTGTCAAAGTTGATGAATATTTAACTATTTCATTTTTTTCCTGTAAGTGTTGACCTGTCAGTCGCTTTAAATTCTGGTGAATGTCAGAAAGTTACTTTACTTAGATTATCATAACTTTCAAGATTATTCTGACAGTTCACAAATTCTAGGAGAACTGATACTATGTGTTGATTCCTGAAGCATAAATAACAGTCTAGGAACACATAGTAAATTACTGTTTGAAGAAATTCTTTAGATGCTTCCAGAAACATGCTTAACAAACATTGTTGGTGTAGTGTTTCATAAAGAATAACTGCTAGAATAAACTAGGAAATAGTGAGAGTGGAAATTGGCTATTAAAAGATTTCAGTTAGGAATTTAAGACCATATGAATTACTGTAATTCATTACAGTTCTACTGTCCATTTGAAATAGCTGGTACTTCCGATCACTTCATCGTTCTCCCTGTAAATAGGCTTGTGAATAACATTAAACATACTGTTTTTAGAAAGTCATGTTCTTATCTGTTCTTTCTGCATTACTAGATATTTCTATAAAATGGCCCATCCTGAGGTGATTATAAACTTGTCTGGGGTTATTCTTTTTCAGGACCACATAGTTTTTGAAAGTACATTTAAGGATTTATCCTATTTAAAGGTAAACATGTACATAAATGGAAGCTATGTAACTTTAGGCTGATCCTTGGAACTTAGGACTCCGTGTAATAAAACCTAGTGGCTGAAAATAAATGTTTTGAAAATTGGGCATATTAACCTATTGCCTGGCTACTGTGTCTGATACATGATGTTTCTTGTAAGCGGTGTCCTGACAATATGCTCAAAACTACAGTATGTAATTTCTGACTGTTTGTATAGACAGTGATAACTTAGAGGAAAACATTACTTTTTGTTAGCTTAAAGGCTTGTACAAGTATTCACTGACAGGTAGACCATGACATTTCTAGGATTTCTGATAGATCTCTTATACTGAATTCACTTCCAGTTAATTTTTGCTTGTCACTTAACTGTCATGGGCAGGGGGGAATAAAAACGCACCCAAAAAAAAAACCTGGAAGAAGGTATTGAACATAAAATTACCTGAAGAAATTAATGCTGATGGACAGAGCTTACAACGAAGAAAAATGCGAGCATCCATTGCCACAATTGTCTTGCAGGCTTTGTAGCATTGTTTCTGTAATCACGGAATCATGGAATTTTTAGAGTTGAAAGGGACCTCTAGAGATCATCTATTCCAACTAATACTAAATACTGACTGTTTTGGGGTGTTTTTTTTAAGGATTTTAAGGGTAAAAGAGTTAGATGTCAAGTTTATGTTGACAAATTATTTGCCTTTTTGAACTGGAAAGGTTGTTTGCAGATGCTGAGAAGTAAAAGACAAGCAAGCAAACTACAAAGCCTGAACATGGATGAAGATGTTGGTAAAGGATTCTGGCCCCTGAGGTCGAGTTTCTTAGCATAACACAACTCCTCCTAGTTCATGGATGCTCTTCCATGTCCTTCAACAGTAGATAGTATGCAGTAAAAGCTGATATTTTTTTCTCCTTGGTCTTGGAATAGTACACAATGAAGAGAATAAGTTTTGCTTCCGAAATGTGCGCACAAATTCATTCTTGTCTCTGGTAAAACGACAAGAAAAAATTGTTTGCCTGGGAGCATGCATATTCTTGGTTTTTGCTACATCTGTTCTCGAATTCTGCGCTGAGAGATATTCTCTGCCTTCCATTTGAGTGTTGTTCCAGTTTGTCATTTCAAAGCCTTTCACATCAATTGTTTTGTTGAACCTTCATAGTATTTTGGTTGTCTTTGTTTACTGTTGTCTTTGAGTAATCTCCTTCCAGCTTTGTCTTAAAGTTTTCTATATGCTTTGACTCTGCAGCTATGAATTTAAACTTGCAGGTTTTGAAGCCTATTCGCTATATTCATGTTTATCTTCACATTCAGCCCAGGTTTCTCTTGTCCAGCGCTCTGCAGTTCACTTGCTGATCCATTATAACGTACATTCTTGGTGAGAAAGAACCATGGCTGGACTGGATAGTCACGTCGTGCATGTTTCTTGATCTGTTACAGTAACAGTGCTTAACATGTAGGTGCCTGCACAGAAGAGAGGTCCTTTAAACCTTTCACAGGAATTTCTTGTTTGTTTAGTGTAAACCAGCACGAGACTGTTGTGTTTTGGGGTTTTTTTTGACCTGAATACTTTCAAAAAGACTATTGAATGTCAGAACTGCTCATTCATAATCTCTTTCTGGGTGTTAGGCTAGCAAGAGGAGGCTGCTGCTAAAACATTTTGTCATTCTAGGTTTGCTCATGATGTGGAGCTCTGAGCTTGTATGAGACAACTGGCAATGGTAGATGAAATGCAGTAAAAAATCACCTCCTCTTGGAAGTGCTCAAAGGCTCCAGCTGTATGGATAAAAATGGATCTTTGCTGTAGTTGTATTTCTGCAGCAGAAAAGACTTTTTTTAAAGCAGTAACAGGTTTGGATATTGGTGTATTCTTTGGAAAGGAGATGGAATATTTGGCTGTTGGCCTAAAACAACTATGCAGCAATAGCTTAGAAATACTTCCCTTGTCCTTTTCTGGAAGAAGCAATTGCTTTTGTTCATGTCATTGCTTATTCTAAGGTTGAGGTCTCTTCATAGCAATGGAAAACTCTGGCCTTAATATTCTTATGGTAGCCTTTTTTAAAAACAAACAAAACAAGACACAGTTCTCCAGTACAGTTAAGGTCAGAACTTCATCAAGTGTTTAGCAGCAATGTTACAATTCATCAGGATCTCTGAAGAACATTCATCATTTTGTTCTGGTTTGTAGACTGCTTCATTTCAGCTTCTCTTATTTTTACGCTTCTGAGTCTCCTGTTCTGCCTAGTTTTTAAAATTCTGACTCACTTCTCTTTTGGGAGGCTTTTGCTATTTCACAGTTCCGGTATCTGGGAAATGAGAGGAATGGGATTTAAGTTTGGTGGCTGGATGCATGTAGGAGCTGGGGGGAGGAACTGTTCTGATTGTTGTCTAACATCGAAGTGCAAGTGGAAAGACTTGCATCAGACTAGGCTTCAGAACCCAGAAGAATCCCATCAAATGTTTGGGGTTTTTTATAGAAGCTGAGGTAAGTCATGTTCTCATCTAAATTCTAGCATTACTTGCTTATAGTTTTTATAGACTTTTTAATAATCAAGCACAGAATAAATTGTGATTCAGGTTTTTCTTCCCTATATTTAATTAGAAACTGCCACGTTTTCTGTGTATTATGTACCATAATCTGAGAAGTGCTTATTAGTGTGTTTCTTTTTTCCTGTTCTTTGGATTTCTTGAGAACTTCAGTGCATTTTTGGCTAATAGAAGGGGATCGATGTGAGTTCTTATTTAAAGGAGAAAGCTTTGTAAATTTGCTGGGAGTTTTGTAAAATACCATGAAAAGAAAAGTGATCTTTTCATAAGCCAGGCTTATTTGCAGACACTTATCTCTTAATATGCTACATGTATGGGATCAGTACAACCTTTATCACTTGTAAAATCAGTGTAATTCACAACACCCATCTCAATAAATTCCCAGTACTGTATTTCCTAGTCCTTAATTGGTTCAATTGATGCTAATTTTAATTACCTTATTTGATGTACAATTAAACAATGCTTGTTATGTCGTCTTTGTAAATAAGACACGTGACACTTATTTGACATTTGCCTGTGTGAAGCAGTGTAAACTCTCAAGACTGCTGCCAGAGGACGAGCTAGTTCTTCTGCTTCTCAGATTATAGAATGTTCTTGAGTATTTGGGAGAAGGGGGCTGAACCATGCCTGGAGAGCAGTTCGGTTTAGCAGGCAAAACACTAAAGGAAGTTACTTGCACTTTCTTCATTTACTTTCCCAGTCAGTGTAATCATTAAATACTGTGAAGTATTATTAGGAAGACTGTACTTACTGCTGTGCTTTGAAGTGCTAATATGGATGCTTAAAAATTACTGGAATGTATTGAGACATCTAAATATATCTTTGCTTTTACAATACTATTGTAACTGTTATGTAGCTCAGCTGGCCTGTACTTGTCTTAATCTCTCTTTTTAGAGAGAGGAAGCGAGAGGACATAAAATTTTTCAGCTCCCTTCTTAATTTAATGCATTAAAAAGTTCAAAGAAGTCTGGAAAAAGCCCATTGCCAGCTCACACGTCTCTACAAGATGAGACCTATGCCTGATGATACTGTGCTCTTTACTATCTGGAGATTCAGTTATGTTCAGAAAATTGAAAGAATTTTTTGTTGTTCTTGTTCCACCACACCGACACAATTTAGGATGAAATGTGAACAAGCCTGAAAAAATGAAGTGTTCTTTTGTGCAGCGCTGTGAAAATTCAAAGCTTTTTGTTAATGTCTCATCAATCATTGATGGATTAATCTTGTTCCCAGGAATATTTCTATATTTAATACCTACTCAGCTGATGCAGCATATTATACTATTTTGTCATATTGATTGACTGAAGCTAGTACTGTTGTTATTTCACGCAGCAGTCTACGAATTTTGATGTTAATGACTACTGATGGAGGACTGTAAGAACATGTTAGGTAATCAATATCTCCATCTAGAGATAATCAGATTAAAGAACTTCTTTCACTTTTTTCCTTGGATTTTGCTCCAGTAATTGTTTTATCTCAACTTCTGAAGAATAAAGAAGTCTTGTCAGTTCTTCTTTATTTCCTGTTCTAGTTTTAAAATATTCTGGCTAGCGAACTCTAAGGCTTGACTAAATGCATGTGTTAAGCTAGCATGTTAGCAGTACTGAAACGTGGAATAGTTTAAAACCAGTTTCAAACCTCAAACCAGGACAGGTGGATAAAATCTAATTAGATTAGGATAACTGGAAGGTCAGGGAAGTGTTTAAAGTTCTGCTAGGATAAATAAAAGCAGAATATTTATAGAAATAATGTGATGCTTAACACTATTTTAAAAGAAGCATAGAAATAAAATACTACTTTATTGTTTGTCTAGCCCTGGCATTATGATCTGCAGCAATATGCCAGCAGACAAACTAGAGAGGAGGGGCAAACTGTGTTCCTGTTGTCTTTGATATAGATGTTCCTTCAGATATCTTACGCCTGCTCTCTGAAATAGTAGCTACAACTGGTTGCTGGTAGCCAGGAGACAATGGCAGTTCTTACTGTTGGCACTAATATTCCAGAACTCATAAAAGCAGAAGATTTTAGCTGCTAAACAGTGAAGGGGTTGTAAAGACTTAAACCTGTCTTGCTGAAATAGGAAGTCAAGATTACGTGATTTAAGAGGGCAGTTTCAGCTTGGATAGATTTCTTTTAAAGGTAAGGGTATGGAGAAAATGAGACTGCATAAAATTACTTTCTTATTTTGAGAATGCAGCAACTATAATGTCTGACTTCTGCAGTGATCTGAAACATCTGACAGGCAAACCCAGCATGGCTTCGACGTGCACGGTTCTCTGATCCTGTAATGGAAGGCTCAAGTTCCAGGAGCAAAGTGCAAGGAAAACAGTTATATGCCACCTCTCCTCTTTCACATTTAATAATCCTGTCAAAACATGAGTGAAGTGGACTCTAAAGCACCAGAATATGCTAGAAAAGCTCTTTCTATGCATTAGAATTTTTTTGTTGTAAACTAAAGCTGACTGGTTTTCCAGTAGATTAGTATAAAGCAATTTACTGCTCAGTGAGGCATTTTAAAAACTTTTTTGAAAGCTGTAAAAAATACAATTTTTAGCATGTATTTTTAACATGAGAAGCTCAGGTCCTATACTTTTCCCTTAAAAACATCTTTAACAGAAATGTGTGCATATGTATTGAATAAAAATGGAGATATCTGTTAAGATTTCTGACTAGGGCATCATAATATCATTTTTCCTCTGGGCTTTAGTAGCACATAGCGTTTGCTTTTACAGACTAGAACAACTGGGAAATATACCTTTCTGGGGGCAAAAAGAAAAAGAATGGTGTGGCTTTTTGGTGTCTTGTTTTTCCCTGTTCTCTTTTTTTATTATACTTCTCCCCCTCTCTCTTTCTGCACAGGGTGGGTATTCTGCTCCCTCCTTCTCTCCCTGGCAGGGCTCATTCCAGGGCATCCCTCGGACTGTTCCACCGCACCGCAGACAGAGTGAGTCTGTACCTCTCACTCATCTCCCTCACCGTGTTCCAGTAGAAGCTTCCCCTTTGCACGCACTGTTCATCTCGTAGTACCCTCCTTTCTCAGGCAGATTTACAGGCATACACAATAGTCTGTGGCTAACCAAAATGCTTCCTTCAGCCAGTGTATAAGCAGCTACCACTTATAGCTTTATAATAGCTATTAAATGCTGATTTACATCAGCAGTTCTTCAGGCAAACCTGACTAGGCCCTTGTTTCCAGTCTTGTCTTAACATAAATCTTGCTTGCTGCATTTTCCCTTTCCTTTTCGTGGCTGTAATATACTATCCTGTTTGTGTATGTGTTCTCTTTGCTCATAAGTTTGCACGCGTGCATATGTGGATGTATTTACTTAAATACATTGTGGATGTACATAAAAATGTTGGTGAGAAAGTGTCATTTTCATTGCCTCTCACGAGAAGTTTTCCTAACTTTTCAGAATGGTTTTGCTGAAACTAATTTTTTTCCACTCGGTATTTGTTGTAAAAAGGCTTCTAGTACATTGAAGTGGCTGTTGCAAAACTTGCATGACTTGTTAACATTCCTCATGTGCTAGCTACACTGTGGGCTGATATAAGATGCATTTGTTCTCTTGGCTTGGATCTGCAAAACAAAAGACAATTGCTGATTTTAAAACTGTATGCTTACGTAGACATAGAGAAATGGTAAGTCTTATTTTGTGCTTTGGTATTGCATTATAAACAGATAACTGTTCAAAGAAATATAACTCATTCATAAAGCTAAAGTTATATTTTCTAAATGTACTGTAATTTGAGAATTACAGTGTGTTTGACTGCCTAGCAAGGCCCAAGAGTGTATTTGGACAAGAAATAAAGGAAAAAGTAAAATTATGGAAACAAATTGAGATTTCCAGGGCCAATGGATATCTGAAGAGTAAGCTACACCTTGGAAAAATAAGCTTACTTATATTTCAGGTTGCGATAATCCTAACTTATTTCAATTACAAGAAAAAAAAAATCTTGTAAATATTTTGTAAATTGTGTTTCAAATACTCTCTTGATGTTTCTGTGATAATGTTCATTTAAACAATTCATCAGGAATGCACAGCCTGTTTCATAGGTTTTTGTCTATGCAGTAGAGGGATGTGCTTCATTTTTCTGTGCTGTTTGATGTGGGACACTGTGTGTGTGTAATGAATGTAGAACCCCTAAAGCTGATCATCATGTCTTCTGTTCCTGGATAGAGGGCCAGCGGTAGCATAGCCTGGCTATTTTGCTGTCCTGTCAGCAGAGAATCTGAGTTTAAAAAGTTCCGTTTTAGACCTGAGGAGCATGGAAGTGTCACACTTTTGGAGGCTTAACTGATTGGAGAGTCAGAATGGGAGGATGTGTGTCTGAGCTGCTGGATGTGTGCCGCTGGTGTCACATCATTCGCATTGGTTTCTTGACTGAAGAAGAACACTTTGCTAATCTCTTACCAGTTCTTTGAGCCCCCACCTCATTCCTCCACTAACACCAACAGCTTCTATTCAGGGATTCCATAGCGAATTTTCATTACTAAAGCAGGTTGGATTTTTTTAGTATGCATCTTACACATTAAATTCTATGAATTATTAGTAAAGGAAATAAAGTAGATGAAAACTAGCCCTTGACTAATTAACCTAAGCTATAATTAACCTATTGCTTTGGAAACCAAGTGTTTCCTATAACTGAGTATTCCTTTTTGTTTAAGTTTTAGGTTTGACCAAAAGACAAATACTGAGAATAAAAGTACAGTATAAATGAGGAGGTTTCTTGGACATTTTTACTGATACTTTTGCAAAATCACCAATTCATCACTGTGTGAAGAGTCCCGTAAAGTAGAATATTACTTCAGTTATCACTAGCATCCTTCTTTCGCCATATTGCCTTTTCCCTTGGTCCAATTGTTTTAGGTCTGCTGGTTTTTGAGCTGGTACGGAAAGCCAAATGTGGCGTTTTGAGGCAAGTGGTGAGCTGGGTTTCACCACTGAGAATAAGAAAGCAGCCTTAAAGTCAATGTTGGTATTCTTTTGCGATAATATAGAGAAAGTGGTAGTCCCAGTTTTTGTTTGGCTGTGTCTTCTGTCTGGTGATCTTGAAATTCAAGCATTTCTTGCATCCCAAACCTAAAATATCACCTGCGCTTGTGAATACTGCAGTTTTCTTCACTGTGTTGTTAATAGCTGATGGATAAATAGATAACTTAAAAGCACTGTAGATTATAAGGATATAAATTTGTAAACTGTTCATATTGAGTAGTTTATATACTGTAATATAATTTTGCTGCTGCTGTACAGGACAGATAATATATCCCTGCTACACAACATTACAGTACTGTCATATGCTTACAATTCTTTGCTATTAGCACCAGTTACAACGTTAGCATACCTGCTGTTTAACTTGCCCTGTGAACTTACCATATCACTGCCCTTGTTAACACACTTATAATTGGACATATCTTTCGCACTTTTAGTGAGAATTAATTTTTAATACTTTCACACTTATTAACTTCATGTTGTTTTAACAGCCATGGAAACAATTCAACATTTTGTATTTCATAAACACTTTCATAATACATTGATTTTTGTCATCTTAGGAACACAATTGTATGGGTTTTTTATTCCTATAACAGCCATATGTGTCTTGCACTCAGCTCTTACATAACGGTCCTTTATTTTTCTCTTGGTTATAGGATATAATTTGATGACATGGCACACTTTCTTCAAACTTTTGCATTTGTATTCTGGAGCTTTAATGATGCAGCTCTAGAAACACAGCATTTAGAATATATGTTGTCAATGAACCAATGATGAACTCTTGTAATACAAGAATACTATACCATTTTCTCTAGGCCCCTAGCCCCAAGTGCTTCTCTGCACAGAAAAGCAAATGTTTTGTTACTCAAGCATTGCAGTTGTTCACATCTCCGCTTTCTGTGCCCTTCGTAGAAAAACTACTTAGGCTTTTTGTATGTAAGCAATTCTAGCAGGTGACACATAGCTTTATATCACTAGCAAGAAAGCTACTGTATGCACATTGACTATAAATCACGTTCAGGCTTTGCTTTTTCATGGTTTCTTTTTTTAAACAGGGGCCCATTGCTTAACACTATGAAATGTTTCCAAACTTTGACTGATTCAGGTTCTTTGTAGGGTGTACAAAGTGTTGGTGTTAGCAGAACAAAGTTGCCTCAGAATATTGTCTTGGAAGTTCTATGACTCGTGTTAAGATAAACTTGACAAATTATTAAAAATGTCCTGGAATCATTATATTACTGTCCTTTATAGGTATTTATTTTTTGCTCTGAAATGAGTGTTCAGCTATATGAAGAAGTGTCTTAAGAAAAACTCCCTTTTCCCAGGTTGGGTAGTTGCAGATTGGACTACAAGAGAAACGTCTCTTGTAGCTAACTAAGTATATACTTGCAAACAAAACTTAATTTTACATGTGGTCATATTTGTCTATTTGTTGCACATGTATCTGTATTTATGGATGAAATGCCTGTCTTGATGTACTTATATTGCTTTCAGTAATTTTTTTTTGAGAAAGACAATATTTTTCTTCAAGTTGAGGTTTCTGTACAGACTATGCAGAAATAAACAGTGCTATGCCATGTTACCAGTTATTTTACTACCCCCATGTTGTGGTGAATGGTGGTTTAAAAAATAAAAAAACAGGGTTGTTTTGTTTCATTATTTGACGTCCTACTCCATATTGTGGAATCCTGTTTTACAGTGTTGAAATATGGGTATAATATAGCAAACTAAAAGGGAGGAAAAAAAAAATCCAAAATGAAGGTATTGGCAAATGCTACGGATTAAAGGTGTGAAATCTTGATGTCTTCCAGAGGTAGAAAATGAGAGTGTAGCCTTTCAGCAAGGCTGTGTCTTCAAATGAAGGCCTGTGAAATGATAGCTTATCCTGTGCCAATGCAGTGAGATAAGGGTTGTCAAAACTGATCAGAAAATGAAAAACCTACGCAGCAGAGTTTGGAGTCTCTCCAAGCTCGTGAGCAAGTTGCTAGGAAGATAGGTTGTTAAACAGTATGGGCAACATGGCCAAAATATGTAATGCAGTGTACCTTATGACATTGTTGTTTGTTGTTAGATATCTTACATGTATGTGCATGGATGTAAATATTTTTGATGTATACAGTTGTAATGATACACACAAATTCTAGTTACAGCTCTAAACAGTATTTTAAGTGTAAGAATTAAACTGTGTTAAAGGATTTCAGGTTATAAGGGCAGAGGTATTCCATGCAGGTCTTGCTGTAAATATTATGTGTACTGCATTACTTAAACACTATTGCTAACTTTGTTTCTGGAAGGTGGATTAAAAATGAATGGGGGACATGGTAATTGCAATTTAAATGGTGAAAAGTTACAGTTCTGTCATGGCAATTGCTCATTGTTTTGTCTTGGTCCTCTGACATCATTGTCCTTGTCTTTTTCTTGTCTCTGCTTTCCCATTATGCCATTGGCAAGGAGTTGAGAAGTTAGTCCATTACTTCTGTGATAAAGCGTGGTACGGTACAACTTCAGATTTCTTCCCATCTCCTCCTCATGCATTTTGAGTCTTGTTTTTTTTGCCCTATGCATGATGCATGTCTATCGGAGGTGTGCATGCAGTTCTCAGATTTCTCATCGCTTCACTTCCCTCGTTCCTCAAAATACTGCAGGGAGAAAATGTCTTTATTTCATTCTACAGAAGTGTTATATAGAGAATCAAGATGGGGATTGAGGTTAGAGGTACAGAACTACCAAAGCAAAACTGAAGGGAATTTTAAAGAAGTGATACTGCAATGACTATTACTGTAATGATCACATTGATTTAACTTCTTTATCAGTGTAACATACTTGTCTCAGTCTTCCAACACAAAGCTAATGCAATCTCAGTGGTTCAATAACTGTGTAGTAATGGTGATCCTCTTTGTGGATATGTTGTCATTTTTCTCTGGATGATGTAACAGCCAGATTTACTTGAGAGAGAAAGAGAAAATTTCTTAAGCTAATGTGGCAGGGACTGTAATTTAGTAATTTTGATTGGTGCATCAATACATGCAAGTGTTTGAAGATCTTGCTGGTATGGAAAAGTCTGGGTTTTGTTGTGCAAAAAGGAGCATGTGCACAGAGCATTTCGTGTAACATATTTTCATTTTGGGGAGGACTAATTCTCTACAGTTACATTGTATTAGAGATGTCTTTAGTGTCCAACTTTGTATTTTAGAAGCATCCCAAGGGAATACAGGTGTTTGTTCACCTGTATGTTTTGTTTATGGGACAAAAATAGAAGTCTGGTTAGCATGACAGTCTACACCACGTCATGGTCTGTCCCGCTCTGAAATATTATCAAAAGTGCACTCAAAGCAATGCAGATGACAAACTCTTTTTTTTTTTTTAATTTTTTTAAAGATTGCCATGAAATAAATGACTCTTCCTAGAAGGTGGAATGCTTCTTTATCTTTCTGTTCCCTCTCCTTCTTGTGATGGAATTTTTCAAATACTAGTCCTTCTGCTGGCTGTTTTTATGACTAATAACATGGTCATAATTTATTGAGACTTCCCTAGTAAATGGAAAGCTTGTGTACAGGGCAAAGATACAAGCTGTGGATGCAGATAATGCAGTTCTCAATGTTAGAAACCTTGTGAACAGTTACTTGCATATTTTGGAAGTGGTTTTTTTCTACTTTCAGTGTCATCTTGAATAGTACTGCATGTGGCAATTTCAAGAGATTAAAATCTAATCATGATAAATGGACAGACTTCGACTAAGTAGACGTACAAAATTAGAAAACAGTATAGTATTTAAAATAATGTAGCAAAGATGATACCATAGCTTTAGTGTCCTCATAATTCTGAGCATGTGGCTGTCTTCTGCCTTTGAATTGCTGACTTCATTAGTTTTTAGGTTATGAAGGATAATGAGGAAAATACGTATTTTTATATAACAGTGCAAAATTGTCCAAATGGAAAAGCTCAAATATTAACTAGTTTTTGTCAAAAGAACTCAAAACAGGGTTATCAAAAGCTTGCTTCTTTTCTGCATTTCAGACGTTTTTGCGTTTAACTCAACTTTCCATACGAATTTAGTTTCTTCTGTAACTTACAAATTTTTCATTTTGCTGATAAGTCTAACTAGCATTATTTGATATAAAGGTAGGATTTGTAATGCTCAGATTAGATATTTATCTGCATTTTTGAAGGCTGGCATTTAGAAACCCTTTCTAGGTGAGGGGAGAATTTTTTCTGACGATTATTTTTACATCTTAGAATTTGACATGATACTGTTTGCTATAAACATACTAATTTTTGATGTTCGGGTAGCATTAGAAAAGCTGAACTATTTGTTGAAGTATCTGTATGGTAATCAGGTATATTTTGCTTTGGTTTCTGCGCTCATTTTTTGCAGTTTTGTTTTTGCAGGTGAGGTCTCAAATAAATAAATCACTTTGGCTAACGTGCGTCTGTTAGCTCAGCTCCTAAGCTGGAAGGCTGTAACCCATTATGTAAACACTGAAAAATGACAAAAATATCTAGAGGATTCATTTTCTTAAGCTGTAACTCTCTTAATAAATTGAATTATTAGTTGTGTTTAGTACTTCCATCCTGTAGGATTGCTTGGTTAAGAAGAATTAACGAATTTAGCTAGTTTAGTCATGTAAGGAAAAATGTTTTGATACTCATTTGACACCATTTTGAAAGCTTTTTTGTGGTGGTTTTTTTTTCTTCTCCTCCCACTTTCCAAAACAACTGTATTTAGACTTCTCAACATATTTGCACTTACCTGTCTATCTCTTGCTGATGTCACTGGTCCAGCTTAGATGTGCCTTTGCTTACAGGTAGAACTGGTATATTCTAAAGGGAGAGATGGCTACTAAGTCAAAACTAGATTGAGAAACCTTGATATTTCTCTTGTTACCATTAATTTTTTTTCTCAAGGAGGAATTTTGAGGATTCAGTTTTCAATAGTAATCCTGCCAGGGAAAAGATGAAAAGCTTGAAGAATCCTGAGATGTGCAGTCATCCTAGAAATATAAGAGGACTTTGGCGTGCACACCTATCACTACATTCTTCCTGCTGATTCTAAGAAGAACTAAAAAGACCAGACAAATAATTGCTTTCTCATTTAGAAGTTGTGAATAATTCGAGAGAGTGACTGAAGTGACATATTAGTCAAACCCCTTGAAGACAAATGTTGCTTGTTTTTTACTGTTTCTATTTCACTAGTAAACAAATATCATAAGCCTGTTTACTATGTACATGCAATCTATCAATTGGTAAGAATTCAGGTAGTTTAGGGACAAGACTAGCTTGTAGTTGTTTGGTTCCCCTTTTTTATAAAGAAAATGACACAATCGTCTAAACCTGAAACTTGCTAAAACTATAGTTTAAGTTTTAATAGGCTTTGGGTTTTGCCATGAATTGCAGAATTATTAATAATTCTTCCAATATACCAGTTGCAGGTCTAGGATGTGTTTGTGAATCTAGCGCATACCTTAATCTTTGAAGTCTTTTTACAGGGAAGAGCAAAGAGAAAATAGAAATGACCCAGAAGAGGTACTGGCAGTTATCTTGTCTGATACATGTATGATCAGATTATAACTTCTGATAAAATGTAAAATCTTCATTAAGTTATCTTTATCCCTTGGTTATCAGTGTATATGATCTCTAATATATGATAGTATATGATCTCTAGCTTCATATGTACTCTGTTGTACTGCTTTATTGAAGATGGTTTCTTTATCAGCCCATTTGAAATCCATTCAAGATAAAACAGTTACCTAAATCTAGTCACTAACCTAATTCCAGCATACCTGTATCAAACTTTCTGACCTCAGTCAGGCAAGGAAAATGCACTGTAAGTTCATATTTCCATTAAACTCCTTTCCTGTACAGTATATAACATTGATAAAAGGTTTGGGATAGTTAACTTGAGTAAGCAGTGAATAGAAATTAAAAGACGGATACAGTCTGATAGCTGTTGCAGTTGTTAATTAAGCACTTGAACCAGAATTTATCCGTATGCGTGTGCCATTCTTGCGCTGTCCTGCAGGTTTAGGTGAAACCATCAACCATGCCTTTTTCATGTTTCTTTTTTAAGCTAATTGGTTTCTTTTTTGTCTTTATGTTGTTGTGTATTTCAGTGCTGGTATAACTTTTTTCACTTAGGTTACAAGTTATATTTGTACACGTCCCATGAACCATCCTGTTTTGCCGAAGTCAAAGTATTGATTTAAAAAAACCCCAGATATACAGCCCTTTTCAAGCATCCAGTCAGCACACATTTGATTCAAATGTTATCTGGTGTTTTCTTTGCCTAATATATTATTGTATTCTTTTCTCTTTAACAGCCTCAAGTACTACAGCCTTCCAACAGCCTTCCCACTTCCACAGACCTCGCCCAGGGAAAACTAATAAAAATGCCACATATCGAGGCCCACAGTGAATATCCTAAACATGGTCTGCATGAAAATAGCAATCATCAGAATCAAAATGCTGCAAATGTCTCTCTCATAAATAGCCTGAATGATGTAAACTCTTTAATGAGCATACAGTTAAATGTAAAAGATGAGAATGCATCATATTTGGAAAATTTGAAAAATAAAAATACTGAAGACCCTGGAGAGGTGGCTAGTAATAAAGAAGGTACACTACCATCTCGCTCCTGTTTTCAGACCTCTACGCAAGCTGATGCTAGAGAGGTGCAGACTCAATTAGCTGTGAAAGGTCAACCGTCATTCACGAACCAGGCTTCTCGGCCAAAGACTTTAAGAATCGCAAAGCCCCCAAATGCTTTAGTGCCTCCGACGATGGCCATTCTCACACGATCTGCAAATCATTCCGCTGCTTCCAAGGAACATGACCTTCTACCATCAAGTAGTTCAACTCAGCTACAGCCAACATCTGGTCAGGACAACCTAAAGGGTAAACAGAGTCAGAAAGTGTCTAAACTTCGCCCACCAACTATGTCCTTTGTTAAATCTAAGCCAGTGAGCAGTCAGAAATCCACACCAGTATCAGTAGAGCCTCAAAACACCTGTTTGAAGACTAACATCCCAAAGCCACCAGTACAGAGAAAGGAAAACGTGCAAACACAGAATACTGGTTTACATTCTGGGGATAGTTTGCCCTCTAGTCGGTATTCCCGCCTCCCTAAACCAAAGACACATTGAGAACGTACCTACATCTCATTGAATAACGCCATACATTAAACCACTTCCTATGTGTTGACTGCCACTGAGGCTGCTTTATCTGTAGCCTGGAAATCCTGAGTGAATATTACAAATTGTATCTTTCTTTAGTGTTTGCATACTCCATCCTGTTATGTTCTGAGGCTCATGTTGTGAGCTGTGCAGCTTCTCTTTAGAGTGCTTTATTATATCGTAGGTCTGTATTAAAGATTGTATTGCCCAGTGATCTCAGTAATTAAGCAAATACTGAAGTCTGTGGTGACAACAAATACCAGAATGCTGCACTGTGTATTTCAGGATGGCAGAAATAATTTCTTACCTCTGTTTATTTGAGTTATTAGACAATAAAATTACTATTCAGTTTAACTTCTTGGTTCTGAGTACTCGTTAGGTTAGAGTGGTGGAAAATTAGACTTACTAGCAGATGTTTTATTGGCCATAATTCTGACTCTGTATTCCAGAGGCCTATGCAAAAATCCTTGTATTTATCATTATTTCAAGACTGACATATTTAATGTTATTTAATCTGACAGGTTGGGTGGGTTGTGTTGTTTGTTTTGCTGTAATCTGAAGTTGCTCTGTTCTTTATCCCATTTTCACTGTTCACAGACAATAAGCAGATTTCACAGGGTGGATCGAATCTTCTCTTAAACATCATCATTTGTTAACATTGTGGTATGTTTTTATTGTGTTGAATAGACACATTACCAGGTAGATTCTTGAAACGCAGTGCTAAGGATACTTGTGCAAAACCTTTCAATACAGGCTCTTATGAATTGGTAAGTAGGGAGCCTCTGGGAATAAGGGGTCCATAACACCTATGTTGACGTTGCACAACATGCATTTTAATTAATAGCTTTTAACTTTTATTGTACTACTTGTATTTATTGATTTCTGTTTAATATTGAAAGACTCTGAAGTACCTGACTTGAAATTTTGCACAAACTTTGCCATATGTGTAAGGATTTGAAACTATTTTACAGAATTAAACTTGTATGAAAAAAAAGCAACTATTTAAAAAAAAAAAAATTAACCCCACTTATATGCTTTGAGCAATCCTATTATGTCCTAATACAGAGCTGGTACTCTTAAGAGTTTTTCAGAGATGTGTATTTTGGTTTTGGGTTTTTTGTAAATTTTTTTGTGTGTAATTTCTAAAGAAGTGCATGATAACTGGGAAGGAGCTTTTTGGGGAAATAAAGCAAAAAACCATTTTTCTGCTCTCTAGGAGAAGTATTTTTTTCTGAAAATGGTCTGGAAATAATATGCCCATCATGGTGCAACTATGGGACCATGACACATGTGCTCCGAGTTAAGTATAAGCATATCCAGTGAAGCTTTCCAGAAACTTGATGTTTTATGTCCCATCTCCAGTTCTTCCCTTCTTTCCCATCGCTGTCTCTTGGATGTTACTACTTGGGTTTTTTTCTGTTCTTGAATTGGTTTTAAAATCAGCAGCAGAAGGCTGTTAAAATTACTTCGCTCAAAATCTGTTCCTGAACAGCATATAATGTCAGTAAAATAAAATGTAGTAATAGTTTGTTCTAGGCTTTGGCTATAGGACGTTGACATATGACAGTATTTTCTTTGAGAGAATTGAAGTGAATCAGTATAGACATTTCATAAATAAGTTCAATAACCAACTCTTGTAATGTAAGCCCTTTAACTAGAGGTATCCTGATGGATACCTTGGTTGGATGGGAGAAGGAAAAAAATAGTCATCTCACCTGAAGTTTTCAGTACATAAATAATGTCCAAGAAAGTTTTTGGATTTGTCACACTGTAAATTCTTTTAACTGACAATGAAGTGGAAAAATTAAAAGCTTGGGGGGAAAATAGGGGAAAGGTTCTGTTTCAGAACTGCTTATATCAATCTGAAATCAGAGACCTGCAGGACTTCCTGTTAACTGGGGCGAAGACAACGTAAGCAAGAAGTAACAAGGGTAACATTAATCATTACAGTTGATATAGGATCAACATAACTACAATTCAAGATTGCTGTAACAATTATTCTCCAGGAAAAATTCTTTCTTTCCTTGAAAAGCATTGACTAAGATGGCCTTCAGTGTAAGCATTTACTTTTGATATGAAGATAAAACTCACTTTTTATATTCCCCAAAACGAGCTCCTGGCAGCTAACTGTTTCTCAGGAGTTTAAAAACTGCTGAGGGAATGATCAGATTCCTAGTTCATTTTCCGGTCCATATAGATTTCTATGGAAGGTGGGGTTTTTTAACTTTACTTTCCTTGAAGAGGAGCTGATTTTATTTTTAGTTGTATAATTTTGTGTAAAAAGGTGATTTTTCACGTAATGCTATTGACAGAGATATTTCACTATGAGTTCTTTTGCTTATTCTGGAGGTATCACCAGCCTGATTTAGTGATGTTAAAGTTTTTATGTTTACATTTAAAAGTATAGATATCTATCTATCTGCACCTTTACTGAAAATTAAGGAACGAAGCAAAGAGACGATCAGGGTTTTCAAAAAAAAAAAAAAAAAAGATAGTTCTTAATTATTTTTTTTTCCAGAAGAATAAAAATCTATTTATTCTGTGGTATTTTTTTTCTATGTTAAAGGATCATAAGTAGATTATATTCTTTGTTACAGCATTTCCCCATTTTGTTCTGGCAGATTAATGAGACATTCAGCTGAAAACAGCAGGATTTGATCACAGATGAGACAGATGGTAGCCTGCATTGTATTTGTATTCAGCTGCTAACCTCACGTCCCTCTAAAGACAACTACATCTTTTGGCTCTTCAGACTTTACCAGGGAAGGCTCTGTTGCAAGTATAGTAAGTCCAGAGTACGAGCAAAGCCTGTCAGTAGATGGGCAACTGGAAGAGAAGTAGTGAAGTGAAGCTTGAAGCTTCACTTCAGTGAAGGACAGGGGTTGGGGGGAGATGGGTAAGAGGGCATTGTGTAGAGCTTGTCAAATGGGATTAAGTAAGTATTTTCAGGTGACGTATCTACCTTATGGAAGGTGTAGATACATCATCAGTACTGGTGCAGATTATCCTAAATGCGTGAACTAAAGGATTTGATATTTTCAGGGTTTTTTTAGGTTTCTAGAACTGGTTTATTGCCATTCTTTTGTTTTTGATTTCTCGTTCTTTTGTGCAATATTCACAGAAGTATTAAACTACTGTTCAGTATGTGTGTACAGAGGCAATTACGTGTTTTAACAAGTGAATAAACACAAAAGAAAAAAGAGAATTGCACTTTAAATGAGCTTTATTGCTTGGAGTTGTGCCTAAAATAATCTAGATGCCTCCTGCTGTGTGTGGCTTTTGTTTGAAACTAATTTCCCTGCTAGTGTTGCTGTTTCCAAGGTATCTTCACATCACTTTCACAGAATCAATATGCACTCTAGCATGTTTAAAAATATTCATATAGTGTACTGAGGTTTTTGTTGTGCAATGACTTTAATTTAACCGTGGAATTTTAACACTGATGATGCAGCCAGATTACTACCTTCCCCTCCCCTGAAGCTTGCACTTCCTACTGCCAATCAAGGCCAATGTCAAAACTTCCATAGGACTAGCATAGCCCTTAAATGTTCCCAGCATGTGTTTTTGTTTGAAAAAAGAAGTGCAATATTATCTCTTAGACTTTCTGGAAATAATCGCAAAGGCCCTGAAAATCCAAAGTGGCCCTGAATTTTTCATACAGTTCTACAAAAAGCAATGAGACTAGACATAGCTACTAGACTGCATCATAGGTCAGTAAAATTTATTTCATTCTTGATCTAAATGCTGGTTTGTTGTAATGATGCTAGCAAACTGAATACCATTTGCGTGATTTACTTTGTTTGCATGTCACAACCATATGCACATTCTGAAGTGTCATACTCGGGTAGGTTGCATGTTGGGGGGGAGGTATTTCTGGTTTTGCACAGCACATAATCCACTTAATATGGACATTTTCTCGCCATACAAATGGAAATCCATTCTTGAATTGGGCTTCCGTAACTATTCCTTATCTCGTTATAGGGGCTTTTTCTGAGCAGAGTGGATTTAATACATGATCCTGGTGGTAGGTCTCAGTATAGTAATCTTACAACTATGCTATCAAGGAAATTCAATGGCTGTTGTGGTAAAGCTGCTCACTGCCTACTTAATTGTAAAAGCACCACAATAAAAACGATATAATTCCGGTGTCAGTGAAATTTAAATTCAATACTAGCTAAAACAAGAGGTACCCTTACTATCTGCTTTGTTGTTTTTGTTTTTTAACCCAGGCCAGAGTAAATACTGTATATTGTAATTTGCTTGTAAAGTTGATTTAAGAACCTGTATGTAAAAAATCTTTCCTCAATGTTGCTCTAGTGAATAAAAATAAAAGTCATAATTCTAATAAGTATCTATTTCTCCTGACTGTTCACTTCATGCATGTTTTTGTCATTGACTGTGCAGAATTATAGGACTGTAGACAGGAAATTTGGGGGGGAGGGGAAGATTGTGCTTATGCTTAAAGTGTTTTCTCATGGAATTGTCTTTCTCCAGCAGACTTACAGGCTTTTAGCATGAGACTTCTTTATTAAAGAAAAAAGAAAAGGAAAAAAAGCAGGCATAGAAAAGCTAAATATTTGAATGTATTGTTTCCAGATGAACAAGGATTGATGTGGCTAGTCTTTAAAGGTATGTTATTTCACCTCTAATGCACAGTTGAGGAGAGAAGAGTATGTCATAGTTTTCTTAGGCAATTAACTTGTTAAAATTATTATCATAAGAGATTACTTTGAGAAAGTTATTCCCCCACAGGAGTCCAAATCAATACAATGTATGCATACATGTAAACATTCATAAATAGCTCCTAGTTGTATGTCAGTATTTTGCCCATGGTTTGATTTATTATTCTTGAGAAAAAAGGAAATCTGCTCCACTAGTTTCATCTGACCTGTTTCAGTAGATGGAAGTTGAAGTTTGAAATGCCAATCAAAATTTGGGGATTGGTAAAGGGAGAATCCTGTAGTATGAAGTTAGAACACAAAAAAAAAATACTGCAGACAGATGCTTGTAATCCTTAACCTAAGGTTTTATTTTGAGCTTCAAGATGATCTTTGAAGACTTTCACAGGTTTTGGGGGTGGGGGGAACTTCTGCATAGGGTTTGCAAATTCAAACACGTTTTAGGTGCCTTCCTCAACTGAGGCCCAAAAAGGTAGTTACATACTGTGGATCCTCCTGCCTTGTAGTTCTGCTGGGTAAGCGTGCTCTTTGCTTCATGGACGAGACTGTTACAGCAGTGTGTAATCCTACTGGTGTGATCATCAGATGTTAAACAGCTGATGCAATGACTATGTAGACAGTGTTCCTAAAAGCTGTAAGTCACAGCTTGCTTGTCTTCTCTTCCCTCTCTCACCCAGAGGCAAAGGCCTTGTGGCAGTGATGAGAAATGTTCTGCTGACTGGACTGAGCGATGTTATCCTGACGCTGGAGATCTGCTTTACTGTTACCAGGCAGAATATTACATGTGAGGAGAAAGCATTAGATGATGAGAAACTTCTGACATTTGCCTTCTTTTGCAACCCAGAATCAACACTCTTGGCACCTTCGTTGTACAGGAGTGGCTTATTTTTAGGAGCATGACTGAATGCAGCTGAGCTAGACTAGTTAATGCTGGTGCATGCGTAACGTCAACCAGATCTGTGTGGTTGCTGCTTTCCCTAGGTTATGAATATCAGCTGCTGTTTCAAATGAGAATTGGCTTTTAGCAGAGGGCATTGAACGTAAATGCTGCAGCTCGCAAAATGAGTTATTTGAGTATTTAATGCTAATCAGTCAGTCTGAAAGGAAAGAGGAGGATTTTCTGTTTGGAGTTCTGATGGTTTTCTCTGAAACCACAGTCAGTAAGAATCCTCGGGTCTAGGTCTAGTACAATACATGGGGTAGTTCTGTGTGCTTGCTCCAAGTCCTCACTGAATATAGTGGGAGTTCTTGATACGAAGCTAAAAGCAGAGTAATTGCCTTACATAACAGACCAGAAGCTCTGCTTTGGAATAATGAAATTCAAAATCATTCTTAAAGCAGAACAAAATCTGAAAACTTCAAAGCTGTTTAAATAATAAAATGCTTCCTTCCATCACAGCCTCTTGAAAATCATTTCAGTTGTTGAAAGCATTTCATGACAGAGGTTGGTTTTTAAAGCCTGTTACAATGCAAACCTCTGGAATAGACCAAGCTATCAGGCATTTAAAAACAGTTGTGGAGACGGGATACTCCAAAAGTTACTTTACTTTTTTCAGAAAACTCCATAGAAATGCAGCAATTTGTGAGAAACATTTAGATGCCAATGCACCTTCACATTCTGATAGAATGTGGTTCTCTTAATACCTCTCCAATCAAAACAATTGTTTAGATTTTATGCTGAAGAGACTTGTTACATCATTATCTTGTGTGCTGCAGTTAGAGAAAGAAATGCTGTTGAAAATCAGGCTGTGTAAAATTCCCTAATTTCTTTATGATCATCAGTATAGAATAGCTTTTGTGCACGCACAGTGGTAAGTCTAGGGATGGTAAATACCACTGATTTAGCTGTATCAGAAGTACATGCATATAAAACATATGAGGCTTTAAAGACTTGGATCACTTAGTCTGATAGATTTCAGTGCATAGTAATATGAAAGTCCAGCGATTCGTACAGTTCTTTACTCCATTTTAATTACTATTCAGTTTGACAAGCCGTACTAATTATCCCATGCTACCTTTAATCTCTGTGCCTTAGTTTCCTCATATATAAAATGAGAATAATACCAGTGTTAGCAAAGTGAAGACTTGCAAGATTCTATGCTGACAGCGTGATAAAAATTCTCTGAGGAAACATTGTCCCTTATTTTCTTGAACATTATGTTAATTTCCCTGTATTTGCCAGCTTAGGAGTTTTCAAAAGCCTGAGCTATATACAAAGCTCAATTTTAAAATAAAATAAAGAAAATTAAAAAAAAAAAATCTTAAAATAATTCCTTGCAAGGCAAGTTTTGTGGACCTTATTTGGAACTATTTTATTACTACAAGATCGAGCCAATTTCCATCTTATTAGGGTTCCACAGTAGTTATTTGCAGGAATTCATTAAGTGCAAATGAGAGGGAATAGTTTCTCTATGTGAGTTACGTGTCACTGAGAGGACAAGTTGTGTGAAGCCCTGAAAGGAAGTTCTCATGGGAATACGTACCCCAAACAGTACACTGACAGTATCATGGCGTAGTAGGAACCTGTGTTCCCATCTTCCTGGAGGATCCCAAAGGTGTACATTAAGTTTATACAAGAAGTTGTGAGTTCGTGGGATACTCTTTTTTTAATTCCACTCACCTTTGGCAAAGTGACTTGAGCAAGCAACTTCTGTTGTTCAGACTACTATGAGCAACTCTGAGAGTTCAGTCTTGGTTTATAAACCCTCTCGAGTTCCTCTCTCTGGTTTCTGTGGGTTGTTGCTGTGTTAGTTTTTTGTACTATGTGTGAGATGTTGTATCAAACAGTAGTGGCGAAGCAGTTAGTGCGGCAAGATACACGGCAGAAGGTTGTCAAGCTGAGTTGATCCTGCCAGGATCTGAACTTGTGTTTCTAGAAAGTCTATGATGTTCAAACCATATGCTTATAAACTGTTGCAGACTTGGTATTGCCATGCAGGGAAGCCTAATGATACACAAGCTCTCTGCTAATAATACTCCTGTGCATTTTATGCTGGCATTCAATTTCTTACTTCAAAAGAGTTAGTTAAGGCCTCTGTGTGTACGTTACACCAAGGGCTGTTCAAAGCTCTGTGTGTGGCATTTCTGGGACATGCAGGGTACTGAAAAAGTACTGTGTATTTGTATTTGGTATTTATATATGCAAAATGTATTTCCTTTTAAATACGCTTCTAATGACACTTATTTTTGAGCTGCTTTGAGCGTGTTAATTTTCTCAAGGGCTTATCTTTGACAGTTGTTAATCTGTTATAGAATATTGTCTGATTTCATACAAATGTATTTCTTTCAAAGGAGAAAAAAGGTTGTGGAGGTTATTTTCACATTGCAGTGTTATGTCTCTTACACTGCTGACACAGAACACTGCATCACCCCTGGAGGTCTGCTTTCTGGAGTCTTATCCTGGAATGTGACTACTCTAGGTACAAACTAAGAAATGTGAGGAGAGACGTTGGATGTGTACTAATGCTCACAGGATAAATGTTACAGAAGGGCTTCTCAGCTGTTACTGTAAGTAAGGGCATCGGTCATTACACTGTGCTGAACTGGGTGCCAGTTGCACAGGCCTTAGCAAACGCGTTTTAGTCAGCGTCTGCAGGGTAAATAACAAGGTCTAATAGTATGCACTTTCTTGGTAAAGCACTTAAAGCTCTACTGACAGAAAAGGACAAGAATTAAGTGTTATTATTGTAAATGCATGGAAAGCAGGTGGATAAGAGCAAGCAATATGACATGCTTTGTCTGGGAAAAATCCCATGGAAAAATACTTCCTTGTACCCCCTTTCCCTTTTCAGATCAGCTTAAAAGAGAACTGGTATTTTCATCTGTTCCGAGAGCGAAAAGGGTTGCTGCCCTTCCTCCACCCCAGTAATGCCGAGAGAAGGCTGGACTTTTGCTCCTGTAAACAGCAGAGGGCAGTGCAACGCAAGCAGCCGAAAGACTGCAAGTTTATAACCATGTAATTTCTGTGTATGTTATTTCTCTACGTGTCAAAACACCATCCCAAGCATAGGTGGGGCTATGTCTTTTTGACTAGCATACAGACCATTCATCTCCTCACCCTGTACTGTTTACTTTGATGGCCAAGCCTCAAACTAAGCAGTACTGATTTATTGTTTTCAGTGAGCAGAAGCAACGTTGCTCTGTTGAAAGAAGCAATCATCTGTTTGGAGGTGGAGGAAGTAAACCAGACATTGATAACCTCAACTGAAGCATCTGTCTAACTTGAACTGGAATAATTTAGTTGTTTTCCTTGCTTAGTCTCTGTGACAGGCTTGTCTTATTTCAGCTGGCTGTATTTATCATTCAGCTCACTGACTGCTCAGGTTGGAAATCCAGAAGGGATATTGGAGATAAAAGACTAAACGTGCAAATGTGTTTGCAACTCCAAGCCCTAATAGAAATCTTTAACTGCTCTTTCAGTGCACAAACATACCCTGCGGAGAAAATCCTGCCTGCTGTTCTTTTCGCTATACTGCAACAATTTGCTGTGCTGGTGGTCACTTTTGGGAAATTACTCAGGGAGAATGTATTTGTGTTTTTTCTTTCCTGTCTAATTGTGCATAAACACTACAGTATGTAGCATAGATGAAATAATCAGAAATCACTATGGGATTCTCAGTTTTCAGTGTGCTTTAAATGAGCCTGATTTCTTGAGCATACTTTTGTAACATCTTAAAAAAAAAAAAAAAAATTTACTCCTAAGGTTCCTTGAATTTAGTATCCAGTAGGTAACACTTCCTCCTCAGGACTTCAGCAATGGAAGCTATCACTTGTGTTGCATGCTTATACTACATATATCATTTCCCAGCAGTCTTGGTTGTCTGTTGATTTGTTAGGATCTGCACTTCGATACACGGAGATTATAGCAGTGAGCAGCCTTCCATTCCGCAGAGGAGGAGTTTTTTGCATATGAACACGTTTGAGAACATGGTTTAACCTGCTTACCACTGAGAATGCCCTGAAATCCTGTAAGAATATTTAATGTGGGACAAACTCAGGGACAAAACTTAATTATTTGGATTTTATTTTTATGAAACATGAGGCCTGTTGCGATCATATTAATAACATTTCTACAAGTAGAGTGAGTATGAATTAAGGTTAGAAGAATTTATGAATTACATGCTACTGCCCTGAGTTAGGATAGATACAAGCAAGCAATTTTCCAGAGAATTAAATTAGTGATGTATTAGACCTGGGGCTTTACATTGTGACTTGCTTGTTTGAGTTGTAGCTCAGGGAAATCTTGAACTCAACCATTTTTTCTAGCTGTTCTGTTCCAGTACACAAGGAAAAGATTCTTAATGACCCCTAAAATGCAACTGTGTGAAAATTTCCCTTTGAACCTTCAAGTAAGTTGAGTCCATGTTAGCCTGTCACCACATTCTCATACAACTTTTGCTTTTTTAGTGCTTATTCAGAAAAATGTTTCCTGGCCTCTCTTCTCTGAAAAACTGGTATTCCGATAGCAAACAAATCACTCTTAAATGACAATTTATGTTAATTTTAACAGTAAGCAATCAGATCTTTATACCTTGGGTGTAAGCTCTGTAGAAATACAGCATGGTGCTTGGCAAACATGATTTCTGTTGCTAGATCTGTGTGATCTTCTCAGGGTGGTAGTGCCTTGCACCATTACTGGAGACTAATTCACTTTTTTTCAGACTGAATCCAGCAGAGGGAGTATTTTGGTCTCTTTTTGAAAAGCAATGATGGCTTTTTGTCCCATGTTCCGTGGATGCTATAGTATGAGTTATTGTTGGTAGGTACCACTTAAGCATGAAAAACAGGAAGGCAGTGCTGAATTAAGCCATTCTAAAAGGTTTACCAGTAGCTGTTGCAGGCTGGAAGGAAGCTGCATTACTGAAGCTGTGTGAGAAAGCTGTGACATCAAATCTTGTAAAACCTCTCGAAGGAAGGACTGGCCATGCAATCAGCATGTTTGCCATGCAGCAGAATACAGCGTAGACTTGCCTGTCTTCCGGATTGGAAGAAGAGCAACTATGTTAATAACTGTCTGTCCCATCTAAATGATAATGCATGGTAGCTGAAAAAATAAATTAGCTCAGGTTGGTGCTAGTTTAGGCACCTGTTAACCACATCATGTTCCGGCACACGTGTGCCTCTCGTTTCTCCCTAGTTCCCTTTTCTGCACTTGCAAAACGAATCACAGACAATAGGGCAGAGCTCACAGAGGCAATTATTTTTGAACTTCTAAAGGAAGCATACGGATGCAGAAGGTACCTAGCCAAGCTGGAACAGCACTGTATGTATGTGTATGTATTTTCTAACAAAAAAAAAGAAAATGGAACAGTGGAAGATTCATTTTAATATTTTTGTCGTGCCAGCTGTATCATACTCAAAGCGATACTGGTGCAGGGTCCTGAAAAAAAGATTTAGTTCTATCTGCTGAAGTATTTTGCCCCCATTTCCAGAAGGTTGTTTCTTGTCCTTTGACATCTCCAGTTCCACTACGGACCTGATCTGCCCTGTCCAAGTTGGGAGAATAGAGAAGGGAAACAGTTGGGATTCTGCAGCTCTGCAGACTTGACCATACCAGTTTTATCCTTTGTCTTTCCGCCCCCCCCCGCCCCAGGATGTTTTCATATGTGTACACAGGCTCTCACCTGCCTTGCATCTCCACAGTTCCTCTAGCTGTTTACATATGTGGATTCCTTTTATTTGTGATTAAATACAAGTGTTATCAGCCCAGTAATTTAAAGCATTCTGAATCTTTTCCCTTCCTCTCTTTTTTTAAAGCTATCTGCAGACAATTTACTTAGGCCAACTTTTGATCTCCACATCATTTTACCTGCTTTTCCTGTCAGTCCTAGATTACATTTGGTCTTGGCATTTATTAGTTGATTATTGACAACTACTTCCTTGTTTCTCTCTTCCATAGTGACCCACGGGTATTACCGAGTTTGTCTTTTCATCACGTAACTACAGAGGACACGGGCTTTTCAACAGCAGAGTGCAGACTGACAATGAACTAACCTCTTACTAGTGGAACCAAGGAAATCAGTTCTCAGTCCTGAGTCTGCTCCTTAGAGACGTTTCCTTGCTGCCTAAAGCCATATTGTCAGCCTCTGTGCCATCAAAGGTATGGGAATAATTAATTCTCCTCAGTTTTGGGGTTTGTGTTGTTTTGTGGAGAAATGAAGCAAACACTGTCTGAATTCATTTTAAGTCGGCTAGTTATAAGTCTCTTCAAAGCTGCAGCTTTGATAAGTATTCCACCTGTTTTCTTCCTTTAATTTACTCCATTAAAACATGCATGATCTCTCATCACATCTTCAGCAGCTGAGCCTGCTGCCATGGTGGGGACCCTGAGTGAGCTCTGCTGGAAACACACAGCCCTGAATCCAATAGCAGCTGGCCCAGCTGCTGGTACCCATGTGCAGAGCTGTGGCTTTTTTTTTTTTTTGGAAGGTAAAGGCATGGGTCAAACAGATTGTTTCCCAGAATGGACCGTTTATTCAGACGTGTTGATTGGGTGGGTTCCTTGGGCTCTTTAGTTGTTTTGGGGGATTTTTCTGCACAAAGCTAAGGTGCCTTGCTACCATGATGGAAGATAGGTGGAAATCTCTGGCTGTTTGCCCAGGTCTTGAATATCCTGCAGACTTTCTTATTTGGCTGTTCAGCAGTTGTTCAGTTTAGGTTGGATGCACGCTAGTGCTTTGGCTTTCCAGTGGTTGCACGACCACCTGTCATGATTGACCTGACAAATATCATGATGTTCAGTGTGACCAGCAGTACCAATGCCAGGGATTACAGGAAACTCACTCCCACAGCCCAGGGAGTCTCTTCAATTTTATGCTTCTTTTGCGTGTGCACCATCGGCCATTTGAGACAGCTGCTTTGGGACAGCTGGGTGGTACACTAGGGCGCTTCTGAGGGTGACAGTGAGAAGTCTTGGTGCTCTCAAGAGAAGGGGGGGAGGTGGGGAAGAAAAAAAAGAAAAAAAATCCCTCCACCTGCACTGTGGAATGGGCTATAAATAATGAGCTGCTGGTAGTCCTGAGGATTCCTGGAAGAGCTGCTGCAGGCTGATGGTGCTTTGTGCAGAGGTTTGTAAGCTAAAACGTGCTGCTGAAGCACCTGGTGTTGAACCAGGCTAGGACAACCAGATTCTTGGAAAGGATCTGCAGTGTGTGTTGCTGTATGTGGCTGTGATTCGTGCAGGATGTGAAAGGTACAAAAGATTTCTTGGCACTTTTAAATGGCTGTTACTTTCCCTCTCTAAATAATGGGAATGAAAAAAAAAGTTGCTCAGTTCTGAAAAAGAAAATGGTTTTCACTTTCTTGCTGGTGCTTCAGTTGCTCTATGGAAGCCAGTTCAGTTTCCTTTCACTTTTAACAGCATTGATCATTCAGGTGACATTTGTATTTATTTCACCACCAGCTAAATGGGACCTTGTGGACTCATGAAGAGCTTACCAACATGAGTGCCCAGATCAGAAGATGCTACTTTTCTCAGTTTGGGTGCCAGCACTTTGAGCCAAGCAGACTGCTGAATCTCAGACTTGGTGGCAAACTTGGAGTTTTTCCTGGTGTATCTCTGGGGATGGGGCTGTAGACAAAATTCTGAGCTGGCATTAGCCACCTGTGCTTTAGTGGATTTAATCCTGCAAACAAGTGATCTGGTGTATGCAATATAGTTGATGTTTGGTCTCCTAGACCAGAAAGTGGAATGATTCCTGCCTTATGTGAGCATTCAGTGGTCTTTCACTTTGTATTTCTGTGTAAATATTTTTGTGTCATGGTATTTGCTGATACGATGGCCTCATTTTTTCCTCCTTTCCTCAAGATTCTGCCACAGAAAAACAAATGCATCTTTCTCAGCTACAGTAAACTTGGTCGTTACTGTCTGATAACTTATTACCAAGTTGTGGCTGTTAGACTTACGGATGCAATCACTTCCAGGTAATTTCATGGGCTGTGGTAGCAAATGCTTTGCTAAAACCCAAAAAGGTGTTATTTTTGACAATGCTGGTGATATTATGGATGAACATCAAAAATGATTTATGTATCTTTTGTAAACACTATCTCTTACTAATCTCTGTGCTTCTGCTCCTGGCTGAATAAAAGTTGCCTGCTGAGAATCCTGCTTCAGCTGGTGCTCCTTTAGGGTCTGATAAGTGTGAGGCTCCTGAGCTACTGCTCATTATTATTAATTAAGGAGCGGCTCTGTTCTTGGCAACCTGAGGCACAGCTTCATGAATCAAATGCTAACTGTGCCGAGATGATCAATGAGGAGAGGGGTCTGTTGCTTTGTAAAACCAGAACCAATGGCTTATAATGTAGTGATTTTTGGATTATTTTATTTGTAAGTTAATTGCTGTATGATCAGCCATAAAAGGTGGCCCAGGCAGATCCACTTTCTCTTGACAACTTTTGCCCTATGATTGTCCTTCACTTTCCATTTGAATGATTGCAAGACAGATGTGTGGTGTTTAATTGGATTTTAATTCTCCTCAGCTCTAGGAGGTGGTAACTGAACAGATCTCCAATTTATTTATTGATCTCTGTTCACAGCTCCAAATTATTCTTTTAGCAGCCTTTATTGCTGGGGGTTCTCTCTTATGCAGAAGGCTAACATTATTTTTTTTTTTGAAAGAATTAATAGGAAACAGTAAGTAAAACAGCAACTGAGAGTTCTGAGCTGGTGCTCAGCTGAGTTCCCTTCTGTCTTTTCAAAAAGCCATACTCAGGAATGAGCACAGCTTGTAGAAGCAGCCAAGGGTTAGTCACTTCTGGAGCAGGGAACGGAAGGATCGGATCATAAATTCAGGCTGACTAAGTGTTTGCTGAAGTTCCCCTACGAGAAGGTCTTAATATCCTTCCTGATAGACTGTGGTGGTTTCTGTACGTGCTGTTTATCATGTTGCAATTTGAGACCTATGAAGCTGCTACCTGAAGCTCATTTTGAACATTTGCAGAGCAGTATTTTCTCAACAGAACTGCAGTTGGACTGGATGCACTGTTCGGAGAGGCTGAGCAGTGCTGGCTTGCTTTTTCAATCCATATTATTCCGTGCCTTTAATTTGGGCGTTGTTATTGCTGGCTGGTCTTGCAGACTGCAGGATGTGCAAGAGCATGCTGTAAAGATGAAAATGAAATTATTTACATTCTTTCTGGTTTCTGGATGCATTGCCATGTTTAATGTGGACTCAGTTGGTTCCCCCTCCTTCACTATTTAGCAGTTTCATAGGCTGTGTGTTGAGTCAGAGCAGCTAGACCCACCAGGGCTACTAATTCTACCTCAGGGCTGTGGGCCTGATCACCTATAGCAAAATGGCTACTGGCCTGGAGATGGCATGGGTTCCTGTGTGCCATCCTTCCAAGTATAACCCCTTTCAGGGTGCTGAGCTGCCATCAGTGTCTCTGTTTTTGCCCAAGTCCACTTTAGACACTGGCCATGGGTGTCTCTCAAGAGGAAAAAAGCATGCTCTTGGAAGTCAGGCCCATACATGAGTCCTTTGAACATTGTACCCTACCTTTTGGGGGAGTTAAAAGGAGAGAACCTGAGAAGTGGGGGAGAGAGAATCAACGTGGACATTGTGCATACAGAAGGTTGCAAAGATTTTCTTTGCTACCAACAGCAGACTAGTTGTGTGGGTGACCAGCTGTGCCTACCTCTTGTTTGAATGGGAAGAGGAAAAAGCAGATAGGAGGTCTTCTCCCCGCTTCCACCAGTAGTTGCTGTCCTGGGTTGAGCACAGCAGGGAGATGCTGCTATGTTGGAGACCGACTGTGGCAGTGAACAGAATTTTGTGAAGCGTGAGCAGCTCCTGCTGCACTGGGCCAAGCTGGGTCGCTGTTGGCTTGAGCTTGGTAATTAAATCTTGGAGAAGCAGCTAAGTTGTTTCCACCCCTCGCATGCATGTAGTAATTAAAAGACCTTGTAATTAATGGAGACCGGGGAGGGAAATCAACTGGAACCTGTCAATTTGAGCTCTGTTTTGATGGTGAAGATTTACATAGCGAAGCAGCTAGTTTCCTTTTACAGCTTCCATAGGTCAGAGCTTTACATGACACTACGAATAGCCAGTGAGGCTTTGCAGCTGTTAGACATACTCTCCCTGTCTAACCAGGGGGAAAAAGACTGAACTCATTAAGTATGTTGAGCGATCCCAGATCTTTCATTTTGTCTGTAAGTATCTGAGATTGCCACTCTAGTGATATAAGAACATACGTGTTTGTGGAGGGGAGGGCATTCTTTATTTAAATACGTGTATATATTTCCTTGGCAATGAGAAAAAGCCTGCTAAAATAATAATTAAAATAAACCCAGTAACTTCCTCCCTTTGCTGTTAAGACTGCAATGCAGAGCACTTGGAATTAGAAAGCTGCTGCAGTTGGTTGCCTGTGTAATCTGTTAAGTGGTCTCACGTGTGTTTTTTTTTCTCTGATGTGGAGGTACTGCAGGGCCAGTCTCGCTGAACACAACTCAGCACTTCTGCAATACTGAGAGTTCAGGTCTGCCTTACCTCACGCTTTTCACCCCCTGCGCAGAGTATGAAATTACTGGCTGCCTCCTGGGCTTTGTGTGGAGCTCGTTGCTCTTGGAACGTATTTGAAGAGCTTCAGAGTCAGGTGTAAGAAGGGCTGCAGAATCAGTGCTACAGTTATTTTTTCTGTACAGTCTGGCCAGTGCCGATAACAGTATGATGTTATCCTTCCGCTTCTACCGATTGTGTTAAGTGTACCTACCCTCAGAGATCTGCAGCTGAAGCAGAGCCAAAATCCCCTTTTCTCACTGTTAGATTGTAGCCAGTGAGTAAATTGGAAGGAGTTCAGGGAATGGAAGCAAAGTTGAGCAGGCCTTGAAGGACAGAACCATAGCAGAAACCTGGGGCGAGGATCCTGCAAGCACTTCTGGGAAGCTAGTTTGTATCTGCATGAGAACATACAGATTACATAAATTTACGGGAACAGAAGTCTGAACTATGTGCAAGCGTGTGCATTCTCAAAGGGATATATATACACGTGATGCTGAAAGGAGCCAAGGGTGAACTCAGACAAACATGTGGAAGGTGTTATCCTCAGACAGAAAGAAAAGGTTTTTTGAAGTGACATAAGGATGTTGAAATTAAGAAAAAATAGCAGGAACATCAAGCAAGATATTGATTTGACTGTGAATAGGAATAATATACAAAGTTAAATTATCTCAGGAATACCCGTTTCTACCTGTATCTTCAGCAACAGCTTAGCTGGCAGCTGACCAGGTAGTTTTTGGTTGACGTCTACTAGTTGTCATTAGAAGTTTTATGCTGAAAACTGATAATATGCTAACCAGCATATACACCTACTGTTGTTTAGTCCTCTGGTCAGTACTGGTGTGCGTGCCTTGGGTAAAAGATTGTGCAGAACGTTGGGTTATCCCTTTTCTTGCAATATGTGGAGGAACTATGAACTGGGAGGAGCAGCTACTATGGTCAGTCATCACTGGGGACAGAAATTCCAGGTCCTGCTCCTTGCTGACTTTTGCAGAAAAGGCTTTTCTGCAATAGTAAATCTGGAGAGAGACCAAATGTAGCTTACAAGTGCCCTACACCTTCCATTCCTTTGTGAGTAACCCACTGCACTGCAAAGGAAAATTACTGCCATCTGATACCTGGGGAAGTGATGGGGCGAATTGTCCCTTACAGCCCCTGCTGAGCCAGGCGCACTTAACGAGCTACATCAGCAAATCCTCAGACTGCCTCATAAACTGGCTTGGTCTAGTCAAGGCACGTATGGTGTGGGAGTGGGGTGTGAATTCTCTTTGTTACCCGTCAAACAGGGATTTGCTTTTAGATGCACAGTTTGTGTTCAACAAAAACATGTATAAATGGGTTCTGATCAGTGACATCTGCACCAGCAGTATTAGGGCAAAATGAGTGCTTTGTATATTTATTGAGGCAATGCTGCTTAGATCTTAGGTCTCTAATTCTCCCCTTTTTGACTGGATTTCCTTTATCTGTACTCTAAGCAAAACTCTAGTACTGTACTTAGGCTTGCGTAGCCGTTAAGTCAGCAAGTATGAGTTTGGGGTTTTTGCTATAAAATGACTGTGAAACTTCTGTCTCATTTTGCGTATTTTGGTGGTTTTCTTCCCTTCTTGCAACAGAGGCAAACAAATTGCCCCATGTCTGTAGGACCTGTAGCTTGCTGGTTCAAATTGCTACTGTGTTGTTGGGAATCATTACTGGCCTTCTCAGCAGGTCCTTGAACAACTGAGGGAATAACCGACCATCTTTGCAGGAGTGGCCACGGTGGGGTCTCTGTTACGATCTTTCTGGTAACCTGCTTCTATAACATTGTTTGGGTTTTTATACTTCAATGCAAATTTTTAAAGTTTGTTCCCAGCATCCAGAAGTCTGCGTCTATCAGGAGAATTGACCTACAAATAGGTTAAGGAAATAATTGAGCTGTACCGACCGGAGACAAAGGAGGCTCCAAGGCAGTGAGGGGAGGGACTATAGGTCTTGCCCAGGAGTGACTAGACACGTCTGTAGCTGAGATAACGATGTTGTTAAAATGGCACATCACCTCTCTGGGATTTGAAAAGTGTTGGATTGGAAGACATTCCTCCCTGCTCTTGACTGACCCTGTGAAGCAAGATCCCAGAATGGCCTTAGCCAAGATGTGCTGCAGGACTTCCAGCTGCTGAGTTGCTGCCAGACATGTTTGGAGTATCTACCCACCCTGCTTTGGCAGCTGCTTAGGCAGTTTCACAGGCCAAGTGTAAAAACGCGTGATGCAGTGGGCAAAAAGCTGGCATAAAACCCTGTCTTTGAAGAACAGAATAAACTGCTGCTTTAGAAGCTTCAGTACCTTTTCCCACATCTGGGAAGCTTAGCAGAAGAATAGGGCCCTGTGTAATGAAGCATGAAGAGGAGCTGCCAGATTCTTCCTCAAGGTCTCTTTTGGGCTGCTGGTTTTGTAAGAGCCAAAGTTTACTCTTGTATTCCTCCTATCCCTGTTCCTGCTCTAACTGCTCGCCCATTCCTCAGCCTCCCCTCCCTCCCGCCAGTTGCTGAATTGCAGAGAGGCACCGGGACGTTTAGCAAGTAGCTTTCAAAGCCTTTTTAGGGATTTTAACTGCTCACTTCCTGCTGTTCCTAATGGAGCCAAGCAGCTAAATCCTGAACTTGAAAACCTGAAAAGGTCAAGGGAAGTTAAATTCCAGGTATGTGGTGTTCCAGGATTGTCCCTGTGCACAGTAGGAGCAACTGTGACAGTGCGTTAAGCACGCAAACTGCCTGCCTACTGAGCCTTTCCTTAAGTGCCTCAGTGGTACTAATGTATTAGCATGGCCATCATTCATCGTGCTACTGAAAACAGCAAATTTGCAGGGCCAGCATTGGTGCAGTCGCTGTGGGAAGAGATTGCATGACACAAGTTTATCCAGGTAGACAAAGTCCTAGAAACTACTTGTTGGGCAATCTTTGATCTCCACTTTTCAAATCAACTGAATATGGATTTGCTTTCAGCTTGATTTTTGAACTGCGAAGTGTTTTAGCCACATACAAAGTGAAGTGAAGAGACCTCAGCTACTGGATGAATGGCAGGCTGTTTCTTGGTATAAGCTGGAAGAGAAGTTTTCTAGGGGAAGAACGTTTACAGGCTAAATCTGTACCTCGTTAGAACGGAGTAATTTGATTGCAGCAGCACTTGAATAGATCCACTAGGTTTTTACCTGAAAGGGTCAAGTAAGACAGATGACTTCACTGACGAATTTGTCTCTAAATACTTTAATTTGCTAAGTGTTTTTATAAGGATTACCTAAAAATTCCAGGTTGAAATGCTTCCTATGGGATTTCTCCCCAAGTTGTTTAAAGAAAAAAAAAGGTAATGCCATCTCAGTTTCAGCCCGCTATTGCTTTTAGCTGACACATTGTGATGTATGCCTTGTTGCACAGTCCTATTTAGACTATTGAAAGAATTAATAGATGTCCATTTCAGAGGCTGCTTTTGACATCTTAATTGCAATATAACTAACTAAAACCTGTGTGAGGTGTACTTATCAACATAAGAGAATCAAAGCAGTCTGCAAAATGCTACTAAATGTTTATAGGATTTTTCCTGTGCTTGATATTATGAATCTTTTCATGTTTGTGTGTGTTTCATCAGTGATCAGTTCCATTTTGACAGTTCAAATCTTGCGATTGACACTGTATGACCTTCTCACTTCCGAAAGTTACTCACTGATTTCCTTTTGGATTTTAAATATTTCGGTACTTCCAGTGATGTCTTTGTTTGATTTCATTATTGTTCTCAATCCTGGAGTGAAACAAATGCTAGAAGCTTACTCCGTCTTGCTTGATGGTATATTTTTATGTGTATACAGTTCATTCTGTTCATGGACTTCACAGAACTTAATGGAAGTAAGATGTTACATCCTCTTAAAGATGGGCACAAGTAGGTGATGAGGATGCTGAAGCCCTTTAGTTACTACCAGATATAAAATTAGCAGTATTTCTCAACCACAACTCAGACCTTTTCAGATATATTATCAGTGGAGTATGTTGTATATTTGTTGCTATTCTGAAATCATGAAGAGAGGACTTTTTATAAAGAATGATAAGACAGGAGATAGTAGCTTTTCTTAGACTATCAATCATGCATATTTCTCAAAGAAAGAATGTGTCGTTGCTGTTCTTAGGTTTCACACAACTTGATTGTGGGTACAAACAAGATAGAGATTTAATACTATGTCAAAGTAATATGCTTGAACAAGGTTAAAGTGTCAAAACAGGTAATGGTCATTTCTAGTATCCAAGTTATCACCCCTTAAAAGCAAGCTACTGATGATGTGCTCTTCCATTCACCAGAATAAATTGTTATTCAGTCTCCACGGGAGGGAGTTGAGGGACTTAGAGCTGAGCATCCAACCAAACCAGAGGGCAGGGCTTTACAGCTCGGCCATTATCACTGCATCACCCTGTGGAACAATTAGGTATAACTTACTTTCCGTGTGAGCTTCTCATTTGCCGCTGCTGTTTAGTCCTGGTTGTGGTGTAAGATATGGACTATGGCATAAATTGGCTGTTCTTCTGTCCAGGAAGTACCTGTTCCCATGCTTTTTAGCTGCTGCCACCACTGTCATGGCTGAACCGTGTGTCGGGGCTGACAGCACATATGGGCATTGTCAGACACATCTCTGAAATGGCTTCAGATGCATGGGTCTACTTTCCCTTTTCCAGAGGTTATTTTGCTAGTCCTCAACCAGTGCTCTCTGTTTTCCCTGAGTTCTGTTTCTGTAAACTAAACTGACTAAATTATGCTCAGGGATCCAGGCTTCGTGGTTACTTTTAGATTGTGAAAAGCTACCAACTGAATAAAAGCCTTAACAGCATTTTGGACTGTTCCCTTGAATTTAAATCTTAAATGCGGAGTGGCTGCCTTAGAGGATTAGGACTGTGATACACCAAGCTTACTGCCACCTTTAGGTGACTGTCTTAAGTGATTAAGAACTGAGCTTGGGTCCGTAATGAATCTGCTTTGCTGTGTGAGACCTGGGTCCATCTGCTGCTTTGGCCTATGACCCGTGCCAGTCTTCTCGTAGGTGGTTGTTTGCAGCTTAAACCTGTCTTTCTGATCAGTGCAAATGCTGCCTAATGCACGATTTCTCTCTCTTTAGCATTTATGCTGCTGTGATGAACAATGTCCTTAATTCCAAGTTAATGAATCAATGTTAATGAGTACTCATTGTCCACAGACACCCACACTCCTACAGCAGGTGGAAAGAACAGTCACTGAACATCCCAGTGGCCACAGGAGGCACAAGGGAGTTCTGCTTGCCTACAGCTTTCTGTTGGAAGCTTCCCAAAATATTCCCTGTCCTTGCCTTCAGCTGACTCTTCAGCATTTTTGTTGTGTCTGTCTGTGCATGTGCTGTTAAAGCACATGGGCATCTAACATGCGTTCAGCAATGGCCCTTGTTTGCTTTGTGAGATTCTTTTGGCTGTGAAACTGCTCTGTGCCTCAGGTTGGCTTTCTGTGTCTTACCGGAGTCTGATGATCGTGGTGCGGAACTGCTGCAAAGGGGTTCTGGTTTTTTTGGAGTGTGTGTGTGAGCTTAACACTTCTCTCATAGCTTTGGAAATGGGACTGTGTGGGAGATACTGCCAAGAACGTTGAGAAATCTGCACCTAGAGCTATGTCTAAGGGATTGGAGGCAGTGCCCGAGCAAGACATGGGCTTCTGGGACTGAAGGTTTAGGTGCAATATAAGACGGTGTGGCAGGGAGAGCGCCTTAGCATGTTTGTAACAACCTTTTACAGCCTAATAGGCTATATAGGAAGGCACTTTAGAGAAGTTAAAAGTACAGTATTTAAAACCAGAGAGCGTCCTATTTCTTGGTAGTATGAAACATCATTCACAATTCTTGCCTCATGCTTTGCATGAAGGTTTACTACACATACGTCTGTGGTGCTAGGACTAATAGGGCTAACAGCTTTTTAAACACTTGCCTCTCCTTGTTTTAGCAGTGACCACGTCCTGGAGTAAGGAGTCATTTCCCTCTACAGAAACAATGCTTTTTCCAACAATACTAAACAATACTTTAGAGTTTTGGATGCCTGTTTAGAAAAGGTAAATCTCTCTGGGTTTTATTTTGAGAGATTTCAGTTTGTGTGCTTTTCTGTCCTAACATCCTGGGCTGGGCTTGAAGAATGAAAGTTCGTGGTCCAGTCCCACTGACTTGCAAAGAACTCTTCCCTGGACCAATTTGCCAGGTTTAAAAACAATAGAACTGTGAAGCTTTTGCTGTCCTTACTGAGTTGTGTTAGCAATTATCTGAGCAATTCTGCAGTTTTTGCTGCATCTTCTGTGCCCCGGATCTTCTCAAATCAGCTTAGCAGAGACTTCAGAGAGGCAATGTTAAGAGCGGCCTTGTAAGTGAAAGTCTGTAGTCAAAGGCTGCTTCAGTCTGTTCGCTCTTCCTTCCCTTTTGGGGACAGAGAATGGAGCTGAGCAGCAGCAGTGACAGAAGCAAACACTTCTAAATGAAGAGCAGTTAGGAAGATCAGCGTTTAAAGGAAAATGGACAGTGGGACTTCACTGACAGCCTCTTGTATACCACAATTTTGTAGGTCATTCAGAGTGTATTGATTGCCAAGAAGTAGTCTCTGAGCTGAGTGGATTTTTTTTCCTTTCTCATTTTCAGGTTTGTATTTATTATTGCAGTAACAAAGGTTGTTACACGTGCCAATCCACCTGAATGAAGCTGGAAGAGGTCTTTATTACTCTGTTTTTCTATGTGTTAATGTGGTAGGATGACTGTTTCAAGCAGGGCGTATCCATGCCTGTGCGTTTTCTCACTTCATGTTTAGCGCAGTTACTAATTGTGAAGTTGCAATGGTTTTCCAGCGTAAGGCAGGTAATGTGTTATTGTAGCTCTTTAGCTAGTGATTAGAGCTGAGGTTGTCTGTTGAGCTGTCAGGAGGACAGCACAGTCCAAGGGCTTGCCTACATGTGCGATGGAAAAGAGATGCATTAGAGGCAAGACCCTTGTGAAATGGCAGTTACACCCTGAAGATGGAAGTGGCAATGTGGGTTGTTTCACTTATGGACTGTCTTGCTGTGAACTCAGCCCAGAAGCACAGTGTTTTTCCATAAGAAGCTAAGGCTTTGTTATCTGAAAGCTGGAGAGTCTTAAGAAAAGTTTTCAGAATAAAAGACTTTGAGATATAGTCAGCAAAGAGTGAGCAAAGCCTCACAGGGATCCTGCTCTGTTCATGGATTGCATATTCCTCAGAGGTAAACCCATAGACACCATCAAGCTGATTGGTGGCTGGAGCAGGAGATACTGAGAGCTGGGTTTTCCCAGCCTGGAGAAGAGAAGGCTATAGAAGATCGTATTGCAATCTAATGGCAGGGAGGGTGTACAAAGGACAGAGCCAACGTCTTCCTGGAGGCGTTTAATGACAGGATGAAAGGCATCAGAGACAAATGGCAACAAGGGACATTCTCATTAGATATTAGGAAAGAAAAACTTATCGTGAGGGTGGTGAAATATTGGAATAGGTTACCCTGAAAGCAAGCTTGGCTAACTAACCTGACCTTAGAGGACTGTGCATTGAGTGGGAGGTTGCACTAGAGGAGCTCTAGATTCCTCCCAAACTAACTTTTTCTATACTTTTTGCTTCTAGATTTCCCACGATTGTGCTACAGAACCTAACCACACATTGATAGTTCCTGTGCCTTTTGGAGAACCAGTACAAAAAGCCCAGCTGGTGAAAAACACTGTTATCTTTAATGAAGCCTGCTTACGCTTTCTGAGCAATCCTGAGGAAACAGCTATTGGAGAGAGGAGGCATGCTGCTGAGTCTAGTGTGAGCAGGTTCCAACTGTTCATTATCTGAGTATTTTAGTGGCAGTGCAAAATTTGCTGATAAAAATCAAAGTGCTCCTTGAAACACAGCAAATAACAAGTCCCACCATAGTCTTAGCCCCTACCAGCAAAAGACAACCACCCCCCATAGAGTTAAACGCTTTCCTGTGGCAGCCCCAACAGCATTAAACAAAACCCTATGCTGCCTGTGTCTCAATCTCATTTCACGCTGTAAGTCCAGAAGGAGCGTGGTTTTTCTGATATTTGCAGATATGCAGTAAAATATGTCAGGACCATCATGGAAACCATGCAAAAAGGAAATCATGGCCTGGAAACAATCTCTCACATCCTTTCTGGATATGCTAAAACTAACCTTAAATGAGTTGGGCTGGGTATGACAAGCAGCGCAGAATGGCGTGGGTTAGTTCACCATGCTTTTCCATAGGAGCACCTCGAAGGTTCCTCTTTGCAAGTTAGTTTCATATGACTGTTTCCTTCGCTCCTGCAGGTAAGGTAATGTGGAGGCTGTCCATCTGAACCGAATTCCTCAGTAACAGGTGATAGTTATGCTTATGGGGCTGGAAGGAGCTGTGCTGGATCTGTGTCAGAAAGCAGCCGGAGGAGTTAAGGTAACATTACCAAATCTAACAGAAAAACATGGAAACAAAACAAGCAGGGAAAAAAAAAAGTAAAAACCAGTAATTCCAAACCAGAGCCCAAATCATAGAAAATTAAGGGCGTATTAGTTGTGGATGAGTTCTGGTCTGCTGAGATTTCTTTTTGGGCATGCTGGTATGGGTGGGGCAATGAATCGTAAGGCAGAAACCATAACTTTAACACCATTTCTGTGTTGCTGATTCTGAATGTAAATCACACAGCACTTAACTGTTGTCCGCTATAGGGGACTGTTGACTTCCCAGTCTGTTAACAAAATGATACAATGTCCCAGACTGGAAACAAAACATCCTTTGGAACTTGTCAGGTTGGGTTAAACAGCTGAGGCTGGAGGCTCCTGAAGGCTCCCTGCAGTTGTGCAGCAGCTGGGACTGGGTCCAGTGTCCTCAGCTTGTAAATCAGCCATGCAGCAAGGGAGCTGGAGGAATGGCCCCGTCAGCTGTGTGCCTGGCAGGGACTGCGTGGCACTGCCTACCTCTGATCGCACAGGGGACTGACAGCAGGGTCAAAGCAGCCAAAAGCAGTGTTCCCTGGGCTGTCGTTCTTGTTTGCAAGCAAACATAGAATAGCCGTAACAGTCTCTTCCTAAATGCTGCCCCCCCCCCCCCCCGCACGCCTTTTCCGACTGCTTTTC